>LPNX010075551.1:84913-111468 GCA_001517045.1 Pseudotsuga menziesii | reverse complement strand
GGGGGGGGGGGGGGTGAGAACTAAAGGGAGTGATGGAGGGAAGGATAGTGAGGGAGGTATAGAGAAGGTGGAGAGAGGTTATGAGAGATGGGAAGTGAGGGAGGGACACACACACATAGAGATAGAAAGATAGGGAGGACACACACACACACAAACACACACATATATATAAATAGAGAGGGAGAGATGCAGGGAGGGGTGAGGAACAAAGAGAGAGGAGGGAGGGATGAAGGATAAAGAGAGTGATATGAAGGGAGGGATAGTGAGGGAGGTATATGTTAGATTTTTATCATTCAAGATAGAATTATGATCTTAGGATCTTTAACTGAGATAATAACATGCACAACAATAAACAAAAGAGACAAGAGACACAAAGAATTTTCCTCGGGGAAACCATAAAGGAGAAAACCCCGCAACTTCCTCAAAGATAGAATCAACACCAAAAGTAAAACCTGAAGACATAAAGATGATCTCCTGATAGCAGTAGTCTCTCTCTTGTCCAAGCAACTTCTCCTCTCACTCATGCGCCCCAATGAGTGAATGTGTGTGTGTGATAAATAGAGAGGCTCACTCTCTATTTATATTCTTTTGTTCACATGAAACCCATTCCAACATGTCGTCCTCACTTAACAATTACATACTAGATCCGACATCTCTAGGAGTGTTTAATAATCCTAGTGTTCCACAACTTGTGGGGACTTTGCCTCCTCCAACCAACAAGGAGGTTTATCATTAACACAATAGTGGGGACTATTGCCTCGAATTACAATGACTCACCTAGGGTCGACTTCTCTAGGATAGTCTAATAACCTTAGGGCCCCATAACTGTGGGGACTTTAACCCTTGACCAATAGGAGGGTTACCCAAAATGACTTGACATGACTTATTTACATTACAAACACATCCCGGAATAAACATCAGGGTACAATACATAATATATATGGATGAATACATTCTGAAGTTACAATTACATCAACACTCCCTCTTAACTAGGAAGGTATTCTCTTGACACAATCAGTACAAGTCTTCTTCTCTGTATCATCTGGATCATCATTGATTCCTCGTCATCTTCACCTTCAAGTCATCTCCATCTTCAAGTCATCTTCATCATCGTATTTGGATCATCACTCAATCTGGATCATCATCATTGGATCTAGATCATCACTGGATACGGATCACCATCACTGGATCTAGATCATCACTCGATCTGGATCCTCATCAATTGATCTGGATCATCACTCGATCTGGATTGTCATCACTGTGTTGAGGCCTGGAAATTGTTGAAATATTGTAACTTCGAAGAATATTCTTTATGTATCTTTTGTGGTCCCCGATGGTCCAATCGAGAGAACTACGTGTATTACATTGTACCCCGATGCTCCTAATCTGAAGAACTAATAAGAGTCATGAGGTAGTCCCCTCAAATTGTAAAGGTGGGTCATCAGCACCCCAGTGTGGTTACTTGAGCCTACATGTGTAACTCGAGCCTACATGAGTTAACTTAAGCCGACATGTTAATTGAGTAAACTTTAAGTGAACGGATTAATATAAATAGAGGTGTAGTGCTCCTCACTTGAGACACACACTCTCACTTGTATAGCGCATTAGTGGAGAAGAGAAGTAGCTGGAGAAGGAGGAGGATCAGGCTTTGATCTCCTTGTTGGTTTTATCTTTTATCTTTTGGGGCATCTATATTGAGGAAGCTTTTGCTGGGTTTTTCCCTTTAGGGTTTTCCCAGGATAAATATTTTTGTTCCTTTTGTATGGCTGTGCTTGTCTATCTCTCAGTGATACTGTTTATATGCTTTTGTTATGAAAATAAAATGAAATACTAATGTCTTAGCTAAGCATATGAAAATTTAACATGGTATCAGAGCTAACCTGAGAAGAAGACATTGTGCAGCTCAGAATCTAGGGATTCTTACTTTTTGGGTCTCTCTCCACAATCCATCAGCAAAAGTATGCTAGGATTACTCTCCATTGAAGGGCGCATCTTTCTGTCAAAGCGGAATTCGATTCCGAGCATTTTCAGTTTTCGATGTGGAAATTAGGGCTTTCTACAGAAGAGGAATTTTTGAGTGAGACCAGCATAGGATTTTTCTCCTCGTCAAAACCGAAGTTTAGAGACCTAGATCAAGAAATTTGGTTGGGTGAAACTCTGGGAAAGTCAAACCCTAGTTTGACCCCGAGTTAGAAAAACCCTAAATACTAAAACTGCTACATTTTGGTACATTCGCTATATTCTAATATTGGCGAGGATCAGGAGCTGAAAATTGCATGGGACGAAGATAAAATCCTGATGCAGATTGTATCCAAAATTCATCCTCAGATTCACTGTATTCCAGGCGATATGTTATCTCCAAGTTAGGGTTCCATCCTCTTCCAAAATTCATCCCTAAACAGGACACCTGGGGAGAATTGCAATATCTTGGGCTACAGAGGTCCAAATGGAATTCCCAAAGATGTTCCAGAAAGGGCACAGACTTTAATTTCGGTGGTCTAAATATCAGACTCAGAAGATGAACCAGTGACACGTGGCATGCTGTACAACTTCATTGTTTTGAACAGTCCTATAACAGGTCACCTTGGGAAAAGGATCATAAATCCCAAATGGTGAAACCAATTTTGATGAAAATTGTGGTGTTGGATCATATACATGCGATGTTACCTTAGTACAAAATGTCAGACATAGAGGAGCATAAATTTTGGAGATATCACAAAAACAGTAACAGGCATTTCTACGGAAGAAATTGGAAAATTAGGGCTTCCTGTTCCGAGAGCTTCCCTCCATTGTTTTCAGAAATGGAGTACATTGAAAAGCTCCATTTGAAGAGACCTATCTGTCTAGCCAATTAGATCTAAAATATTTCAAGTTTTTAAATTAGGGTTTCTGTGACAAACCCTAGATCAGCCAGCTCCGGAACCAGGACAGACACCTCAAATCAGTAAGATCTAATCCTTTTCTATGTTCATTTCAGGTTCTCATTTCAAAGTGATCTATCACATCAGCTTGATGATAAGATTGGTGAAGTTGACAAATTCCAAGCCTAGAAGTATATGATCTCTCTGAAGAAAATGGATTGGACACCTACATGAGCATAGCGGTTCCAGTTTCAGAGGGAGATGAGGCTAGAAGCCTTTCTCAAGAAGAACTTGGTCAAAGCCTAGAATATCATTGATGATTCAGTTATGAATCAACTTGTACTACAAGTGTCTTCCCTAAATACATCAATGAGAGACGATGTAGTCATAAGGATCTCTCAAATCAAAGAACAACTTCAAGCGGGGAAAGAAGAAGTGAAGAATGCAGAGGTGGTGATGGCCACCTTGAATGGCCTCCCAGGATCATGGAATTCATTCATTTAAGAAATGTGTTCCAGAAGGAAGTGATTACTTTCAGCAGACTTTGGGAAGAAGAAGAAGCTTGTCTCTGAAGATCAAGCTCTCATCTTCCAAAGAAGATCCCTCAATCAATGAGGAATATGAAGATCTCAACTCTTGAAGAACTGCTTATCCACCTCAGCATTTGGATAAGAAACGATGCTATCATGAATGAAGAAGATGATGAAGCTGAAGACTTAAGAAGGAGTATACCCATGAAACAAATAAAGATAAGTATTCAATTGCCATTTCATGATTTTTTTGTTATACATTTGATTATATTCAGTTGATGTATTTTTTTTGCATTAATGACTGTATACTACTAATATGCATATGATGGGTAAGTAGCTCATGGTGCTATACAACTCTACATTGCTACTTATCAAACCTCTTTGCTGACATATTGGATTAGTGCACAATCTCAATAATGTCATGGTAGAGATGGAAGGCATCTAGAAAGTTTATGTGAGATATGGATGAATGTTGTATTGACTAAACAGTTGCATGATGCATAAGAATTTGTCGTTATGCATATGTTTTATGAAATAGTTCTAACCATGCAACTGGTGCATTTGAATAGTAGGAAAGGTCATGAACAACCTCCTACAAGAAAAGAAGGATGAGACTTGTTCCGAAGAACAAGTGACGACAATTCAAGATCCACTCCAATAAACATGAATCTAAAGCTCCCAGGGTCAGAGACACCATGACGGAAGAAAGAGCTTCAGAAAGTGGTAGATCCACCTTGAAGGATGAAGACCACCATGGGTACAAGAGATAACTCAAGATGAAGAAAAAAATGCTAGCTATGATCAAAGAATAACAGTTGATCATGGGGAATGATGTATACGATATGATGGAACAAGTGTACAAATCAAGGTTCGTGATTCTCCCCAGAAAGAATAGACTATGACATGACATACTCTATTGACCAGTATATATCAAGCATAGAACCACCTGTACAGAATGAAGAGGGAAGTTGATACTCCACTTCAGGGGGAGTGACCACAAAAAATTATATATGAGTTCGATATGGTGCGACATGATGGATAGCTTTGTGATGGATCGAGACTTTACCAAGAGTAAAGTGGGTTCCAACCTTCAAGGTTGAATGCAGAATACTAGGATATGTTGATGACCTGAGAAGACAAACTCATAGAAGATGTTATGATACTAGAATGATGTTTGGGATATAGTACTCAAACCAGAAAGCAAGAATGTGGTATCTTCCAAATGGATTTGCAAGATAAGATATGTTGCTGATAGAAGTAAGATAAGAGTTGTGGCTAGAGGTTTCTATTAGAAAGAGGGAATTAATTATGAAGAGACACTTACTCCAGGAATCAAGGTACACTTCCTTCAAAACTATCATGGTAGTTTCTTCCATGATGAAGTAAAGACAATCCTTCCTTAATGATATGATTGAGGAAGAGTTTTAAATTGAATAGTCACGAGGATTTGAAGTTGAAGACAGAAGGAATCAAGTATGCAAGTTGAAGAAGGCCCTCTATGGCCTGAAGCAAGCTCCCAGAGCTTGGTATGGAAGAATAGATAGTTTCCTGATGAGCATGGGCTTTGCCAAGAGTAAAGTCGATCCTAACCTTTCCTACAAGGTTGTAGAAGATGTACCTGTCATTCTATTACTATATGTGGATGACTTATTCTTGACAGGGAATGAGAAACAGATCATGGAAAGCAAGAAGAAATTAGCAGAAGAATTTGAGATGAAAGACCTTGGGTTAATGCATTATTTCCTAGGTCTGGAAGTATGGAAAAGTTCAGAAGGAATCTTTCTCAACCAGGGAAAGTATGTGGTAGAGATATTGAAGAGATTCAATATGTTGAAATGCAAAGTCATGGACACACCCATGGACTCCAACTTGAAGTTGTTAGCTGATGACTCATTAGAGTTAGTTGATGTGACTCACTACAGACAAATGATTGGGCCATTGATGTACTTAACAAATACCAGACCAAACATTTGTTTTGCTGTGAACACCTTAATTCAATATCTTGTTCAACCAAGACAGGTTCACCTAGTAGCTGCAAAACATGTGATGAGATATCTGAAAGGGACTATAGACTTTGGTCTAAACTATGATGGTAGCCATGAGTATAGATTGTATGGCTACACAGATGCAGATTGGGCTGGAAGTATCTCAGACAGGAAAAGCACATCAGGTATATGCTTTTGTTTGAGGTCTGTTATGAGTTCATGGTTTAGCAGGAAACAGTCCAGTGTTTCTCTTAGCACGGTTGAAGCAGAATTCATAACAGATTGCTCTACTAAGTTGTGAATCCATATGGCTTCAGAAGCTAATATCAGGTCTCTTTGACCTGAAGATGGACACAACAATGATTCTATGTGATAACCATAGTTGTGATTACAAAGAACCCTGTGTTCCATGTAACACGTAGAAATCCGGTATTTCTACATACAAGATAAGATGAAGATAATGATATTGTAGATGCAGATGATGGTGATTTAGTATTTATATACGAAATATAGAGATGATGATGATTTCAGTATTTCTATACTGAAGATATAGATGATGATGCTTTTAGTATTCACATACTGGAGATACAGATGGTGATAGATTAGTATTCAGATATTGAAGATGTAGATGATGATGGTTTGGATGATGATGTACTGATGAAGGCTCTGCCTCGAGTAGAGTTCGAACACTTTCGAGATAAGCTTGGTGTTGTTCAGAAAGACCTTCCTCAAAAGGGGGAGTAGTGATGTTGCAGTGGAATTGTATCATCCCTGGGCATTTGCCCTAAAGTGATCCAGAGACCTTGGTCCTCGAGAATGAAGAGGGATTGTATCATCTCGGGACATCTGTCCACAATAGATCTGGTGGCCTCGGTCCTCGAGAACATGGTGGGATTGTATCATCCCTGGGCACTTTCCCTAAAGTGATCCGGAGACCTCGGTCTTTGAGAATGAAGAGGGATTGTATCATCCCGGGACATCTGTCCATAATAGATCTGGTGACCTCAGTCCTCGAGAATGTGGTAGGATTGCATCATCCTTGGACTTAAGTCCTAAAGTGATAGGGAGTGATTATCCCGTAATTGTATCCGGTGACTTCGGTCGTCGAGAATGTGGTAGGATTGTTGGGAAATAGGGTAGACTCGGGTTTTAATCCTTATGCTTCGCACCAACAAAAGACCCACAGTGTTGGCCCTTTCAGCAACAACCTGTGAACAGGTTGCAGTCTCACCCAAAAAAGCTATGGGGTGCCGCAGAATCAGGTTTCTGCAAGAAGAGAGGGATATTACTGTACCCTAGCCTTACTAACTTATAATCAATAACCACAGAGCTCTGACATTCATACATATAGAACTTCGCAGATAAATAAACAAACAGTGACTTGCTTAACCCGTTCCTGAGAATTCACAGCGAAGCTATTTATTAGCAGTGATCTTACTTATCAGATTTATATAGTTATTAATGCATAAAAGACAAACAGAAATAGAAACAGCACAAGAACCACAACACCAGATATAACGTGGTTCACCCCCAGTGTAGGGGTTACATCCATAGAATTGTGTTTTATTCAACTTTCTACAAAATCACAGTTCTGATCTACGCACTCAGCTGCAGATCTCTTCAAGTCCCTTAAGCCGCGCACACAGCTGCAGATTTCCCTTAATCTCTTACAAAACCCTCTGCGCACGCAGCTGCAGAGGTCGTCCATGCACACAGCTGGGACTTAACATTTCCTTGCAAAACAGCCTTAGCTTCGCCTTAATCCTCTTTACATCCAAAACCTAACCTTTCTTATTTACAAAAGTGCCTATTTATATATCGCACTATTACAAAACCATGGACTTAAACCATGGGCACCACGAACCCTAAACCTTGATCCTAAACCATGGGTTAATTACAAAAAGGGGGTTTTGAATTAGCCCCGACACCCCTAAGACTAATTTGAGTCATAACTCCACTTACAAACTCCTTTAGCTCATGAAGATTCCTTCCTTAAGGACCATTAGGGTGCGCGCCCCAACAGGCCCCTAAGACTCACTAGTGTCCCGTCCCGAGACACTCTGCGACTCTTCTGGCAGATGAAATTTATCAACAAGGGTAGCATACTTCTTGTTGAGATCACAGATGATACTATCAGTGGCCTGTTCCTTTTCCACCAACTCCTGCAGTACCTCGGCTGATGTTTCAGTAGCCCTTTGCTGTGCAAATGCGGCATATTCCTTCAGGACTTTAAGTTGGGCGTCTGTAGCAGTGATTAACTCAAATGCTTCACTAATAAGTGGCAGCATAGAATTTTCCATGTCTGCTGCATTTGCTCTGCATAATTCAATTTCCTGCTGGAGTTCGTTACTGCGCTTTACCTTGATCATTTTCTCCATGGGTGGTAGAATCTTAATTGCTTCTTTTAGTTCATCCAATTCTGCCTGTTTCTGTCGAATGGTTTCTTGCAGTTGCCCAATTCTTGGATGTTCCTGCAGGGTAGTCTAGGTCTCCACACTGTCTTCTAACAGTTTTGATGCGCTGCCCACAATATCTGAAATTTTTGCTGCGGACGCTTGAATGTCTGCGCAGCGTTGGTCTTTGACCTCAGGTGGACTTTTTGAATGGATGCGGAGTTGAAGCTCCGCGATCTGGGTCTCATGCTCTACTTTGAGCTTCTCAATTTCACTGCGGGACTGCTGCGCATAGTCTTTCAACGTAGCCAGTCTTTGCTCTGGTTCTTCCACCAGCTGCACGTTGAAGTCGGGGAGACTTCGACATGCTTCATCCAACACTCGAACCAATGTAATTCGCTTACGTTCTGCGTCCCTCTTTCGCTGCTCTGCTGCTTCCAGTTGCACTGTGAGGTCATCCTTCTGCTTCCTGGTGTCATCCAATTAGATTTGGGAATAATGGTCTCGGGCCTGAATTTCCTTTGCGATAGCGGACTGGCAGAGATATAGTTCTACCATGGAAATTTTGGTGTAATCAATTCCGACTGTCATGGTCATTTGTGCGCGAGACGCTACATCGGTTGTGATAAGGGTAGCAGCTGATATTTGGCCCTTGTGTTCTTGAGCTGGCCATTGCCTTAGGTTGGGCTGCGCATTTACCGGGGTACTGCTGGCGTCAGTGCCAGTCGTCGATGGTGCTGCTAAAGCCTTCAGCTCCGATATGTGTTGTTCGACACCCGTGATGGCATGCAAGTGTGCCGTCGCGAACTCGGACCATTTCTTGGTAAGAACTTCGGTGGACTTTGACAAAGCCTCATCAAGCTCCTCACTTGTCAGGCCGGTAGTGTCGTCGATGTTCTTATCCTTCGACACCTTTGCTTTCTTTCGGGGCTGTGGTTTGTTCACTTCCTCTACTTCTAGTATCTTGCGCTTATCCTGCCTATTAGGGTCTGGAGTAGTTTTGATCGAGTCCTGTCCTTCATCTTCTTCAGTTTCCTTTCCTCCACCCTAGTTGCTATCATTCTACTCCAACTCAGTCTGTTCGTCGCTGTCTTCCAAGGGGGCTTGCTGTTGCGCGTTGCTAGGCCCTAGGCCCACATTGGTAACTATGGGGACTGGAATGTGAGGTGTCTTTCCTACATCTTTCAACCGTTCAACCGGCCAGTGTTGAACTACTGCCCGGCTATCACCCTTAGTGAATACATATGGTAGCTTGAACCATTGATGCTGCTCATCTATGCGAGCCTGGATGAAGGTATGATGCATGTCGGCACTGAAGGTGACTGCACCGTGATAGTGGAAGAATAACGTCTGGTTGAGCCGCGGGGTTTTTTCCATCTGAAACTAGATATCCATCATATAGAAAGCAAACACATAATTTGTCATCTGCTGGTGTTTTTTGTCCTGGGAGACCCATAGCGATGCGTACTTGGCTGCGCCAGTCGTGTTCTCCAGAGCATCATGGAACTACACCTCAATAGGTTCTCACCATCCTACCAATGCGATAAGGACAAGTAACCATGAGTAATGGAAGGGCCTACCTTTCTCTTGTGCATCGTGAGCATCTTCCAGGAATTCCTCCGCAACATAGTTTTCCCAGTTGTAGTTGTAACCCTCGGCGCAGTTCATAGCAATTCTAATAACCGGGGTAGGTACTTCAGTTGGCCTGCACTTCCACATGACTTTGCAGGCGAGGAGCTCTGCTGCAAAGTGGATGTGATTTTCCTGAATCGCAGAAGTGTGATACCCATGTTTTCCCTTTGTCAGGCTGAAACGTTCCTTCATGGTCTGTGCGAGCTTTGTATCCTCATGCTTTGATGGGAATTCGGTCACCGGGTTAGGCCCTGCTCTGGGTAAACCAGTGATCCTTTGAATGAGCTCGCCATTGATAGGGATTGTCTTATCTCCTATCCATAAGTGGCCATTATGAACTAACGCCAACAGTTGCTTGACCACTATGGTCACCTGTGGGCTGCGACCAAAGTGGGGAATGTCAAGCATCTTCAGCAGACCAGCGTGATCCAAGCCGGCAGCCCATCATTTGAATTCTACCAATGTCACCCCGTCATACTTGACAAAGTGCAAATAGGTTTCTGGTGTGAACTGCGGAAACTTTCTACGGTCACTTGTATCATGGTCGGAATACTTAAGCCAGTCTATCTTCCCTGTCATGGACCCAACCAGCTGCACACCCGGTGGCAATGAAGGAGTACCTATTGTGAACTGCTTGCTTTGCCGAGGAGGTTTAACTCCTGGTCGAAGAGGTGGGACATATGGTGGCCGTCGTGGTGCAATAGGCTCCTCCCCGTCGCTTGGAATTTCTACTGAACCAAGTGGATCCATTCCGGAATGCCGCGATGTTTGCCCAAATCGCTTGTGTCGGTCTTCATTCCGCTTAGAACGAACTTCAGGCTTAAATTGTTTCCTAGCAGACCGTGTTTGCATTGGTGGAATCGGTGCTGTTAGGGTTTCCTCACGTGCTGCAGGCACCGGTGGGGGGTGGACAATGTTCTTCAGACCTGTCTATTCAAATTCGCTCAATAAATCCTGAAGTTCTTGATCGATGGACATAGGTTCAATTGTGAAACTGTATAATGGGAAATGCCGATGCCTGGGGGTCTTCTTATGAAATCCATCGATCATATCGGTCATAAATGTGCATTGAAGGTGCCAAATCTGACAGGGATCCTGCTCCCATGGCACTAAATTTTGGCAGATACCCGTAGGACAGGCGATTAAGGCAATTAAAGTACCGGCGCCACCAAATCGGTAGTGTTCCAACGGCCGGCTTTTATGCTGCGGCGCAACCAGTACCACAGCTGCGTCATGATAAGGACCTTCGTCAGGATAATTACCTTCGGCATATAGAGACAAGTTCCACGACCAAACTGTGAGCGTCGTTCCTGTAGCGTTTTTTGTCGGCCAGCGAGGGCGGGCCTGGGTTGTTTCTTTAGCATGAGATACATTAGCGTGTCGAGGCCCAACCTCCACGTACCGGGTTTCTGTCGCAGGTGCCTGGGTATGACTAACCCTAAGCGCCTAGTCTATTTGAGGCACAAGTGTCCATGCCCCATAATAATGCTCCAAGTGGTCCTGCAGCCAACTCTGCCCATTGAACCTGCTGCGTGTCCTCTGGGGTTGAGCCATAAATCTCAGATGGAAGGATGTCTGACAAGCTTCCCAGCTATAAAGGTACTTCTTATGGGCGGTCCATCTTCTGGCTGGGGTGACTCCTAGTGCTGCATCCTGGTTCTCCATTTTCCGTGTCGCCAGCATCTGCGTGGGAACTGGCACAATGGACTCCTGCGGGTCTGTCGAACCATCAGAAGCGGTGAAGGTTCTTGTCTGCGAACTAAGCCATCTGAGGGACTTGGTAATTCTAGCACATCTATGGCCATGCAGCTCATACAGTCGGTTCTTCCAGTTCTCTAAACCATCATCTGAATCCGTCATACAGGAGCTGTCACACTGCCAATCCATAATACCTTCGGCAGTAGGATCAATATAATCTTCCTCCTGCGATGTGATATTATAAATGTGTTCCAAAACATCCTGTTCTTCGTCTCTGAGTGGTTCTGTATATCTTTCTCCTTGGGATGGGTCTAGGGGTATGATAACTTGCAGACCCTTTCCTTCGAAAGTCATCTGTCTCTTCTTAAGGTTGATGATTGCAGCATTTGCCATAGCCCACTCAATTCCCAACAGAGCGGGATAAGGATTGCTGTCATCAATGATCTCAATAACTTCAAAATCTGCCAGAGTACTGACCCCATCAATATCTATTGGAAAACTAAGGAGTCTCCCTAGGGGCACAATCCTTTGTTGATTAGCTAACCTCAATTGTATAGGGGACCAGGCTAGGGCAGGTTTTCCCATTTGTTCCCAGGTTTTCTTGGTGAGAACATTAACTTCTGATCCTAGATCCAAAATAACATTAGTCATATCATACTCCCCTATCTGAACATTCAATCTCATTTCCCTACCAGTTCTTCGGACACGATTAATAGTTTTCTCCTGATCAACTCTTCTCTGAGGGTCTATGAAAGCAAGAACTTTTTGCAACTCCT
This sequence comes from Pseudotsuga menziesii, assembly GCA_001517045.1. Taxonomy (NCBI): domain Eukaryota; kingdom Viridiplantae; phylum Streptophyta; class Pinopsida; order Pinales; family Pinaceae; genus Pseudotsuga; species Pseudotsuga menziesii. Next base: position 99,593 of record LPNX010075551.1, on the reverse strand, counting down.
TTAAAGCATTCTGGTTCCTCAAGAGTTTCATACAACTTTGTAAAAAGGAGGAGAGTGTACTTACTTTATTCGTCGAAGCATCTTACGGCTGCGAGTCCTGCTGAGGTTGCTGCGCAGGTACTTCTGCTATGCTAGGGTCAACAATATCACACTAAGCCTCCTTGACTGGCTCTTGGTCTCTCGCAGTATCACTTGCTGTGAATTTCTCGGAGGCCTTACGAACGCACGCCTCGGCAGGCTGTTTCTGCATATTCTATATGTGCATCGTAGCTCCACTCTGGGCGACAACATTAATGGCTGCGGTAGGTCTCTGCTCAACGGAAATCAACTGAACATTCTGGGTAGGGCCACTTTTTTTTCCTGAATCTTAGCTATGAGCTGGGGGCATTGCTCAATCATGTGATCTACTACGCGGCAATACCGACAAGTTGTAGTGGGGTTCCGACAGTCCCGAGCCAGATGCCCAGCTTGGTTACAGTTGTAACACACGATCTGGCCTCTACCTCTTTCGTCCAACCCACCATGGCCACGACCTCCAAAGGCACCCCTTCCAGAGGCATCACCCCGGTAACCATAGCCATCATTACTCTGCCCTTCATTGTGCACTCGATAGGCGTCATAAGTGCGCTCTCTCATGAGGTCGTAGCTACGACACTCCTCTTCATTATGCCCTACTGATTTACAGAACTTGCAGTAGGGGTTCTTGGGGACTTGTACATATCGCTGGAGAAGATGGCAGTTTTCAGGGTGATGTTGGCCAGTGGTTCGACAGATCTCACAATATAGAACACCAGGGTTGAATTGGTTTGGCGCACTCGTATTCAGGTAAGTTCTGACCACAGGACACTGGTCCCTGTCGTGACCTTCTGTCCGACATTGTGTACACCAAACCTCCTCTCGGATGGTCTTAGCTTTCTTCATATCACGAAGCTCCAGGGCCATCGCTGCTAACTGCGCTTGGATTTGAGCAATACCAGAATCATCTCCGATAGGGGTGGTCTCCAGCTTCATTGCGATTTCCAGAGCCTCTTGCTGGTCAGCAACCTTCTGTTGCATGAGTGGAATTCTGATATGTGGTAGTAATGCTGCAATAAACCATTCCTTGTGTTGCACAGGTCCAATGGTGAAACTGACTTGATCCAGTAGAACTTTGAATCTCTGGTCAAAGTCCCACACTGATTCGCCGCGCCGCTACTGAATCTCCTTCAGTTCAATGATACACTGCGATTCTGATTTGGGCTTCTTAAATTCTTTGATGATTGCTACCTTGATATCATCTAAAGTAGGACTCTGAGTACTGGAGAATTTCATGAACCAGGTCAAGGCCCGGTCTCTGAAAGAAGTGACGAGCTGCGTGCTTCTGTCAGCTGGATTCGTAATGTTCCTAGCATTCCACACGGCTTCACATAAGAACAAAAACTGTTATGGATCCTCCGATCCAGTTCCTTTGAAAACATGGAGCTTAATATCATCAGCCAGGTGGGCCATGGTGGATCTGGGAGGGTTGGGAGGGGGATAGGACGTCGACGAGGGGGGATTTACTAGGGTAGATGGGCCTTTGACAGGAATACTCGGGCTAGGTTGACTGTCAGACTGTGACGGAATTTCAGGGATAACAGAGCTGCGCGGTGGGGTGACCGGAGGGGTTCCAACCGAAGGGTTTTCTTCAGAGTCTGACTCTTTGGGATTTATAGGGGAAGGTGCGGTATCCTGTCCTAAGGAATAGGACTCAAAATCTCTCTTGTACTTTGCTCAGCGAGGGTGTTGTCACTTGCAAACATATGTTAGTAACACAAAATCTAACAGTCTGATTCAAATAGAAATATTCCCTTTTCATCCAATATCATTTTAATTCTCAAGCTAAATAAATTGAAAAGCTTACCCCTTGGTCCTTGGAAGAACCGTCGCTCGGCTTCACTAAAGGAAGTGCTCGTGTTGATGGCGAACTCTGTTACAAAGGCCTCAAGGGTCCGCGTGGTCCAGAAATCAACCGCGCGGGAAATCTCGTTGTTTATGCTTTTTAATATATTAACTCTTGCGGGGGTCCAAACAGAAAACCGCCCCTCACGGAAGTTTTCTCTCAGCTAACCTGGGTAACCACAGGTGCAACTTTATGTGGATACTACCAAAGAAAATAGCATAAGCATCACAAAAAACATACCTTTGTAAAAAGTCACTTGCGCTACGACGCGGATTTGTGTTCTCTCGCTCAGCAAATTTCAGATAAGTCTCATCAAGCCAATCACCGATTTCCTTCACAGAGGGCCTCCAGAACATAGCCCTCAAGGTACGACGTAAACCCCTCTTGAGAAGATACTGAGTTCAACCAGCAACGGAACCAATTTGTTGGGCAATAGGGCAGACCTGGGTTTTAATACTTATGCTTCGCACCAACAAAAGACCCACAGTGTTGGCCCTTTCGGCAACAACCTATGAATAGGTTGTAGTCTCACCCGAAACAGCTATGGGGTTCCGCAGAATCAGATTTTTGCAAGCAGAGAGGGATGTTACTGTACCTTAGCCTTACTAACTTATAATCAATAACCACAGAGCTCCGACATTCATACATATAGAACTTCGCAGATAAATAAACAAACAGTGACTTGCTTAACCTGTTCCTGGGAATTCACAGCGAAGCTATTTATTAGCAGTGATCCTACTTATCATATTTATACAGTTATTAATGCATAAAAGACAAACAGAAATAGAAACAGCACAAGAACCACAACACCAGATATAATGTGGTTCACCCCCAGTGTAGGGGTTACGTCCACAGAACTGTGTTTTATTCAAATTTCTACAAAATCACAGTTCTGATCTGCGCACTCAGCTGCAGATCTCTTTAAGTCCCTTAAGTTGCACACACAGCAGCAGGCCTCTGTGCACACAGCTGCAGATTTCCCTTAATCTCTTACAAAACCCTCTGTGCACGCAGCTGCAGAGGTCGTCCACACACACAGCTGGGACTTAACCTTTCCTTACAAAACAGCCTTAGCTTCGCTTTAATCCTCTTTACATCCAAAACCTAACCTTTCTTATTTAAAAAAGTGCCTATTTATATATCGCACTATTACAAAACCATGGACTTAAACCATGGGCACCGCGAACCCTAAACCTTGATCCTAAACCATGGGTTAATTACAAAAAGGGGGTTTTGACTTAGCCCCGACACCCCTAAGAATAATTTGAGTCATAACTTTGCTTACAAACTCCTTTAGCTCGTGAAGATTCCTTCCTTAAGGACCGTTAGGGTGCGCGCCCCAACAAGGATTGCATCATCCTTGGACTCAAGTCCTAAAGTGATAGGGAGTGATTATCCCGTAATTGTATCCAATGACTTCGGTTGTCGAGAATGTGGTAGGATTGCATCATCCTTGGACTCAAGTCCTAAAGTGATAGGGAGTGATTATCACGTAATTGTATCTGGTGACTTCAGTCGTTGAGAATGTGGTAGGATTGCATCGTCCTTGGACTCAAGTCCTAAAGTGATAGGGAGTGATTATCCCGTAATTGTATCCAGTGACTTCGGTCGTCGAGAATGTGGTAGGATTGCATCGTCCTTGGACTTAGTCCTAAATTGATAGCGACTGATTCTCTCGTAATCAATCTGGTAACTTAGGTTGTCGAGAATGTGGTGGGATTGCATCATCCCTGGACTTTAAGTCCAAAAATGATCCAAAGAATTTTTGTCTTTGAGTTGTGGATTGCAAGTTGTTGCTGCTGATGATGATGCCGTACTGATTGAAAGATCAAAATATGATGATGATGATGTACTGATCGAAAGATCAGAGTATGATGATGTACTGATTGAAAGATCAGAGTATGATGATGACGTACTGGTCAAAAGATCAGAGTATGATGACGACGTACTGATTGAAAGATTAGAGTATGATGATGATGACATACTGATCGAAAGATCAGAGTATGATGATGATGATGTACTGATCTAAAGATCAGAGTATGATGATGACACACTATGATTATGATGTTTCTAATCGAAAGATCAGAGTATGATGATGATGTTTTTGATCGAAAGATTAGAATGTGATGATGATTATGATCGAAAAATCAGAATATGATGACGATGATGTTGCTGCTGATCGAAAAGTCAAAATGCTGAAGATGTTGCTGATCAAAAGGACAAAATGCTGAAGATGTTGTTGCTGGTCGAAAAAGTCAGTGCTGAAGATGTTGCTGATCGAAAGGTCAAAATGATGAAGATGTTGTTGCTGATCGAACAATCAAAGTGCTGAAGATGTTGCTGATCGAAAGGTCAAAATGATGAAGATGTTGTTGCTGATCGAACAATCAAAGTGCTGAAGATGTTGCTGATCGAAAGGTCCAAGTGCTGAAGATGTCATTGAAAGATCAAAATCCTGAAGATGTTGCTGATCAAAGACTGAAGATGTTGCTGATGATGAAGACTAAAGATTGAAGATGAAGACTACATGATGTTGAAAAGCTTCCAATGATTTATAGATGTGTTACCCTGCTGATGTTGATGATGTCCCCTATCTCTCTCTTATTGTTGTTGATGTAGAATACCCTTCTCGTTAAGGGGGAGTGTTGAAATATTGTAACTTCGAAGAATATTATTTATGTATCTTTTGTGGTCCCCGATGGTCCAACCGGGAGAACCACTTGTATTACATTGTACCCCGATGCTCCTAATCGGAAGAACTAATAAGATTCATGAGGTAGTCCCCTCAAATTGTAAAGGTGGGTCATCAGCACCCCAGTGTGGTTACTTGAGCCTACATGTGTGACTCGAGCCTACATGAGTTAACTTAAGCTGACATGTTAATTGAGTAAACTTTAAGTGAACGGATGAATATAAATAGAGGTGTAGTGCTCCTCACTTGAGACACACACTCTCACTTGTATAGCGCATTAGTGGAGAAGAGAAGTAGCTGGAGAAGGAGGAGGATCAGGCTTTGATCTCCTTGCTGGTTTTATCTTTTATCTTTTGGGGCATCTATATTGAGGAAGCTTTTGCTGGGTTTTTCCCTTTAGGGTTTTCCCAGGATAAATCTTTGTGTTCCTTTTGTATGGTTGTGCTTGTCTATCTCTCAATGATCCTGTTTATATGCTTTTGTTATGAAAATGAAATGAAATATTAATTTCTTAGCTAAGCATATGAAAATTTAACAGAAATTCGAAGGCAACAATAGCAAGGGATTCTCCCCAGTCAACGTTCCGAACTAGCCCGTTGACTGTTTGGTATAGGGAATCCATCCGGTTTGCGGTCCGGATACCATCGGTCAAGTAACAAAAGAAAAAGGTTTTACCGGTTGCGGCCCGGTCCACCGTGTATATTTTTGTATTTTTTGACTTAAGTATGATATGCACGTGCCTATCTAACATGCAGATTGACGTAGAATATGAGGAGTGGTCACAATGTGATGCGTAGGTTCTTACCTCTCGTCTTAAACTCTCTCGCATCTAAATCACACACAGCAAGAAATTACAACTAACTACCTAACCTATCCCTAGGGGGAAAAGCTATCATTCATTAATGAGTAATGTAATTTGTACATGCATTATGAAAAATCACAGATAGCTGATACTTCTTTCAAAACGCATGAACATTAAAAGATATTTGAACAACCAGATAACTAATTGTTTATGAACACCATTCATTACTCATAGTGGAAATCTTCATAAAATAAACCAGAGAACATTCATACAAGAACATAGGTTCAAAGAGTTAGAACGGTCTCACAGTTAATGGACACAAAGCTGAAAACGAAATAGTTCCTCTTCAACAAATCCATAGCACAACATTTGAATATTCCACCAAGCTTTCTCCAATAGGAAAACTGTAATTATCTATTGCAAAAGGAAATAGTTCTTCTTACAATATGTCTTCACAAATCTAACTGGGAAAGAGCCCCTAGTAACTTCTAACTTTCAAATATTTAAACAAAATCAGTAGACCACTTGGGTTCCCCCCCCCCAAACATGTGACTCTTCGGTTCTTCGAGCGTTTCATATTCGTCCTTTTCATCTTTTCTACGCAAGCTCATTATCAGCTGAGTAACTGATGGACTTTTTAGATCTGCGTATTTTGTTGCTTTCGATTTTTTCTTTTCCTTCGCTTGTCTCCCTTGGGACCCTGCCAGTTTCAATTTGATTTTTTTACAAAACTGTCAAGCTACGCCTTCACACCGTGGTCACCCCAACAGTCCCTTGAGTTCTACCTGCAATCAATTACTGTGTGTCATTAGTTGGAATGGCATTTTAAAACATTAACTTAAACCACCTGAAATGGCTAATCCACAAGAAAACGGCCAGGTGCATCCCTTAATCTGAGAAGTTTAACAAACAGAAGAGTTTTGACTAAGCCTCGAGCGGGAAATTTCTAAATCGAAAGTCGGAAGGCTTTTACATCGGAAGCTGAATGACTTTCCTAGCCGCAACGGTGGAAGAGACATGGGCTAAAGACATGCGACGCGGGCGGGAAAACTCTCAATCGGAAGTCTGAAGGCTTTTACATCGGAAGCTGAACGACTTTCCTAGCCGCAATGGCGGAAGAAAAAAAGATACAGGCAAGCGATCAAAAGACCAATACGCATCGGCAGTCGGAGCGCTTTATGCTTCGGGTGCTAAGCCGCTTTGGGAGCCGCAACAGCGGAAAAGGAAATAACAAATCCTTTCGATGTAAACCAAAAGATCGGTCGATTTGAGAAAATGCGTCGGAGAAAACTTAGAAGCCAAGTATGATTATTTTGCCGCAATGGTGGGATTCAAAATGACTAGACGTCTGGAAAAGGAAAACCATTTCGCTGCCGCAAAGGCGGAAGCCCGAGACTTACAGGGCCGGCAAAAACAATGTAGCGGGAGAAAAACCAAACAGTGATCGGGAGAAATTGTGATTTTCCATCCGCAACGGTGAAAGGAGAAGTTATATAAGTTCCGATTCCAAAACACAAAAGCAGCCGATGTGAAAACAAACAAATCGGAAAGGAAATCGAAGTCAAGACTCACTATTTTGCCGCAACGGTGGAAGCTTTAACCAAACAAATTTCCAATTCGAACAAGCTAAGAATGCCTCCAAAGGAAGCGATAAAGTCTGATCAAACATTAGATTGCTTCAAGCATCAGAGGAGGAATCAAAACAATTGGTAGATCAATCCCAACACTTAGAAATTCTTTCTGGAAAATCATTGAATTAACTCAAGGAAAAAGAACTAATCCAAACAAAAGGAGGGTCCCAAATTTTTTGGAATTTGGGAAAAATGTTGCAGCTGCAACAATTGGCGACTACCTGGTGAACCCCAGATTTCTGAATTAACTCTTTCCCATTTCAAGACCGTCTAGATGAAAGCTGAAATCTTCTAGATGTTTGTATCCCTAAGCAGGCCAAATCATGCATTTAGATCATTAAGAAGTTCATTCTTTGGGGAATGGTAACATCAGAAAAATTGCAAGTCTGAATAACTCTTTTGAGGCCTAATAAGTGAGATTTATTTTGCCCGTCCTTAGGTAGTTTCTAGCTTTGACACCACATGATTGTAACAAATAGTAAACAACACTATCCTTTTGTTCCTCATTCCCATGCCAACTGCACTTTTGTGCTAATTGAACTTTTAGTTCTTTTGAGTCCTCCATCTGCCTTTCTTTCTGAATTTTATTCAGGCTCCTCTATCCATGTCCTTTTGTGTGAGAGAAGAATTGGTTTTTTATCTCATGGACGGAGAGGAACTTTGGCAATTTTGAGATTCATGCTTTTTAAGCTTTGCTTTGATATGTATTGTTTCTTTTTAAGGAGTTTTGACTCTTGATAGCTTTTAACTTTTCTGAAATCATGGCATGGGATCATTTATATATGATATACCGTTTACCCTGCTTCCTTTCCGTGGGTCTTTTGCTGTCACCCCCTTGGACATTTAAGATGTGAAATGGATGGAGCCTCGAAATAGTATTCCAGACCCTTTTTACTTCTGAGTTATTTACAGGGGTTAAGTAGGAGTTTAATGAATGCATGGCCAGTTAGGAACACTACTACTAGAAGACATTCTATACTTTAAAAGCACAGTCTTTTGCTCAAGATTTCAGTTAGTTAAGAACCCTGATGTTTCCAATGCAAAGTTTGCCTCTTTATTCAAAAATAGAGCAGTAAAGAAAACAACATCAAATCAAATAATCAAAAGAAAACAACATCAAAGCATTAAAAAAAAACAACATGAATTTATTTATGTACAAAGCAACAAGAAAATAAATAGGTGCCCGACCTTAAGAATCTTCATTCAAACAAGTTAAGGGGTGGGCTGCATTATAGACATGAGATATTTAACCATGGTCTAGGTGTGCCATTTTTGAAATTGAAAGCATGTCTACTTTCCTATAGTCATCCCTTTCAGCCTGAGGGATTTGAAGGAGTTCAGGCTGAGTGTCAATTCTAGAACTGGCCTTTATTGAGGTATGAGGTCTTAGCTTAGGATCAATTAGATAATTTCCCAGGATAGAATCAGCAGATTCATTACCCTCTCCTAGCTTAGTGACAGTATGCTTCATGTACGGCTCTCTCAGAATTTTAATCTGATTTGGGGTACCCTTGAGAGGCAACAATAAATGAGACCAATCTGAAGCAAAATAACCTTTCAACCTGGCAGACCAATCTCGGTTGAGAATAAGCCCATATCCACTTGGTATGTCAGCCACCATAATGTCAATAAATTGACATATCTTGTTGTTTGCAGAAAAGCGAATGAGGACATTTTTCATCTCTCCCACTACTTTGACACCTGTGCTATCTAATTGCATGACTTCACAAGGTGTGGACTCTGGCTGTCCATTAATATTTTTGCAAATCTCAAGGGGAATAACATTTACTGCTGATCCAGAGTCTACTAAGCAGTTATGCACATTATAATTCAACATTTCTAGGGTCAAAAGAAAAGGTGGGGTGTCATCTTTTTCTTCCCAACCAAGTTCTATGTCTTCTTCTCCTGGTTGGTTCTGAGTAGGTATGTCCTCTTCAAAATCTTCGGTTTCATTATAGTTTTCCTCACTAACACCTATCTGTTCTTCTACAGGTTTGACAGTCTCAGTGACTGGCTCTACCTCCTGGTTGAGGGTATTCACTCTATGTGTTTTGTCCTCAACCTTCACTTCTACCTGTCTCTTGACATTCTCCTGCAAATTTTTAATCTTCAAAATTATTGCATTGTCTTCACTGTGTTAAACCCATGTCCTTCGTTGTTGTAGATGTGCATTCAGATTTAGGAGTACTCTCTTCAGTGTCAAACAGCGAGACACCATTCCATGAAAACATGCTATCAATATCTTGTTTCTCTATGATCTGGTTTTTCTTTTCCTCCTTACCACTGTCCTTAGTCAATTGAGGGTCCAACAACTTATTCATCACCAATGTCATTGAATGTAACCATTGAGGACACTTCTTTTTAGAATGAGGTTGTTGGTGAAAAGTACAGAAATTATCCCCCCCTACTTTTGTTATGTTTATTGATGCCAAATTTGGTGGAGGGACTTGCCATTGGTTGTTATCCCCCTTTTTTTGGTAGTGGAGTTTGTAAGTTTTCTGAACTTCTCTTTCTTTCTCCAGATCTATTATTCGGTTGGATAGTTTCTGCATCATTTTTATCATTCCCAAATAATCATGTGCTTGTCCATCTTTAGGCTGAGATAGCAATAAGGTTCTTCTCTTGACAGTCTTCTCTCCAGGTAAATCAGGATAATCTTCTACACTTTCCCTTTATGCCTCTTCATAAGTCTCTACCAATGTAGGTTTGGCTTTCATCTTGGCAAACATGGCCAGCTCAGGCCCTAGGGCTGAGGTATAATATTCAATTAAGACCTTGTCTGAGGGTCTGTCAGCTTCAGAAAAGTTCTTTAGGTATATTGAAAATCTTTGAGTGAAACTATGTACCTTCTCATTCTTCTCTTTTCTTAACAAACCAATACCTTTCATCAATGAGGCATGTGTCTTTTGGGCTGTGTATTTACTTCGAAAGACCCTTTCGAAGGTGTCCCAATTAGGAATGGAGTTTGCAGGCAAACCGAAATACCAGGATGCTGCTGCTTCTTTCAGGGTGTGCAGGAACAATCTGCAGACCACATCTTCATACTCCCTAGCCCTTAGCCCTTCTACTTCTAGATAGAAGCTTTGCAAGTAGTCATCTACAACAATCCTTTCCTTGGGGTCAAACTTAGGCAACAACTTGTCAAAGGCTTGAGGTAGGTTATGCAAAGGGGGCGTTAGACTCAGAGGTGATCTAGCTCTCCAAGCCGGCAATGGGCTGGGCTGATTCACAATCACACTAGCCATGAGCATAGGTATAACAACAAGAGTCTGAGCAAAGAGCAATTTAAGATGAAACCAGGTTTACCTACTTCAAAGGTAGAACAGGATGGTAAGTTTACCTTGGTCAGGTCAAAATATTCAAGATATCTGCTGGTGGGGTAATCTTGGGAAAACAAGTTTCCATGGCTAGCCATGCACTGGTGGCCCTCCTTCTAGCGCTAGAATTGTTGAGGCATGGAAATTCGCAGGAAACAATAGCAAGGGATTCTCCCCAGTCAACGTTCCCAACTAGCCCGTTGACTGTTTGGTATAGGGAATCCGTCCGGTTTACGGTCCGGCTACCGTCGGTCAAGTAACAAAAACAAAAGGCTTTACTGGTTGTGGCCTGGTCCACCGTGTATATTTTTGTATTTTTTGACTTAAGTATGATATGCACATGCCTATCTAACATGCAGATTGACGTAGAATATGAGGAGCGGTCACAATATGATGCGCAGGTTCTTACCTCTCGTCTTAAACTCTCTCGCATCTAAATCACACACAGCAAGAAATTACAAATAACTACCTAACCTATCCCTAGGGAGAAAAGTTATCATTCATTAAAGACTAATGTAATTTGTACATGCATTATGAAAAATCACAGATAGCTGATACTTCTTTCAAAACGCATGAACATTAAAAGATATTTGAACAACCAGATAGCCAATTGTTTATGAACAACATTCATTACTCATAGTGGAAATCTTCATAAAATAAACCAGAGAACATTCATACAAGAACATAGGTTCAAAGAGTTAGAATGGTCTCACAGTTAATGGACACAAAGCTGAAAACGAAATAGTTCCTCTTCAACAAATCCATAGCACAACATTTGAATATTCCACCAAGCTTTCTCCAACAGGAAAACTGTAATTATCTATTGCAAAAGGAAATAGTTCTTCTTACAATATGTCTTCACAAATCTAACTGGGAAAAAGCCCCTAGTAACTTCTAACTGTTAAATATTTTAAAAAAATTAGTAGACCGCTTGGGTTCCCCCCCCCCAAACGTGTGACTCTTCGGTTCTTCGAGCGTTTCATATTCCTCCTTTTCATCTTTTCTGCGCAAGCTCATTATCAGCTGAGTAACTGATGGACTTTTCAGATCTGCGTATTTTGTTTCTTTCGATTTTGTCTTTTCCTTCGCTTGTCTCCCTTGCGACCCTGCCTGTTTCGATTTGATTTTTTTACAAAACCGTCAAGCTACGCCTTCACACCGTGGTCGCCCCAGCAGTCCCTTGAGTTCTACCTGCAATAAATTATTGTGCGTCATTAGTTGGAATGGCATTTTAAAATATTAACTTAAACCACCTGAAATGGCTAATCCACAAGAAAACGGCCAGGCACATCCCTTAATCTGAGAAGTTTAACAAATGGAAGAGTTTTGACTAAGCCTCGAGTGGGAAAGTTCTAAATCGGAAGTCAGAAGGCTTTTACATCGGAAGCTGAATGAATTTCCCAGCCGCAACGGTGGAAGAGACACGGGATAAAGACACGCGACGCGGGCGGGAAAACTCTCAATCGAAAGTTGGAAGGCTTTTACATCGGAAGTTGAACGTCTTTCCTAGCCGCAACAGTGGAAGAAGAAAAGATACAAGCAAGCGATCAAAATACCAATACGCATCAGCAGTCGGAGCGCTTTATGCTTCGGGTGCTAAGCTGCTTTGGGAGCCGCAACGGTGGAAAAGGAAATAACAAATCCTTCCGATGTAAACCAAAAGATCGGCTGATTTGAGAAAATGCGTCGGAGAAAACTTAGAAGCCAAGTATGATTATTTTGCTGCAACGGTGGGATTCAAAATGACTAGACGTCCAGAAAAGGAAAATCATTTCGCCGCCGCAACAGCGGAAGCCTGAGACTTACAGGGCCAGCAAAAACAATGTAGTGGGAGCAAAACCAAACAGTGATCGGGAGAAATTGTGATTTTCCGTCCGCAACGGTGGAAGGAGAAGTGATATAAGTTCCGATGCCAAAACACAAAAGCAGCCGATGTGAAAACAAACAAATCGGAAAGGAAATCGAAGTCAAGACTCGCTATTTTGCCGCAACGGTGGAAGCTTTAACCAAACAAATTTTCGATTCGAACAAGTTGAGAATGCATCCAAAGGAAGCGATAAAGTCTGATCAAACATTAGATTTCTTCAAGCATCAGAGGAGGAATCAAAACAATTGGTAGATCAATCCCAGCACTTAGAAATTCTTTCTGGAAAATCATTGAATTAACTCAAGGAAAAAGAACTAATCCAAACAAAACGAGGGTCCCAAATTTTTTGGAATTTGGGAAAAATGTTGCAGCTGCAACACACTTGATCTGGATCATCACTCGATCTGGATCATCACTGTTGGATCATCATCGTGGGTGCTATCTCATGATTCTTCTCGTCACAGGAAGTTCTATAGAGCCATCCCTTTTTCATGTTGGTTGTAGTCCTAGCCTCCATGTAGGTCTTCTTTCAGCACTTATATCTAAGCCTAAGTCAAAATGGCCTGCCCAACACTTACATCTGATCATGTAGGATCCAATCTTATAATCTTATCATAAAGGCATGCCCATCACTCACATCTGACCATGTGGGAACACCTCCCACAACCATGTCAAAAAGGCCCAGCACTCACATCTGTCAACCAATGTTAGAAAGGCTCAACACTTACACTTGGCCATGCGAGGAACCAATCCTCCATATCGAAAGGCTCTGTACTTACATCTGACAACCAATGTCAGAAAGGCTCAGCACCTATATTCGACCATGCAAGGAACCAATCCTTCATGCCGAAAGGGCTCTGCACTTACATCTGACAATCAATGTCAGAAGGGCATGCACTCACATCTGATCTTGTAGGAACCAATCCTACAGTCATATAAGAATGACCCCCAGTCCCAGAAGGGCGTGCACTCACATCTGATCTTGTAGTAACCAATCCTACAGTCATATAAGAATGACCCCCAGTCCCAGACTGAGCTACCTGGTAACTGAGTAGGTGCCTCCATTCCAAGAATGGCAACAGCCCTTATATCTGATCAAGTGAGAACCAATCCCTCAATCACATCAGAATGACCATGTGCTCACATCTGATCATGTAAGAATACATCTTACAGTTGTATAAGAAAGGACCTCAATCCTAGATCGAGTATTCCTGGTAACTGACCAGGAACCTCCATTCCAAGAATGGCGTTCAACGCTTACTTCTGATCATGTAGGAACCAATCCTACAGTCACATCAGAATGGCTCAGCACTCATATCTGACATGGAAGGAACCAATCCTCTCACCATGACAGAATGGCTCAGCCCTTACATCTGACCATGGAAGGAACCGATCCATTCACCATGTCAGAATGGCTCTAGGTCTCATCATTTCCCCTTGGAGGGAACTGTTGGGCATTAATCCCACATACATTATAAATATATGTAACTACAGAAAACAAGAAAGTATAACAGATTTACACAGAACATCCATCACACAAGAAACACAAAAGTTACGTTTGTTCACCCACTGAAGGTGGGATACATCCACTGGACAAGGGCATAATCTTTATTCATCATCAAAAATAGTTTACAAACTATCCCGGAGAGAGCTTAAAAGTTCCAGCTCAATATGAGCCTCAATGGACCACATATTTAAGCAAACCTTCAGTTACACATAACTGATTATACCGTTGGTGAAACCACCTTGACCTAAACCGTCAATTGGTTGTCATATCCCAACAATCTCCACCTTGACAACAATTTACTTAATGCCATGCCCTTGTCCATTTGTGCTTCTAAATACCAAAGCACCCATTTCACTGCTTCACCTGGATTTGTCATGTATCTATTGACAACACCAACAACATGTGAAAAGATCTCATAAGATCTCATCGCACATCACACTAGCATACCATAAACAAGACATATAACCCTTTTCTTCATTACGTGGACATCAACCTAAAGAAAAATCAATTTGTCTCTTGTTCATTTACACTCAAGATTGTTTAGCTGCTCCCTGATCCTCCATCTTGAATGTCCAACCGAACCAACCTGTTGATCTTATCCATGCTTGGTCCTAATTCAAGCATAACGCCAACAACCCAAAACACAAGATAATGAATACCATAAACTCAATGGTTACACCCACTTCTTGTAACACATGGTTTACCATGAAGGAATAAAAAAACATCTTGTACCACACGCTTAAGAGACTGCTTCAGGCCATACAATGATTACTTTGAGCTTGCAAACAAATATTCGTACGCAATCCTGAGCACCTTCTATGCTCCACCTCAAATTTTGCATCCAAAGACCTTAGCCAAATACAGCCAAGACAACCAAATGAGCCTTTATCGCTCACCTTTAGGTCTCTTTACAATATAGTAAACCACGCCTTTAAAATAGGCT
>LPNX010075551.1:55071-84569 GCA_001517045.1 Pseudotsuga menziesii | reverse complement strand
AAAAAAAAAACACTTTTCGCAGAAATTTATTCTAAACTTCCAAATAAACTTCCATTAAAATATTTAGCTTTTTTTTATTATTATTCAAACTTCCACCATTTCTATTCCAAAAAAAAACTTCCAACAAATAAAAATAATGATTTTTATTTTACTCGAAATTTATTCTTAGTCACTCTCCAAAAAATAACGCAGCAAGCTTGCATAGGCTAGCATTCACGTTGAACTTCTGATAAATAAAATAACAAATGTAATTTTTTTATTTGATCGTTCTCCAAAGGCTACAGCTCTCCAAACCGCAAACACAAAATCAAATAAAAAAGTCCAGAGTCCAAACACCAGACTCCTCCAATAGCAACCTCTCGTGAGCTTTCTTCTCCACGCTGGCTGACAACGATTCTCTTCTCGGCAAATCTCTACATGTGCAAAAGAAATCTGCACTCTTCTCCATTCAGCAACAGAAAACTACTACATAGAATCTCAAGGCAATCCATGCTCCAACAGTCTCCTATGATGAATCTTCATGTTGCACTAAATTTTCAGACTCTTAAAAACAACAGACTCCACAACAGTGACCTCCAGCGAGCTACACGCAATGGAAATGGGTAAAGATAGAGAATCACACGCAGATATCTCCTTCTCCACTCTGGTTTAATCAACAGTGAGTGGCAGGTTCGTTAGCAAACAGCTTCATGCTCCTCCAAACAAATATCTGAGTACACCTTTCTTCACTGCTTCACCTTTGGCGATGGACTAGGCTCTTTTGTTTTCTGCAATCCTCTGTTGCTCTTAATTCTGCTCTTAATCCTGAGCTCTGATACTACTTGCTGGGCATTAAGCCCACATACATTATAAATATATGTAACTACAGAAAACAAGAAAGTATAACAGATTTACACAGAACATCCATCACACAAGAAACACAGAAGTTACATGGTTCACCCACTGAATGTGGGCTACATCCACTGGACAAGGGCATAATCTTTATTCATCATCAACAATAGTTTACAAACTATCCCGGAGAGATCTTAAAAGCTCCAACTCAATATGAGCCTCAATGGACCACATATTTAAGAAAAACTTCAGTTACACATAACTGATTATACCGTTGGTGAAACCACCTTGACCTAAACCGTCAATTGGTTGTCATATCCCAACAGGAACCTCGATCTGGAGAACACCAAGCTTCTCCCTGAAGTACTCAAACTTCACCTTAGCCAATGGCTTTGTCAACACATCAGCTATCTGTTCGTCCGTCGCAACATATTGGAGCTTCACTAGCCCCCTCTGCACCATATCCCTAATATAGTGATACTTGATCTCGATATGCTTCGACTTGTCATGGAACACTGAGTTCTCCAACAACTTCACACAACTCTAGTTGTCGCAATGTATACAAGTAGCATCCATCTGGAGATCAAATAAATCATATAGTAGCTTCCTCAGCCATATTTCCTCACAACTAGTTGAACAAGCTGCGACATACTCTACTTTAGCTGTACTCAGTGCCACATAGGATTACTTCCTGCTAAACCAAGAGATCATACCTGATCCCATACTGAAGCAACACTCTGAAGTGTTCTTCCTATCGATGGCACTGCCTAATCTGAATCAACATAACCTTCTAGGTTAATATTCTGATTCGTATCATACTTGAGCCCATACTCAACTGTACCCTTTGCAACCATCAAGTGAACATGTCTTAATGTGTTCACAACAAAGAAAATATCGGGTCTTGAACAAATCATCTGACAATACATCGTGGAATCAACCAACTCTAATGAAGCAACAATCAATAGCTTCAGGTTCAATTCCATAGGTGTGGTCATGCAGTCCATCATCCTAAACCTATTCAGGATCTCTACTGTATACTTTCCTTGTCCACACCTCCATGCCTAGAACAAGAGCATCACTGGTCTTCCACCTTCAACCTTGAAGCAAAGGTTGGAATCCGCTTTACTCTCAGTAAATCCTAGAGTCATCAGTAATCTAGCCATCCTGTCGTACCATGTCGAACCTCAGGATCTTCTGTAGTCACTCCCTCTGAAGCATCATACTCCCTCTATCTTCCATACTCTATGCACTGAAACATTCTATACCGGAGTGACAAGTAGCTTCCTATGCTACTAATCTTCTATGTATCCATCTAGGATCACTGGATACCAAGATCCTCTATCTTGAACCTTTTCAAAATTTTATCTTGCACCCATCTGTGAGCTTGTCATCATCTATCAACCCTGTAGCAAAGGTTCAGATCTTCATCAAGATCCTCATGTATGTGTTATCCCATGGGTGTCTTCTGAGCTCGTACAAGGTCTTATTTCATTTGCACACATGATTCTGCCTGTCATGTGTCTCAACTCCTACTGGCTGCAAATGTCTCTTCGAATCTTGCCTTGTATCCCATGATGTTTCCATCTACTGCATGATGGAACTACGAACATCCCTTCATGTATTGATACTGCATCCTCTACATCATTCTTCTTGAATTGGTCTTCACTTTCTTCTTGGAAGGTTCTACATCAATGATGTCGCTACATTCGTCATATTATTTTTCATCTTGAACCTTCGTTACTTGTTCTTTGGAACAAGTCTCATTCTTCTTTTCTTGTAGGCGATTATGTATGCGATCTTTCCTACAAGCCAAATTCATTTTCATGGTTGGAGACATTTCATAAGGAATATTCATAATGGCAAATTCTTATGCATAAATATATGATCATGCAACTACTTTAGCCAATACAACATTCATCCATATCTCATGGAAACTTTTCTAGATGCCTTCCATCTCTACCAGGGCAACATTGAGATTGTGCACTAATCCAATATGTCAGCAAAGAGGTTTCATTCTAGATAAGTAGCAATGGAGAGTTGTATAGCACCATGAGCTACTTACCCATTACATGGATATTAGTAGTATACTGTCATTAATGCAAACATTCTATCATGAATAATACATTAACTGAATATAGACAAATGCATAACAAAAACAATATCATGAAATGACAATCGAATACTTATCTTTATTTGTTTCGTGGGTAGAATCCTTCTTGAGCCTTCAGCTTCATCATCTTCTTCATTCATAATTTCTTATCCAAATGCTAAGATGGATAAGATTTTCTTCAAGAGTTCAGTTCTTCATATTCCTCATCGCTTGAGGGATCTTCTTTGGATGGAGAGATCTTGATCTTCAATTGCTCCCATCTTCTCTTCTCTTCTTATGACTGTATGGTCTTTGCATTCTGGATCTTCACATTCTTCAACCTGTTTCTTAGGGTCATATTTCGATTTATGTTCTTCCCTTGAAATATCTTGGTCAAGGAATCAAACATCTCTTTCGATGTCTTTAAGGAAGACACTTGAGGTACAAGTTGATCGGTGACTGAATCAACAATGATCTTCTTGGCCTTGACCAAGTTCTTCTGGTGTAAGGCTTTTAGCCTCATCTCCCTATGGAACTGGAACCTCTCCACTCATGTGGGTGTCCAATTCATTTTCTTCAGAGAGATCATATACTTCCATGCTTGGAGGCTTTCAACTTCACCAAGCTTATCATCAAGCTGATGTGATATATCATTTTGAAATGAGAACCTCAAATGAAAATAGCAGAAGATTAGATCTTACCGATTTGAGGTGTCCATCCTGGTTTCGGAGCTGGATGATCTAGGGTTTGTTAGAGTAACCCTAATTTTTGAAAACTTGGAATCTTTAAGATATGATTCGATAGAAAGATATATCTCTTCAACTTGAGCTGTCCAATGTACTCCTTTTCTTAAAATAGTGGAGGGAAGCTCCCGGAACAGGAAGCCTTAGTTTTCCAATTTCTTCTGCAGAAATGCCTGTTACTGTTTCTACGGTATCTCCTAAATTACTAATCCTCTATGTCTGAAACTTTGCACTGAGGTATCCTTACCTGTCCCTATTCCAACACCATATTTTTCATCATAATTGGTTTCACCAATTGGGACTTATGATCATTTTTCCAAGGTGACCTGTTACAGGACTGTTTGGAATAACGAAGTTGTACGGACTTCCACATGTCACTGGTTCATCTTCTGAGTTTGAAAATCAGACCATAGAAACGAAAGTTAGTGAAATTTTAGGACATCTTAAAAAATTTCATTTGGACCTTTTTTGCCCAAGATATAGAAATTCTCTCTAGGTGTCCTGTTTAGGAATGAATTATGAAAGGGGCTGGAACCCTAAATGGGACGGATCATATCTCCCAGAATATAGCGAATATGAGGCTGAATTTTGGATACAGTTTAAATCAGGATTTTATATTCGGCCTCTACAATTTTCAACTCCTGATCCTTCTCCCATCTTGAGATATAGAGAATGTACCAAAATGTATCGGTTTTAGTATTTAGGGATTTTCCAGCTCGGGGTCAAACTAGGGTTTGGCTTTCCTGGAGTTTCACCAAACAAAAAATGTTGATCTAGGTCTCTAAACTTCAATTTTGATGAGGATATCAATCCTATGCTGGGCTCACTCAAAAATTCCTCTTCTGTAAGAAGCCCTAATTTTCCGCACCAAAACGAAAAGTGCTCGGAATCGAATTCTGCTTCGACAAAAAGATGCACCCTTCAATTGAGAGTCAACCTAGCATACTTTTGCTAATGGATTGTAGAGAGAGACCCAAAAATTAATAAGCCCTAGCTTTTTCCATTTCACAATGTCTTCTTCTCATGTTAGCTCTGATAACATGTTAGATTTTTATCATTCAAGCTAGCATTATGATCTTAGTATCTTTAACTAAGACAATAACATCCACAACAATAAACACAAGAGACAAGAGGCACAAAGAATTTTCCTCAGGGAAACCATAAAGGAGAAAACCCTGCAACTTCCTCAGAGATAGAATCAGCACCAAAAGTAAAACCTGAAGACATAAAGATTATCTCCCGACAACAGTAGTCTCTCTCTTGTCCCAGCAACTTCTCCTCTCACTCATGTGCCCCAATGAGTGAATGTGTGTGTGTGATAAATAGAGAGGATCACTCTCTATTTATATTCTTTCGTTCATTTGAAACCCACTCCAACATGTCAACCTCACTTAACAATTACTTACTAGAGCCGAAATCTCTAGGAGTGTCTAATAACCCTAGTGCCCCACAACTTGTGGGGACTTTGCCTCCTCCGACCAACAAGGAGGCTTATCCTTAACACAATGATGGGGACCATTGCCCCGACTTACAATGACTCACCTAGGCTCGACTTCTCTAGGATAGTATAATAACCCTAGGGCCCCATAACTATGGGGACTTTAACCCTTGACCAATAGGAGGGTTATCCACAATGACTTGACATGACTTATTTACATTACAGACACATCTCAGAATAAACATTGAGGTACAATACATAAGATATACAGATGAATACATTCTGAAGTTACAATTACATCAACAGTATATAGAAGGTGGAGAGAGGCTATGTGAGAGGGGGGTGATGGAGTGACACACACACATACATATAGATAGAGATAATGGGGAGGGACACAAAGAGAGAGAGAGAGAGAGAGAGAGAGAGAGAGAGAGAGATTGTGTGGGAGAGAGGGGGGGAGGGGTGAGTGATAGAGAGAGACGACGGAGGGGAGAGTGATGCAGAGAGAGTGATGGAGGGATGGATAGTGAGGGAGGTATAGAGAAGGTGGAGAGAGTTATGAGAAAAGGGGACTGATGGAAAGATATGTGCGCAAACAAACACATATATATATAGAGAGAGAGAGGGATGTTGTGAGAGAGAGACGGGGGGAGGGACACACACAGAGATTGTGTGGGAGAGAGAGGCAGAGGGGTGAGAAACACGAAAGAGATGGGAACAATAGAGATAGAATGATGTAGGGAGGGATATTGAGGGAGGTATAAATAAAGTGGGGAGAATTTATGAGAGATGGGGAGTGAGGGAGGGACACACACACACACGTAGAGAGAGAGAGAGACAGGGAGGTTGTGAGAGAGAGAGGGGGGTAAGACACACACACACACACATATAGAGAGAGATGGAAATAAGAAGGTAGGGAGGGATAATAAGGCACAGAGGGACAATGAGTAAGCCATAGATGCCAAAAATATTCTTTAGGGATTGAGTCTTGGATTTCCTCCCTTGGCCATGTCAAGGCCTTAATACCCATATATAATGCTCAAAACCTCTTAAAGGCATGCACATATTTTATTGGATACCAAGCATACCTTGAGTAGGTCATGCGTGATGCTTCAAGGAATTGTTCATTAACATGTGTTACTCAAATATCCCTTTATGGCCTAAGGCATGAGCATATTCCCTCAATCATGTCTTAGAGGTCCCATACTTGTTTCTCAAAACCACCTAATTACTCTAGCATCCATATTCATAGTCCAAATATGCCTATGAAATGCCATGTGTGATTTTTTAAGGCATCCTTCCCATCCCTGGATTCCTAGAAGCTTTAGTTAGGTCCTAAGGCCATGGTTTCATCCCTTGACAATGTCCACAACTTTGATATGCATACCTAGTGCTCAACAAATGATGATGGCATGCATATCCCCATTAATATTCAAAGGGTTCACTTTCAACTTCATGTGTGGTGGTTGGAGGCATCAATTGTGGACCTAAAGAATTAACAATTTCCTTTAAGTACTAAGGACCAAGTGTTCCCCCCCAACCCATGTCAAGGGCCCTAATATGTGTACTTAGTGATAAAAATGTTCTAATGGCACTGGTATCCCCATTTCAAGGTAAATGGTACCATTGAAGGCTATGTTGAGGTTGTTCAACACATCATTCTTGGCTCCAGATGCTTAAAATTATCTTCTAGAGGCTAAGGCCTAGGTTTCCTCCCTTTATTATGTCTAAGGTCCCAAGACACATACATAGTACAGAAACACCTAATGGCTCCCATATCCCCATTGAAATAAAAATATCAACTTGAGAGATCATCTATGGTGATTCAAGGTGTCGTTCATGGACCCTGAGCCGTAAACGATGGTTTATAACCTGAAATTAAAGCTTTTTGTACCAACCATGATTAACACCTTATCTCCATATCTAATGCTAAAAAAATCCTAATCATGGCCATATCCCAACTTAATGGTTGAGGATACCATTAAGAGATCATGTTTGTTTGTTCAAGGTGTTGTTCTGGGCCCTATATGTCTATAGGATTCCTTTAGGTCCTAAGTACTAGGTTTCCTCCCTCAACCATATCTACATATATGTTCCTAGTGCTAAGAGAATTCTAATGCACTGCATATTTTCTCTTTTATGCAAAATATCACATACGAAGGTCCTATGTGCAAGTTCAATGTATTTTTATGGACCTCAAGCCTTAAAAACTACCTTTAGGGCATACGTATTCTTGATTTTCCTACCCCAAGCATTGTCAAGGGACTATGACCCATACTTAGTTCGTAAAGCCTCCTAATGGTGTCCATATTACAACACAAAGAAAAATTATGCTCTTGGGAAGTTAGGCATGGTTGTTTGAGATGTTGTTCTTGATGATGATAAAATATTACTATAGGTCCTAAGTATTGATGATGCAAACTATTTTTTTATTCATTCCCCTAGCCATGCATTAAAACCATTTTTTTGCAGCTCTCCATAACGCATACATGTTTTTCTTCTCCATAACACATGCACGTTTTGCTTCTCCATAACATGTGCATATTTTGTAACTATAAAACACGTGAATATTTTTCTTATCCAAACCTATGTGTCATATGACATGTCATGCTCGATCTTAACCAATCCAAGCATTACATAACGTGAGTGCATTGTATTTTTATGTATTGTTATTTCCTAAAAGTAGGATTGCATCTAAAAGGTCCCTCGTCTTCTTTCACACACCCATTCATATTCTAGGTTTTCATAACCTGAGTGGGTTTTTTATATGTTTCTGTTACATCTAAACGTTATACCTACTTTGTGCAGGAACCCCCAATATTTATCATTTTTCTACCATTGCATACTTTAACCTTGAGAGGAATGAAGTTTAATTGAGAAATAATGACTGGGTTTACTTTTACGTGTTTTTCCTTCCCGTTACTATTTCGTTGGGTCTTTCACTATCCAATGCATTAGGGCTCTTGTTGTTACAAATTTACAATATGATATAAATAGGGTGTTAAAAATGGGTTGATGAAATGGATACCTACAATATCTGGTGAAACTAGGGGTTTTCTTAATTGGAAAGGTATATTGTGAGGGGAGTTTAACAATACAATTTTAGTAAGTATTTTCCAATATTGAGTTAAATTAGGGATATTCTTTAATATCCTATGCACATATGTGTTATGTAACAAGTTCACTAAGTGAACCCCCTATGAATAATACCCATCTTTAAACATAGAATATCCTAGAAACTAACTGTGTAAGAGTAATTTTCCACCCAATCGTAGGCACTCTGTCCAGTATATTTCTACTAAGAGGCCACCCCCAAGCTAGGCTATGAGGCCATAATGGCGAAGGAAACACGTAGAGGCTTCTCTCACTTAACCCACAACCCATTTCTGCTCTTTATGCTTAGACAAAAACCCATACACAGATCTACATAGATTTGACTTAGCCATCACAACCATGCAATTCCTTCCAACTTCCCCACACAAGTCAAGGAAGGCATTCCCCTTCACTTATCCACAGTTCCCTGAAGAAATCCAACCCTTAGAATGCTTACCAACGCATGCAGTAAGAGTCCAATTTGTCGTATGTTGTTTTAGAACCCACTGTAGCATAAATTATGGCTTCTCAAACATCCAATAGTAGTAAAACTCATTGGGTAAAGGTTCCTAGGTGCCCAACCTCTATGCTCACCTACAGCTATATATTTTTCCTTCAATCCTCTATGCTCACCTACAACTATATATTTTTCCTTCAATACTGCAATTCTGTCTCCAAATTTCAATTTCTAGGTTGAACCTCGGTCTGGTAATGGACATGAACACTGGTAGGAAAACTCTACGTAATGTAGAAGTCTACATGAGAGAATGATAGAATGAGTGTTGACTTCAAGGGATATGAGATAATGGCAAAAAGACAACTTACATATCTTCTAACCATAGAATACAAGGACTTCTAGCAGCTGACAAAACTGGCACACCCCCCTCCTCCCCTTGCTCCAATAACTGCGTAAAACAACTTTTCCCACCAACCTCCCACATGAATTCAATGATTGGGTTTGATAGTCAAGGTGGAGTAATTGGCTCACTTAAAGCACATGGTAGAATTTGGATGAGTTCTAAGGTTGATAGTTGGTAGCAAAGGATTTATTTTTCCATATGCCTCATTTTCTCTTCCCCTCTGGTGGAATCATAGCCTCTCTAGTGCACTTTACACAACCATCTTGGACAATTTTAGTATTTTTAGCATAATATTTATATATATTTTGAATTGGCATGATAAGCCAACCAACCATACACTTCAAATACAAATATACATCATACATACCTAATCATTCACTAGTCGCTCCGTACTAAGAATCCATAGTAGCATATTTACATCATTTACATAATTTTGATTAAATATATTCCATATCAAAACTAAAATAGTATATATAAATATTTATAATGTCATAAATCCTTATAGAATTATTTTAATCTCATATTTTTTTAATATACAAATGACTTATTTCAATCTCATTATTTTTTGAATATGTAGATAATATACAGTCTTGGATTTTATGTGACATAAGATCAAATTACATAACTATCAATCTTTTTAAGTTACAATGAAGGCAATATTTTTAATCATGTTTGTTTCAATATTGTTTACCGTGCTCTTGCTAATATGATTCCTTTCAATCCATTTGAAGCTTCCCTTAACATAATATGGCTCAGTTCATTACCTTTAAAGATCAAATGTTTTGGATGGCTTTGCATTGACCAAAAAATTCTGATGTGGGACTCTCTTCAGAAAGCATGGGTTCTCAGGGCCGAGGAGATGTTGTCTCTGCCTGTCAAACAATGAAACGACGGATCATGTTTTTGGTAGATGTAGTTTTTTCCAGTCCATGTGGGAGTTTGTCCGCGGACACCTCTTTGTTGCTCTAATTTGGGACAAACATTGTCTGATGGATAATATACGCGGCTTCATAAATGCTTCAGCTCTTCCAATGGATGTTTTGTTGGCCATATTTTGGACTGTTTGGAGGGCTCTAAATTTAGTCACTTTTTAGAATGGTAGGGCAGATCCATTTTTGGCTAGAATGAAGGCTATAGGTTGGCTACACGCCTATGAATCTTTGCTGCATAAAGAGTCTAGCCGAAACATTTCTTACCCAACGGTTGATCAGCAGGATATTGTCGGCTTCTTTGATGGCACAGAGCAAGGTGGGATTTGTGGAGCAGGGATGGTGATTAGATTGAGCCATCATCGTTCTTTCATGCTCAAGTTGGGCATTGGAGTTGGATCAAATACTAAGGCAGAGCTCTTAGCGCTCCGGGATCTGTTGTTTTTTGCGCGAGAGAAGGACCTTTCTTCCATCACGATTTTCGGGGACTCGAAAGTGATCGTGGATTGGTCAAAGGATGACCATTCTCTTCACTCTATTGAGCTTCGTCACTGGATCATCCAAGTAAAAAATCTCATAAATAGTTTTCAGCAGATTTCTTTTAATCATATTTATCGTGAGCTGGATAAGGACACAAATATAATATCTAAGCAAGCTTTGGGGGGAGGAATGGAAATTATCAACTGGGAACTAGTACAGAATGGATTCAGAAATGAACACGGTTTTCTAAGCATTGTGTAGTGTTAATCTTGTTTCTTGACTCTATTCAACACAGAAAAGGATTTATGCTGTGTTGCTTAATATTATAATGATGTTATTATAGCCTTAACTGGTTCTGTATCTATAGTTATATGTAAGTCTGATTTTATGGAGTAAAGGAATAATATTTATTTATAAAACACAACTTTTCTTATATATAAAGTTGTTTCTTTTTGTGTGAAAAAAAAAAGTCGTATTCAACTTTATGTTTCACCTAAGTCCTCACTGCTTTTTAATACTTCCAGTACCTATGGAAAAGCAACGTAATTTTATATTTGAATGATATTTAATGCGACAGCTGTGTTTGAGAGTGGAATGGTGAGAAAACATTGACAAACAAGAATGGTGGAATGCAGAGTGGAATGGTGAGAAAACAATGACAAACAATAATGGTGGAATGGTGACAATGCATTGACAAACGAATAATACTATAATCATATTAATAATAATAATTTTAAATATATATAATATAATAATGATATTATCGTCAAATATAATGAGGCTATGGTGTTCAGAAGGCGGCTTGTTACTTTCAGTCAAAACATTGGTCTTTGTTCTTGCCATCTTTAATCTATATATATATTTATATATATAACTGTTTGAATTATTTAAACATGTAATGTTTGGTTATTGCCGAAGACAAGAGTTTCATCTTTTTCTTTTCCTTATGCCAAAATCTTTTCATTTAGCTAATGATTTCACATAGAATTTCCATGATCCAAAATAATGTATAAAATAATGTATAATCTATGCTATTTAATAATTTAAAATGAATATAAATTTTCTTAAAGATAATATGTCTGTAATTATCGAACAAACACCATGCAGAAGCTTTCATAAATAGAAATTTGGAAAGATTAGCAGAATACCACTTTGCAGGCTCCTTCCAATTCTAAGTTGATTGTTTTGTAAATTCCAAATTATTCAACAACTAAATTCTTAATATTAAACTGTGATTCAAAAAAACAACTGAATTTTTAATTGAAGATTTCTAAAAGGTCAACACTGAAGGAATTCTAGTTTATTAGGCTGCATGTCTGTATATTCAAGCTTTGGAAGGTTCCTTTTCAAGTGTATAAAGTCCTGTGTATATATAGTTGTAGATACTTCTGTGTACTCTGTAATGGCGGGTGGACCACTTAATCAAAATATTGGAAACTTTGGCGAAATCCAGTGGATCTGGCGCTGTCAATTCTTGGCATAGACGATTCCTCACGAATTCTAAAGAGAATATATTATTGATTATATGAAATTAAAAATCCGAAGCAACTAGATGAAGGTCGGCTTGACTGTGATATCCCCTAGAGGAAGAAAGTAAAGATAGTTCAAGAGTCAAAGGTTGGCCTCACACACTTTTGCTATTTATCATTTATAAATAAACAATTAATCATTTCATAAATAAACAAAAATTGTTTGTCAATTTAACTGCTCTAAGATGTGAAGGTTTTTTTGATTGTATAAGAAGATGATATCGTGTATGGAAATGTAAAATAACCAGGGTAGATCCAAATCCTAGGCTCTATCAAGTGTCGAGATGGATCAAAGCTCTTGAGGTGCAAACCTCTTCTTAGGTATCCATTGATTTGATTCAAACCAAAAGATACTTTTTTTTATTTAAGGTCCACATATAATTTTATTATTATTAATATTTAATATTATTTCTTGCCGACATATAATATTTTTTATTATTTTTTATTTTGTTAGAAACGAACATTGTATCATTTCCCCACACATGGTTTTAAAACCATATGCAAGGCCCTTCTACAATCATGGGTTGTTTAAGAGGCCTTGCACATGGTCTTAAAACCATTTGCAAAGCTCTCTTAAACAATGTACAATAAAACCATGGGTTGTTTAGGAGGCATTGCACATGGTTTAAAAACCATGTGCAAAGCCCCCTAAACCATGTACAATAAAACAATGAGTTGTTTAGAATGCCTTGCACATGGTTTTAAAACCATGTGCAAAGCCAACATTTTTTTGCGGATAATTCAATTTTGTGTTTTTTCTTGACCCACATATTTTTTTAAGGATAATTAAATTATTTTTTTTTATTGTTTTGTTAGGTAGGAAGATTACAACATCTCCCCATATTATATTGTTTTTGTGGCCGACATTTATANACTTTACGAAAGTGATATTATTTTTTATTTTGTGTTACAAAATCTCTCCCATAATATTCACTATCACTATTATTTTTTGCCGACATGTTACAAACCTTATTAAGGTTACATCATGTTACAAGATCTCTCCCATAATATTCACTATTTTTTGCCGACATGTTACAAACGTTTCTAACAAATCTCCCCCATACTGGACTGTAGAGCGCCTCTCGAAGCAAGAAATGATTATTTCATAAATAAAATAAATAATTAAATACCATGTATGAAAATGTAAAATAATAAATTACAAATAATGTGATTTTGTATAAAAAAATTGTTTGGCGTTGATTAGGTTCATGGGTGGAAGAACCACATATCCATTATGGTAAGTATTTTTAAACATTCTTATCTAGTGAGGTAGTTACTTTCAAACATTTTTTTTAAGAAGAATAAGTTGAAGTGAGGTAAGTAATTTTAAAGAATAAAGAATAAGTTACAGCAAGGTAAGTATTTTGAAACAATTTTTTTAAAGAAGAATTTAAGTTGTTTTGGAATTGTGATTTTGAAAAAGAATTTTTTATTATTTGGTCGGTAATTATAGTAGAGGGAAGAAATATCAAGATTGATTTAGTTAGGCTCAGTGGATATTTGGAAACTTAAATTACATAAGAAAAGTTTGTTTAAACTTTTTGTTTGGTAAAATGAAAGTGATTTTCAAATGATTAATATTTGGAAATATAAGAAATTTTTTAAATTGGGTATAAATTTTTTTTAATAGGTGAGTGCAAGTTAATTATGATTTTTATAGAAATTTAAAAAACAGTTGGATATTTTATGATTTCTATACAATGAATCTATGTTTGGATATTTTATGATTTTTATACAATGAATCTATGTTTGAAATAGGAAGATGAAATGTATAGAATTGAATAATCTTTTGGAGTATATAATTTGTATTTATTCAAATATATGTTTGAAATAAGAAGATGAAATGTATAAAATTGAATAACCTTTTGGAGTATATAATTTTTATTTATTCATATCTATGTTTGAAATAAGAAGATGAAATGTATAGAATTGAATAACCTTTTGGAGTATATAATTTTTGTTTATTCAATAGTTTTGTAATTATATTGATTTTCATTGTTTCAAACATTTGCATTTTGTTTTTTAATTGATGATTTTAAGGTTTATGTAGTTGTTGGTGCAATATTTGAATACCTCAATACATCAATGATAGATTTAATAAAAATGAATTGTGTCTTAGGATGTAGGCATACAATGATAGTTTAGGTTTTGATTTAATGCGTTACCTCATAAGAAAAATGAAAAAATTATAAAAACAATAATATTTCTTATATATCTTATAGAGTTTGGTAAATAGTTGCAATATGTTATACATACATAGATATTGTTTTTGCAAATAACAAACATATACATATACATATGTGTATGTATGTACATGAAAGGTGGGTTGTAAAAGTGTTATTATAAAGTGAGGTTTTCTTGTGAAATTTAAATTTGTAACATGTATCAAAGGTTAGGTTTGAACTCTAGCATCCCAATTCCATAGAGAAAAAATTACTATGAAAAAGTAACTATTCTACAAGTTATTTGGAAATTCTCATTTATGATTAAAGTGGAAGATCAAAGAAGGATCTAATAGATCATAATACTCATAGTTGCACAATACTCTCAAATGATTTACTTCATGAATCCCATAGTCTCTAATTTTTGACAATAAACAAAAAAGTGAGTGTTTATTGGGGAGGCCGTGCAATTAGGCTACTAGAGTTGAGTAAGACAAGGGAGTAGATGAGGTACTCCTTACAAGTGAAAGTGATACCTTAATAATCAAATCAAATAATAGAAAGACTAGTAAAGTTCCAAACCAACCTCTCTAGAACCAACTAAGCATTTAATTGAGGAGTACACCAATAATATTTACCATAAATAGTGTCATCCATTTTTAGAACCCAATGATGTCCTCATGAACAAAATGTTGGGAGTGTGTTGGGGTCACCTTCTTTGGTGGTTATAGTGGAACACTAGGAACCATTCAAAGTTGAGCATATGGGTAAATTTAGTAGTTGCCCTCTACATAGTAGGAAGTAACTAAACATACATACTAGAGTAAATTAAAAGTATATACATAGTAGGAAAAAACTAATCATATAGAGTTTCCAACTACCAAATTGATTTACATATCAATATGGAGATGCACTAATCCATCACATAAGAAATGTTAAGGATATCCATTGCTTCCAACTGGGGATTTTGGCACGAATTGAATTTTTTGAGCACTCATTATAATTCTCGAGGCCTTAAACAAGGTTGTGGGAGGAAAATCGGGCCTTAGACCCTTAACAAGACTAGTGGCCTTCCAAGGATAGTAACAATTCCTCAAACCACCACACGTGACCTATTAATAGTCTCCCAATTACCTAGGAACAATAATGATGTTGTCAGGCCCCTTGCATGGTCCATGATCTTTGTTAATGATTGTCAGGACCTAATGTCATCACTCATACTCCTAAAAATATGCACCCAAGGTACACCAAGCACCAAATTTGTTCCTATATACTACCCATAGGTAAATATTTCCCTCCATGGGGAATTTTTGTCTATTTAGGACCTTGTGCATGCCTCGTTAGATATAAAATTAACTATTGAAGTCTAAGCGCTTGTTTTTTCACATTGAAAACTCACATGAGGCCATGATACCCATCCATTCTACATTGAATGCCAAAATTGCATATATAGACCACTTATAGGTCAATAATTCCCTTTATAATTCATTTGTGATAGTATATATCAGACATGAGCGATGATCCCTATAGGAAACTCCTAGTTCCTTTGTCTCTAAATTCTTATCTTACATATTCCATTTATATATCCATTATGACTATTTGGGACTATGTACATGGATCACCATGAACCCTAAAAATAAATGTTATGTAGTAATTCGTCATATTTTAGGCTCAACCCATGCTTTAGGCAGTGACACCCATCCATAGAAAGTAAAAAATGGTCAGAATCTATGTGCCAAGTATCTTAATGTTCTTTCCCTCATGCCATTCAAAGTCAAAGAGAGAATAAGAAAGAGTGACATGCACTACCTAATGAAGAAAGTCATCCAAGGCACATGTCTAACATGTTTAATGTTAACACTAAAAATTGTTAATATATGACTAATCGAATACTAGGTTGAAGGGAGTGAAGAAACTTTTTGAACACCGCATTGCATATCTAGTCACTATCCAAGGGTAAATAAACAAAAAAATCTCAGTAAAACACATCTACGATGGCTCCATCGCAACTATATTTATTATCACTGATTTCTTCACCGGCATTAGAACTAGTTTGCTCATTGTCATCTTAAGTTTGGTAAACATTGGGATACTTAAAATTCTGAACCTCCTATGGATTTACACCATCAAAATTTCATTTCATTAACACATAAGAAAAACAATTGGAAATTCATGTAATATTTCATTTTTAGTTATCAAAGAACATGCGAACATTTCGTATGACACGAATGCACAAAAATTATGGAATATTTGTTTTCCATATGTAAGAGAAAGATGCACATGTCTTGGTGAGGTAAAAATATTTTTATTTAAGAAAATTGATTTTGTGTGTGGGTAAAGTAAAATGTGTAGGTGATCTATTAACATACATGTAAGTGACTTGCCAAGCCTTCTTAAAACTAGTTTCAATAAATGCAGCATTTATGTTCTAGAATTTCATAATGTGAGTGGTTTTTTTATGTGGTCATTACATTTAAAATATCTACCAACTTTGTGCAGGGAGACAAATATTTATCATTTGTATAGAATTTCATACTTGAACCTTAAGAGGAACAAAATTTAAATGATAAATAACAATCAAAGAGAATTCAATACTTAAAAAGAGAAAACATTTGATAAATCTTATATACTTTGGTTTGTTAAGTTCCAAAATATTTTTGAAATTGAATTAAGTGTTTTAAGCACTAAAGGTCACACACTAGCACATATTCATAACATACTATCTAGATAATTTTTTTAAGTTATACTCAATTATTTTATGTGTGGCATCAAACAATATTGAAGAGTTGGAGATACTATATGTTGGGAAAGGGATGATGATTCACATTGAAAATGAACTATTACTGTTTTATTAGTTCTTGCAAAATATGACAAATCTGCATGCAATAGGAAATACATATAAAGCAAAAGTCATATATGCAATATTTTAATTTGGTTATAAAATAAAATAAGTTATCATGGAAACCTAAGGTAATGGTTTTATCCCTTGTAGTTGCAATTCATTTGCAACAAATCCCATATGAATACTTGAGACAGGTGTATAACCGAGACATTGATTTAAACCTTGTTATAGAACCAATTACACAAGAGGAAGTGAAGACTCAATGTATCCTTTAATCCCATCCTTCAAAAGTAGCAATAAGTGGATAAAGACTTTGAACATGCATTCTAACCATAATGAAAATTGTTGATCCTATGTTTGTTGGAAGATGTCCATTTTGTTATACTTCAAATATAGTATGTGCAAAATTAGGTATATAGTATGTGCAAGTTAGGTCTATAGTGGTGCAATCCTGGACCACATTGTGGAGAATGATGGATACCAAACTCAAAACAAGCATGCGATTTCATCTATTGGAGAAATAGAAACTTTAAACTCAACATTGCTTCAACGATAAAGGGCTGCAATCAAAATTATCCAAAGATGTAGAATAAAATAATTGAAAACATTCAATAATAATAGAGAAAAGCAACTCATATTTATAGATAACAATCACTTTGAGACTTCTTTAAAATTTGCGTGTTAAACTTCATTTAAATTGTAGTTTAACAATGGTAAGAGTAAAGAGTTCACTTTAAAAATCTTTATGTTTGTTAAAATAATTTTGTGAATACATGAGCATATACCAGAACACTTGAAAATATACTAAAAGTAATATAAAGATATACATCTCAAATATAAAGAAAATCGTGATTTTGAGAGATTTGACATGGTAAAGATAAAATTGACAAAAAATAAATTTAAAGGAACTTCAAATAAGAAAGTCAAAAAATAAAAGTATACGATTTGAATTTTTCTAAACTTGGAGAAATTGTTTTTTTATTAAATCTACTTCCATATATGTATATTTACTATGTAACAAATGTTATATTTTTAATAGTTCTACAATATCTAAAATATTCCGCATCATACCATCACAACCATAAGAAAATGATTATTTAAAGAAAGACAAGCATAGCCACAAAAAAGGAACACAATCCTGGGAAACCCTCACGGGGGAGAAAACCAAGCAAAACTTCTTCTTTATAGAATTCGACCAAGTACAGTGTAAAGCCCCAAGAACAAGAATAGTTGCCCCTCTTCTCTTGTACTCTCTCTCTCTCTCTGGCACAATGCTTGAGTGTAAAGTGTGTATGAATGAGAGAGGCACCTCACCTATTTATATTCATTAGGTGAGTGACTCAAATAGCTAACTAGGTCATCTAGGTTCTCTAATTAGGGTCAATCTAGCTAGGGAAACTCAAAAAAACATTTATAAAATGCTTTTGTGGGTACTATTTCCCCGGCTTATATGGAGGTTTTACCTCATGACTTTTGCATGACCAATTACATCAAGGACATCTCTAAACAGAGGAATAACATATACGAAGGAGGAATACATTAAATGTACAATATAATATCTTATGAAGTTACAATACTTAAACACTTCCTCTTAACTAGGAAGGAATTCTATATCAGCAACAACCACCACCACAATTGTACATCTGATTGGTGAATCTCTATATGTCATAGGAATTTTTGGAATCATGTCTTACATCTTCATCATCAATCTCAGTATGAGAATACTGGGTCATCTTCTACAACTTCTTTCACAATATCAGGAAATGAATATTTAGTCTTCTTCTAAGTCTTCCTTTGCAATATCAGTATGTGGATACTAAGTCTCCTTCTGCAACATTAGTATGTGGATATTGAGTCTTCTTTTGTAATATTTGTATGTGAATACTGAGTCTTCTTCTTCAATATCAGTATGTGGATACTGATTCTTATTCTAAGTATTATTTTGCAATATCAGTATGTGGATACTGAGTCTTCTTCTGCAATATTAGTATGTGAATACTGAGTATTCTTCTACAATATCAGTATGTGGAAGTGAATCATCTTCTTCCATATCGGTATGTGAGTACAAAATCATCTTCTACCATATTAGTATGTGAATACTAAATCATCTTTTGTTATATCAGTATGTGAATACTAAATAATCTTCTTCCATATCAGTATGTGAATACTGAATCATCTTCTTTCATATTAGTATGTGAATACTGGAGCATATTCTGCCATGTCAATACTGAATCATCTTCTGCAATATCAGTATGTGAATACCGAATAATCTTCTGCCACATCAATATGTGAATACTAAAGCATATTCTATCATATATGTATGTGAATACTGAATCATCTTATGTAACATTAGTATCTTAATATCGAACCTTCTTCTACAACATCAATATGTAAATATTGAATCTTTTTTTGTAACATCAATATATAAATACTAAAGTGCAGGGGTGGCGGGAGCGGGGGGGATCCTTCTGGATCCCGGAGGACAAATAGAACAAACCTATGCTTGGGGTTTAGGGACTCGAGCTAACAATGAAGCAGAGTGGTTGGCTCTCCTTCAAGGTCTACAGATCCTTCAGGATAAAAACTACCAAAAGGTCCTAATATTTGGAGATTCAAAGCACGTCATATCCAAATTGATCAATGGATACCCCGAGGGAGCAGTCAATTGTTGTCGTCTGTACAATAAAGCTAAACTTCTTATGCTCAGCTCCTATGAACCATTTCACATTCTTAGAATCAATAACACTGCAGCGGATAGCATGGCCAACTTGGGGGCCACCATCCCTCATGGCCACTTCAGGAAAAATGAGAATCCTCCCATTCTTAAATATGTTTCGTAATGAGAAGCCAAGCTTACATTCATCATCTTCTTAAGCAAACATTCGAGAAGTTCTCTATGTATGACCATCGCAAGCGGCTTAGCCTATTGAATAAACATAGTATGGGGTCTTGTCTTTTGATTATCCATGGGATCCTTCTCCTCCCCACTCTCTTTGGCTCTTATGGCCCCCCCCCTTATCCTCCTTCCCCTTTCTTTCTCTTCCAACCCTCTCCCACCCCTTAACTCTCCCTCCTCCACGCTCTTCGAAGCCGTCCGTCATTTGGCAGCTGGCCTCCTCATCGCCGGCTCCTCTCATTTACTGCTCAGTCCTCCCCTCCCTCTTTCCTTTGCTGTGTGGCCTTCTTGTTGTCTTCTCCATCTCTCGAAGGCAGTGGAATTAAAAGTTCTTCGATCTGGGGATATCTTCATTCTCCCCTCGCACGCTCAAGGTCCCTTCATGATTTACTCCATGGCCTCTGTCGACAGCGATATGATCTCCCATTCCTCTTCTATCCTTGGCCCTGGTTTTTATGATGCTCTGCGATTTCTGTTGAAAATTGTTACAGGCGTTGGAGAAGGACGGCTGCAAGGCCTCCCGTGGCAGGTTCTCCCTCTTACTCGCTCAGTGGTGAAAGAAAGGTTGTCTCTTGTAGCCTTTTCCCCCTGTTTCTATAGTTCTCTTTCAATTTCGCAGACTGTGACTCTTGGTTCAGGCTCTCTCTCTGGCAATTGGGGAAGCAGATTGGTCATAGGTTGCAGGTGTACAGGGTGGCAAGAAGGAACCGCGGGCACACTGTCTTGTGGAAGCAGTGACGACTTATTGCTGTATAAGGAACTCCTCATGCTTAGATTCTGCTTCAATAGTCTTTTAGCCTATGACAGTCCTGTTCAAGCTATTCAGAACCAGTTCGCCTGAATAACTTTATTGACAGAGGCAGGCAAAATGACTCAGGCTGGTGAAAACGCGGGGATTATGGACATCAAAAAGCACCTGAGGAGAGTGTATGAACTGCTCTCAATCAGCGTTATGGATAACATAGAGATGGCTTAGGAGGTGAAAAAAATGGGAGACATAGTCAGCTATACATTGCTCCAGATCAGTAATCATGATGCTCGCATCGATGACAACGAAAGTAATCTTCGTGAAATAATGGGGAAAGTCGACAGGATCCAGGAGGACCTCCAGTGCTTCATTTCCATGAACCAGAGTAGCAGATTCAATGGAGTCATTGCTGATGCCGCAGTCCAGCCAATGGAGGAGGAATCCGTAGTCCAGCCAAGAATCCTCAGAGGCAAATCTTCCTTTGTTTAGCTGTGAATGCATGTTTTTTTGTCTATTTACTTGTAATAAATATGTAAGGGTTTATACAACCCATGGCTATAGATGTTTTGAACAATATCAATGTGAAGTTTTTTGGGAAACACAGTGGATAGTCCCTTTGCACAGCTCCTTTGCTATGCATAGAAACTCGGTTTCATCATGTCTGTAATGAATGGCTGTGCACAACTAACTTTAATATATTCCCCCCTTTCTAGTTTCTGTTAAAAAAAATATATAAATACTAAAGTGACAACAACAAAATCATTACCATGTCAGTGTTAAAACCTCATCATCAACAAATAAATGCTAAATCGTTATTTGTAAAATTAGTAAAGAAATATTGAAGGAAACCTCATCAACATAAATATAACAATACTAAAGATACCTCATCATCATCAATATGTGAATACTAAAACTACCTCATCATCATCGGTATGGGAATATTGGACCTTCCTCATCACCATCAACACAAAAATACTGAACTACCTCATCATCATTAGTATGAGAGTATTGAATCTACCGCATCAATCATCAGTATGAAAATACTAAATCTACCTCATCAATATAAGTATTAGAATACTGAATTTGCATTATCAACATCAGTATGATAATATTGAATCTACCTCATGATCATCATTATGAGAATACTAAAGCTGCCTCATCAGTATAGGAATACTGAAACTACCTCTTGCACATCAATATGAGAATATTGAACCCGCCTCATCAGTATAGGAATACTGAAACTACCTCTTTCCCTTTGTCCTTATGAAGCAACATCACAATGGGTTCTATGGTAAATCCACTCGGGAGAGTTGTCTCACTTACTAACCCTTTCGAGCCAACAAGCATAGTCATACAGATGGATCTCCCTGGGGACCAAACAAGCATTGCCTCTTTTACTAACCCTTTCATGCCAATCAAGCATATCCATACATACTAATCCCCCTAGGATCAATAAACATCATCTGAATTACTAACCCTTTCAGTTCAACAAGCCTATCCAAACATACCCTACCCTAGACTAGGCCACCACACCAATACAATAGAGAGCCTTCTCCTTCTTCTACTCCTTGTTTCAAGGGAGTTCCTTTTGAACTACACCAAGCTTGTCTCGAAAGTATTCAAACTTTACACAACATAGAGGATTAGTCAATATATTTTCCACTTTTTCCTCTATAGGAACATGCTTGAGATTTACATCTCCCTTCTACAACTTGTTCTTTATTCTTTTCTTGTACATCCGCAATTGCATTGTACATCCACAACTTGCATCATTCTTCTTTTGTCTATATGCAACTGCATCATTCTTCTCTTGTACATCTACAACTTCATTGTACATCCACAACTTGCATCATTCTTGTTTTGCACATCTGCAAACTCTGCATCATTCTTCACTTGTAAATCGACAACTTCATCCTAGATACACAACTTCATTATTTCTTCTTTTGTAGGTGATTGCATACAATACGTCCTACAAGTAAAATATAGTTATATGATTAGAAACATTTCATAACATATTCATAATGAAAAATTCTTATGTATAAATATATATGCCATATAATAATGCAACTATTTCCACTACTACAACATTCATCCATATCCCGTATACATACGGTAAATTCTAGATGCCTTCCATCTTTCCAAGACATTATGTTAGTAAGAAGGTTTCATTCTAGATAAGTAGCAATGGAATGTTGTACAACAACATAAGCCACTTGCCCATCACCTACATATTAGTAGTAAACTACAAGTATTTTAATATGCATAATACATTTCTTGAATCTAGAAACATATCTTCATACAAAACTGAACAACTAGATATATAGGAAATGACAATTCAAATACTTATTTTTTTTGTTTGGTATAATCCATCTTGATCTCTGCCTTCTTGAATTACTGGAGCCTCTGCCAATGTTTTTAAACTTGATCGTCTGATTTTGAGGACCTATTTCTATCTTTCTCATGATCGGAAATACTAAGAAAGTATTCTTATACCATGCTTATACCATAGATCGCATAGAACTGTCACATTGGTGTTAAATTTGTGTGTCCTACCAAGGCACCCCTTCTTATCCAATGATGAAATGGATAAGGGTATGATATTCATATTCATTGGTAGAATTATTCTAGATCATATTCCTCATCGCTTGAGGAATCTTCCCTTGCTTTCTTCTCTGCTGCAATATATTCATCCTTGGTTGCACTAAGAGAAACAATGGTCCTCTTTCTGCAACATGTTGGAGTGATCTTTCTGTTTGTAGCACTTCCAACCCAATCAAAGTCATCATATCTCTACAGGAATATTCTCTAGTCTCTTGCATATATGAGACCATACTCAATTGTACCCTATAGGTACCACACCATTTTCTCTGCATATTTTTCTTCGATAAGGAAAATATTCTCTAGATTTCTTCATACCTCCAGTCCCAATAATCATGCCAAGATTCTCGAACTTTGAGATCTATAGTATTCACTCCCTTTGAGGTGGAGCACCATCCTCCCTCAGCATTTTGTACTCTCTGCATCAAGACATTGGAGTAACAGGTAGGATCCTCTTCTACTAATCTTATTTGTATCCATCTATGTCACCTGTTACGGTCACTATCAAGATCCTCCATCTCGAACCATTTTTTGCAAGTTTTCTCTTTCACCCATCTATGAGATTCTCTTCCTTTGTAGGCTTGTAGTAAAGGTTGGGATCTCCATCACTCTA
Organism: Pseudotsuga menziesii; assembly: GCA_001517045.1. Taxonomy (NCBI): domain Eukaryota; kingdom Viridiplantae; phylum Streptophyta; class Pinopsida; order Pinales; family Pinaceae; genus Pseudotsuga; species Pseudotsuga menziesii. The sequence continues at coordinate 60,718 of LPNX010075551.1, read as the reverse complement.
GTTTATCCTCAAGCTCCTCATGTAACTTTATGTGTTATCCCATGGGTTCCTACTAAGCTTGTACAAATCCTTCTGCAGATAGGTGTTTCTCTATAGAGAGGCTCAAACCATGTAGGTCACTTGCTTTGTTCTTATACTTTGATTACACCAACTACATACTGTAATATCCACCAATGAAGAGGTGTGTATAGACCCTCGAGCAGTGTCTTGCGATAATCAACTCTTTGTTTCTTATAGAAACCACGAACCTTTCTTTGTATCTTTTGATACTTCAATTTGTTGTATTCTTGATCTTGTAAATATACTTGGAAGACTTTACAAAACTTCCCTTCATGTCTCAAACTCCTATCCAAACATCATTCTATATGATCGACTGGTACTTCTTGATCATATCATCCTTCCATTCTTTTGCAAAGTGTCCTTTCTCATCGCAATTGAACAACTGAGTTGTGAGATGTCCTTCTTCTGAATTCCTTTTGTTATAGTTGATTTTAGCACACATGGTTGATCACATATTTATGGCCTTCCCTGTCCCTCTGCAGAATCTTTAGACCATAAGGACTTATATTATCCTTTGATGTATCCAATTTCATCCCTAAAAAACACCTGTTTATGGTTGTACGTGACTTTTAAACCCATACTCGCCTATATACGTGACTTTTTACCTCAAACCCGCATACATCGGGAAGTGTCCATAAAGCCAAACTATTTTGGATTTTTCCTTGGATGAGTCCAAAGACCCTAACTCTTGGCCTTCCATATGCCTTGATATCACTCAGATTCTACCCTCCATTACCCTATTGGAGTGCTATATAAGGAACCCCTTGGATACATTAAAGAGGAGGAATTGAAGAGCAACAAAACTATAGTCTATTGTTGCCACAATTTACTTGTCCTTGAGTCTGCATCCATTTGTCCCTTGGAGCACTTTGTGTTCTTCCCAAGCTTTTGTTTTTTTATGAGCTTGCTATTAGGATATGGAGGATTGAGGTGGTGGAGGCCCAGTTGGAGGACTCGATTTCTCTAGTTCGTAGACGTGCCAACAGAGGTTGTCACTTGTGTAATCTCTGATTCGATTAATAGAAATATCTTTTTTTGTCCATTTAATGTGCAATTGAATGAATATTGAATCCATGGATATGTTTAATTGTTTATACATTGATGAATATATATGCTAGATTAAGTCTAACACCATATTATATAGCATGATTGTCTTGTTTACCGTTGTTGAGAGTGAATTCTTAAAGCAAGCGTGAATTGGAAAAGCTCAACGGGGATCTACTTCAACCGTCTGGAACAAGGTACGACTTGATATCCCTTAGCATTAGATATTTGGTTTCTCTTGCATATGGGAAAGGATTTATTTCTCATGTTTAGCTCTTTGTTGCGGTACACCCCAAACCATAGGAAGTTTCTCTCCGTAACATAATTGGAGACCATACTCAAGAGGTTCCTAGTTGTTTCTATTTGGGGGTTTTTGGTATTCAATGTACTTGAATTGCCTTGATTTCTCTATTTCTGTGTCGGTTCTGGGGGCATGTTTTCCTAGTAGGGTCCGGAAGGACTAAATTTTTTCTTAGCTTGTCTTTTTGCCCCATTTTTCTTCCTTTTTCTTCCTATGCACAAGTTTAGCTTTCACAGTTGCGTATACACATGGATTTTCCTCAAACAGTCGTGTATGTACGTTGGTTTACTGAGAACAGTTGCGTATTCCCTGATTTTGAGCCTTAGTGGGAGGATTAAGTGTTGCTGGGTGAGTTTGGATGATTACTGAGTATTCTTGGATGCTTTTGGAGTCTGTATACACCCTTTGTGTCTGACCAGAGAATGCTTTTAGTTTGATTTTTTAGAAATGTTCTTGTCATTCATTTTATACTTTTTCATTTTGGGATTAGTGCATTAGGTCTCTTTTACCTTGGTGCTTTGCTTGGCTATTGTTTGTGATTGGTTGCAGAGTTTGAGGGTTGTAGAATCTTTTTTTTGCTTTCATATGTCATTTAATTCAAAAATAAAAAAAATATTTTGCTTTTTGCATAGTTATGCATTGCTTGAATTTTTCATTGGCACGGTACTTGCATTATGTTTGCTTGGTGAATTATAGTTATATTTTCATATAGGAATGATTGCATTTACATTTGAAGGAAAAATATTGCACTTCACGTAGTAGCATATCCTGTTCTTCATTCTATAGATTGCATTTTCTTTGCTTGTTAGGTGTGCATTTTACTTCTTGTTATGCCATAACTTCATTAGTTGCATGACCATTTACCATTTGAGTAATCACAACAAATTAAAATCAATGCATAATAAAATGAACTACACTCTTTTATTTTTTAAGGTGCATAAAAAAGAATAGGTTTTAGGGTCTTGAAATATTTCATTGTGACTAAATTCTCCAAGACCATCAAACAAAACAATTAGGTGTCTCTCTAGGTGAGAGTGTGAAACCCCCGGGTATAATTAGTGTTTCTTAGGACGCTCCTCTTATAGGGGAGTTAAGCATGAGGTAGTGCATGCGATTGTGATTGGGATGACCCCTGGTCACTTTCTGTGAGCACTGGAGATATTTCTAGGATTGTATTCATATCTAGGGGTATTTGAGGTATTGATTGGTGCACCTCTATGGTACCAATTGTGCTTTCAGGGTTTGGGATTTTCTACCCTGCCCATATGGTCAATCCTTCCTGTGACTGTTTGCCTAAGTATTGATTATATTGAGGTGACCTTAGTTTCCTTACCTAGGTTATCGAGGGGGTATTTGCAGAGGTTATTCAGCAATTGTCCTGGCCAGATAGGGGTCGATAAACACAGTCACTATATGCATTGAAGTTGAGGGCCACTATAATTGGTTATGAACCTCTTCTTGTTGTGTATGGGAGTCTCAAGATTCTCCGAGGAGAGACATACCTGCTTCATTTGGGAGCTCACATATCCTACCCTTGGTTTGCTTGTGATTTGACTGTAGATTTTCTTAGGTGTATGCTTTGTGCACACTAGTTTGCTTAGGGTTACGTAGCTATATTTAGTATTTTATTTTTGTTGAGTCATTATAGATCCAGGTGTGGATCCTCGCCGTTCTCTTCGTTTGGCAGGGATTTCACCTTCCACGTCTCCTCCTCCTTTGGGAGAGAGAACCAGACAGTCCGGGAGGACTATTTCTCACTTTGATTCACACACCACGGGTTACCATGAGCATGAGTTTCTAGAGATCCTTGATATTCCTCGTCCCATATGGGAGGATGAACCTACAAGAACATATGGGACTCTGTTAGGGTCTGGTCGTCATTCGACTAGACATCACATGAGGATCTTTCACGGTTTACACATCACACACAACCTAGTCCCTGGTATTGTCTTACGTGCAACGAGACTCATCATGAAGTCACTAGCAATAGTAATGTTAGGTATGGCATGCCTGATATTCTTGTCCGATCCGGCACCCCATGTCTAATCGAAGCTTGACCCTGGCGCTGCGCCTGGGGGTACTTTCATTCCTTTCCAAGCAGAGAATTTTGGTAACACTAGTCACATTGCACCTTCCATTTCTGTGGTGGAGATACCTTCACATTCCCATCCTAGGCCTAGCACTAGTGTTCCTATTCGGATACCAGAACCGATACATGTGAATATTGGGAACACAAGTTACATTACTTCACATATCCCATCATGTTCGACACCAGTACCTTCAAATTCCTTTTTAACAACCCATCCTCCCCCTAACTCTAGTAGGCCTTCTAGCCATAGTTTTGCTACTAGTCATGTCTGTCCTACTCTTATTCACACCGTAGTGTCACAAGGCCATGTGCCTCCTTATGTGTCAACAAGACATGTACCTTCTTATGGGCCATCTCATGGACCATCTTGTGGACCATATTATGGTCCAACCTATGGAGCTTCCCATGGACCTTCTTATGGACCGGATTACGGAAAAAACTATCAACTGTATCGGTAGGAGTATCAACAACCCGTTTACTCTCCTAACTATGGCTTTGTAGCACCTCATAATCAAGGTACTTTGCATTACAATGCTTCCATGCAGCCCTTCATGGGTCAAATGGGAGGAGGTTATTATCCCACTAGCCAAGGACATGGTATCTATAACAATCATACTTATCAGAACTAGTCCTATCAGGGAGCATGGCATCGACCTGCTCAACCTAGAATCCCTTTCCTTGCGACCTTGAACCTTCCTGATTTGTCAAGATTGACGAATGATCATGTAGCTCATGATATAGCATGGTCGACAGTCCCTGCCAAGATTCCTTCGAACATTCCCAAGTTTGAAGGTAAGGCTGGTGAAGATCCTGGGGAGCATGTCACAACCTTCCACCTTTGGTGCTCTTCTAACTCCTTAACTGATGATTCTGTCTGTTTGAGGCTATTTCAATGCACCCTCACAGGTCCAATGGAGAAATGGTATATAGAGTTACCTAGGGGACCTATACTACATTTGATGACATTTCCATGAATTTTCTTAATCATTTCCAGCTACCCATACGTTAGGACATCGGTACCGAACTCTTGTCAACTTTCTGGCAAGACAAAGCCACACATATTTCATATCATATTCAAGAGTTGCATAGACGAAAGCGATTAATTAAATCCTTTATACCACCAAAGTTTCTTCTAGAGTGGTTCCTCAAGTCATTGTTACCTTATATCACGAAGGATGTTTCCACATCCGAAGTTCAAAACTAGGACCAAGCTATCTTTAGGGCTCAAGAGTTGGATTTGATCTATGCTCAATCCAAACTCTTGTATGAGATTATCTCGAATGCTCCAAGATCCAATTTCGACCTGTTGGCCCAATTTTCTGACCTAGGCCAACAAGGAGGTTATGCCCACACAATCAGCTTAAAGAAGCATCCGGTGTGTTTGAAATAGCAAAACCTCGCAGGTTATGGTCCTGCTACCAGCTGATTTTTCTCTTAAGGAGAAATTAAAATCAGCAAAATCTATGCTATCCTAATGTTATTTCTATTCAATTAAATCCTAAAATTATTTTCAACTATCTAAGTTATCCTACACTTGCTTTCTTAAGGAAAGTCTTCATTTTTGGAGGGTTTTATATTTAATATCTTCAATCTAAAAGACTATTGAAATTACGTTTAAATATTACAAGAATACGATTTAACAATTGTTAAATGTATACAATACTATGATAATAATAACTAAACTACCTTAACTATTCTATTTATCCTATCTTAGCTGAGAGCGTTTCTAAATACTATATTAATTATTAATGAATAAAAGATGAACAGAAAGACAAAGTGCACAATTTAAATAGAAACATTTAAATTATACATAATAAGTCACTCTGTTATATAATAACTGAACAGAAAAACTGAGAATAAATAGTTATTTTAGTTTTCTAAAATTAATTAATAATTAATGATCAACATAGCTATTTGAATCCAAAGATGATGTCTAATATAAAATCACTGTAAAAACACAAATGATATTTTTAACAGACAGAAGTGTATATCATTATAGCTTAAGTTTATAGTAAAAATACTAATAAACACAATCATAACGATATATTTATTCAAAATGCGATATTGAGCTGACAAAGTGAAAATTGTAATTAAACACAAGTATAGCAAAACATACTGTATTAATATTAAGATAGAAGATAAGAAGCTGAAAT
>LPNX010075551.1:2181-54794 GCA_001517045.1 Pseudotsuga menziesii | reverse complement strand
CCCCCTCAAATGAAAATCCTTCCATCCTTTTATAATCCTAAACAGGAACTAAATATGGTAGAGTTTAAGTGATTTCAGCAGTCAAACCCCAACCAACGATCTCATTGTTTTTGTTATGGATATAGTCATCCCTTGTCGATATTTCGCTGGTCGAATCTATTTGCAATGGTCCCCCTCTGATACCGATGAATTGAGATAAAAAATAATAATAAATTCTTCCTCCGCATGCATGCTAGTGATTAACTGTTGCGTATTTGCTGGCAGCGATCTTGACAGTCTAATCTAGTAGTCATAACTGCATTCTTCTCTCTTATCTAGTGGAACGATCCTCTTCACGTGTCTACCTTAAACTCCTTTTGCTTCTCGAGCACTAGTCGAAACAGAAAATTCAATGCACAAGTCGCGCTAATCCCTCGACAAACTTCACCCGTGGTAAGATAAATCTGTGTAAAAATAAACAAGAAAATTATCGTAGACGATAGGAAAAGATAAACGAATTTCGGTAAATTTAACTTACTTAACCCTGGCTTACGAGCTATCTTGTGAGATTCTAACCACGTAACTTCTTGTTTGATTCAGTTCAGCGAGAATCTGGTTTGCTTTAAATTTGAATTCATAACAAGAGTGCACACACTTTCGGTGGATAAATGCTCTCCTCTTCTTTTTGCGGATTAGTAAAACAAACCCAGCAAACTACGTTTTCTTATTAACAAATTTACAGTCTGGTAGCTTAGTATTCCTTTTGCATAACTTTTGGTGGAATCTCATACTGAGAATTCCCTAAAATCCCTGATGCAGAATTGGCGCAAGCGGTTTCCGCTTTCAAATGTTGATCTCATGGTATATAGTTGTAGCAATTAAACAAAGAACACCTGTGGTAGGTTTTATTTTTTTCAATAGCTGAAACACATAGTACGTGGCTTTATTAACAGAAAGTTGATTTATAGCAGAGAATTTTGGCATAATTGATGCTCTCCCTCTTAGCGTTTTGATGAAGCGTATTATCTTATTAATATACAAATTGATGTAAATATTTATTTTCTGTAAAATAAGGCAGGCTTTAATAATATTCCGCACCATCTTGTCGACGATCCTTTGGGATTATTTATCTTCACTTTAAACTTGAGTGACTTAAAAAACAACCATGCATAACTTTTAAATTGACCTTAAAAGTAAAATAAAACCATTAAAATAATCACCTTGATAGCCATGCAAAATTTATCTCTTTTCAAAACTTCCTTTTATTAAATTTATGTAACGTAGATATGCAGGTTGAGAAATCTTTTTGAAATAAATTATTAGTTCCATTAATCGCCAAAAATTTAATTAAAACTTTTATCAAAATTTCACTTTTAACATATGGACTTTTGAACAAAGACATTTGAATAAAAATTCCCATATAGAAATCTTTTATGAGATTAAAGTTATTCATAATATTTATGAAATAAATAGGCTTATTAAAGGTGATAAAACATAGGTATATATTAATTTCAAAATGTTTTTATAAGAAAAAAAATTAATGACTAATTATAATATAAAAATCAAAATGTATTCTTCATTCTTGTTTATATAATACTTTAATGCATTTAAATGGATTATAGGGATTAGAGTAGAATTATATGACTTAGAAAATTTCTCAAGATAAATATATAGAAAAAGACAAATTAAGTATATTGAAATATTTCCATGTATAAAATTCAAATAAGTCACAGAACCCTATCTAAAATAAAGCATCATATTTATTTGTCGAAGAAACAAAGATAATTGTTCCTATATAGACATCATGCCTAACTCCAGAAATATGATTGTTGATATGTTTTTTGAGAGAACACTATCGAATTATATAAAACATGCCTTAAATAAATCATCGTCATTTGTCCTACGATACAAGAATCTGACAAACGACAAATTTTCGATCAAATGATCAAGGCTAATTTGATAAAGATCATATCAATCCAATCAAACCAAAATATGTGCTTATCTTAAATAATCTCAAAATAAGCATGCAAGGTTTTTTATGAAGTAACCAAGAAGCAAAAGAATTCATGTGACGCAAATAAACTATATTACCAAAACTCTAAGAAATAAGGCCAAGGGATTGAAAGGAAGAAAATAAATCATCTTTGAAAAGGAAACCAAACCATAAAATCACAATATGAAATCATGTAAAAATAAAATCAAACTTTATACAAAATTCTAATGGGGAACCCTTTATTTTGCATAAAATGAAGGGGAGTTGTTGGGGTACCAACACGACCCAAAGATTAAACATGGGCCACATGCTGATGGTATTGTTGGCTCTACAAGTACGAAACTTACCGAATCAGTTACCAAACAAGTGAGCCAATTATCACTTAATCAGCCTACGTCGGGACAAGCCATGACTTTGTCTCATCCTACCCAATCGGCGAGTGTGCTTTCAGTGAAAATGTCGAACCCGAAAGGAAACCAACAGCTTGGAAGGAATAAAAAGAAAGGAAAACATAATCATAAGGTGGAAATAAAAATGAAAATGATAATAATAATGACAAGAACACAAACAATGCTAAGGGGGACAAGCAACCTAAGCGTAAGGTGAAGTTTCCTTGTAAGTTGTGTAAGGATGATCACCTCACTCACTTGTGCCCTCATATGGAGGATGCCTCGAATTTCATAGCATAGGGCCCAACTGTGTTTACTAATCCTTTACCTAATAATCAAAATATGAACTCAAGGACCGATGATCCTCATTGTGCATCTGGTGGAACTCCAAACCCATCGGAGACCACTAGTGGTCACGGTTGCATCAACATGGTGAATGCTACAAATGTTGTGATGCATGCGAAAGACTATGGTTCATCACAATCTGACCTTGGGAAAGAACCTACCCCACCCAAGAGATCTTTGTGAATTGAAAAGCCTATGGATAAGCCTGAAGTTCTGCCTCACATTCCTAAGGGAGTCTTGAAGCACTCGGAGCACAATCCTAATGCTCGAGCTGCCTAGAAATATTCAATTATCGAGGATTTGGGCCAGAATCCTTGTGCGATGTCTGCATTAGAAGTGCTTCATACTTGTCCTTCGCAAAGAAAGGCCTTGTTGTCTTCCCTTGGGGTTGGTGATGATAGCTCTCCTTCCATGATCAAATTTGAATCTCATGGAATGTAGGCTCGCTTTCCTTACTACGTGTCTCTTTTGATTCATGTAGAGTGTCTCAAACACCATCATGCATACTGTGATTACTGAAGGCACTGCTGCTTCCATGATGTCTTTGGCTTGTTGGAAGGGATTAGGTTCTCATGTTGTCTCAGTATTCCAACATGTTGAATGATTTCAACGGAAGGTCATTTCGGTCGCATGGTATACTTCATTTTCTAGAGGTACAATTGAGAGGGAAGACTATTGCGATCGAGGTCGATGTGGTTGATGCGCCCCTTGACTATAATCATTTACTGGGTAGGAATTGGATGTATAATATGAAAGTTGTAGCCTCTTCCCTATTCTGAGTCGTTCGCTTTCCACTTAATGGGAATATCGTTACTATCGATGAGAATTCATTCCAAAATCCGAGTGTAAACACATCATCGGGAGCTTCTATCCCGATTATCAATCATTCTCAGTCGGCAATTGAGAATGTGGTGTGGGTATGTATCCTTATCTCATGGGAACCTTTAGTTGTCCTGCACCCATTTTTATGATTGGGTCTAGTCTTGGTGGGGATTCAACCTCGTTGAATTCAGTATCCTTTCGCACATCTCATATGGAATATCCTTGGATTATTCCTTCACCAAGTACTTCGAGTGATCATTCTATACCTGCCGAGATGGACGTGTTGTTGCTTGCAACAATGGTGACGTATCAAGCAAATCTTGATCCTATTGTAGAGACTAGTCCTTCCTCTTCACGGATGGAGGAGGATGACCCCCTTATGTGCTTCCTTCTTGGGCAGTAGATTCATATCACTCTCAAGACTTCCTTAATTATGTTTTTTCGTCAGATGAAGCTATTCTTGAGGCCATTTCTGGGATAGAACAACCTTGGGAAGGGTTGCACCATAGATCGTATTTCCTTCCTAAGCTTGATCGTTTAGAGTGTGATGAATTTAGGGCGATTCTAAGATAGAAGGTTGGTAGTCCCATGGTCCCATTAAGCTCTCTTAGTCATAATGATTAAGGGAACATGGCTAACTTGTCACCAACGATTCCTATCAACATTTCTCGTGATCCTGGTAAGATTGAGAACATTTAAATTGGGGCGGATTGTTCCCCCGATGAGATTAAAGAGTATACTGAGCTTTTTAAGGAGTTTTGTGATGTTTTTGCTTAGTCATATGAATAAATTCCAAGTATAAACACTTGTATTGTTGAAACAAAATCAAAACCTATCCGGATGTAAAACCATTTCGACAACATTTACGTGTCGTGAATCCTAGGAGAGCACCCACCATTAAAGCTGAGATAGAGAAACTGCTCAAAGTTTGTTTTATCTATCACATTCCCTTGATGGAGTGGGTTTCAAATCCCATTCCAGTGGATAAGAAACAGGGAACGATCTGAATGTGCACTGATTTTCGTGACTTTAATCGAGCCTGTCCTAAAGATAATTTCCCTACACCATTTATTAATCAAATTTTGAATGAGTGTGCAGGAAGTGAAGTTTTTTATTTTATGGATGGATTTTCCGGATACAATCAGACACAAATTAAACCCAAGGATCAACATAATATTGCATTTATTTGTCCTTGGGGAACTTTTTCATATCGAAATATGCCCTTCGGCCTTAAAAATCCTGGAGCTACATTTCAGCGGGCCATGACCTTGATATTTCACGATCTTAAAAAAATTATCGAAGTCTATTTGGATGATCTAGCTACTCACTCTCGTTTGAGAGTGCGTCATCCTTATCATTTGCGATTAGTGTTCAAAATATGTTGGCATTATCAAGTTCGTTTAAATACTCATAAGTGCATCTTTTGCGTGAAGGTCGGTCGTTTATTAGGTTTCATCGTATCCAGGGAGGGGATTAGAGTCGATCCCATGAAGGTTGAGGCAATACTTCAATTGTCTCCCCCATGTAAAATTCATCATCTTCAATGTTTACAAGCTATGACGAACTTATTAAGAAGGTTTGTGGTCAATTTTTCCAACTTGACTAAAGGCTTCATGCGCTTGTTGAAGAAAGACACCCCTTTTTACTAGGATGAGCGAGCATAGGAGTCTTTCGATGCTCTTAATAAAGCCTTAGCAATGAGCCCCATGATTATTCCACCAGACTATATCAGTGACTTTTTTATTTATGTGGTCGCGTCTCAGGAGACGGTTGGTATGGTATTGGTTCAAGAGGATGAGGAGCTCCATGAGCATGTCATATATTATTTGATTCGAAACCTTATTGATGCGTAACTTCATTATTCTCATGTCAAGAAGCTAGCCTTAACCACCGTTCATGCAGTTCAGCATTTGAGGCATTACATCCTCCTTTTCCAAAATTTGGTCATAGCTCATATCAATCCATTTCAGTTCATCCTCACTAGAAGGATGATTAGGGGAAAGTATAATAAGTGGATTGTGATATTGCAAGAGTTTGATCTTGAGTTTGTTTTAGCAAAATCAAAGAAATCATTAATCTTTGTTGAGCTCATATCATATTTTTCAAATTTGGAGAAAGAGGAGGTTTATGAGGATTCTTTTGTTGAAGAAAATATCTTCCTTATCTCAACTATGGACCCTTGGTACGGGGATATTATCATGTATTTTCAAATATTGAAGGTCCCTACTCACCTCTCACGGGATGAGCGGTGACGAATATGTCACGTAGCGAAGAACTACCTCATAGTGGATAATAATTTGTACCGTCGTGGGGTTGATTCCATTTTACATCGTTGTTTAACTCATGATGAGGTTGAGGTTGTGCTTAATGATTTACACGAAGGGGTGTGTGGTGGTCATTTATATAGGCTTTCTACAACCCAAAAAATCTTAAGAGTGGCCTATTTTTGGTCATCTATATTTAAATATTGCATTAATGCAGACAAGAAGTTCCACCCTTTCCAGGTGTTTGCATGTAATATATGCTTGTGTCCCACCCCTTTGCATCCTATTGTCACCATCGGTCCCTTCAACAAGTGGGGGCTTGATTTTATGGATTGCAATCCAAATTTGGCTGGGGGGCACCATCATATTATTCTGGCTGTCGATTACTTCATGAAATGGGCAGAGGCTATGCCCACAGTTAAATCCAACGGTGATACAACCACGCATTTTGTATTCAACCAGATAATCATCCTGTTTGGCATTCCGAGAGAGCTTGTCACTGACCATGGAAGGCACTTTCAAAATAAAATGATGGAAGAGTTGTATTCAAAGTTAGGATATAAGCAAGAGAACTCCTCTTCTTATTACCCGCAAGTGAATGGACAGGTTGAAGTAGTGAACAAATCACTTAAGTCCATTCTCCAATGAACCATCGCATAGAGAAAGAGTAATTGGCATATCATGTTGTATCCTACTTTGTGGGAATATAGAACCACGCTCAAGACTACCACCTGTTTTTCTCCCTATCAACTTGTGCATGGGGTGGAGTTAGTATTACCGGTTGAATGCAAAATCCCTTCTTTGAATCTAGCTATGGAGATTCTACCAGAGACTTCCACATTGGAAGAGTGTTTGGTCCACTTAGAGGAGCTTGATGAGAAGTGTCAAGATGCTTTAGTGGCTCTTGAGGTTAACAAGCATCGCGTTAATGTCCAGTACAATAAGTCTGTCCGTCCTAGGAGGTTTAGTGAAGGTGACTTGGTCCTTTTGTGGGATCAAGCTAAGGAACCCTTGGGGGCAGGAAAGTTTAATCCTATGTGGCATGTTCCTTATGTTTTTAAGCATGTCTTAGAGAAAGACTCCTATGAGTTGGTGGATTATGAAGGGACAGCCTTGGCAGAGCCTAGAAATGGGCTCTATCTGAAAAAATACTATGCATGATATTAATCCAGGGCTGATTTTTGTATATTATTGTACATTCTTGCATTGCATAGTTGGGTTTTCTTATGGTGATCGGCTTTGTTGATTAGATTTTGTTTTTTATGGAATATGTCGATGGAATCTTCCATTTACATAGGATTCGCTGATGGTGCTAGCCGCCACACTCAAAACTTAGCTTCAGTTGCTTGGGTGATCTATACTCCTACGGGTCAAGTGTTGTCTTTAGGAGGCATATGTTTACGGCCTTCATCAAACAATGTTGCTGAATATAGTGTCATGATTGAGTTATTGAGGGATGCCATTTCACATGGTGTTCTTTCTCTTGAGGTACATCTTGATTCGCAGTTAGTGGTTTCACAACTTAATGACTTGTATTGTATTAGGGATCCGACATTATTACGAAGATTCTTACGTGTTAGATTGCTAGAACAACAATTTGAGAGTATAACCTACATTCATGTTCCAAGAAATTTTAATCAAGTCACTGATGCATATGCTAACTATGTACTAGATTAGCATTTGTTTCACAGACCATAAGCATCTAACAAACACATTTTACACATGTAAATATAAATAATCGATCATCATAAATATTTTTCGTTAAGTTCAAAAAGGTGACATCATAATACATAAGTGTCATATACAAAATTGGGGCTTCCGAGCCACCAAAATATACTACACGGTCATACAAAAAATATACACCCAGGTCTCTAAGCCTAAGGTGGAGGAGGGTGTTGATCATGGTAGGACACCATGGCTCTAGCTAGCTGGAAAAACAATCGAACCCATGCCCGTGGTACTCCAACCACCTGGTGTTGCATAGCCTTAGGAAAGTCTTGACTTGCGCCATGGGAACTCTCTATGTCAGTCGAACAAAGTTCGTGTGGATTCTCTGGAGCATCCGCTCCGCATCCGCATCCATGATCTCATCACCTCTTCCCCTCTGTCGATGACGAGGAAATCCCTCTAGCCATCGTGGTCCCACATCTGCATATACATGACAGAGTATCCCTATGTTTCGTCACACCAAAAACATATCTTTTGATTTCATATATCAAAAAACACAAAAATTTAAATAATTCAAAAATTAAAAGTGGGTTTGGGATTCGTTACCTATGTCTCCATAAGCCACTCCTAGTGGTAGGGACATATCTGGATCTCCACGAAAGTCTATCCTTGCATAGGGGTAGTCATCTATGGCGATGAGATGCCTCTTTCACCATGGAAAGAACTTTGTTGTGTAGGGGTTAGCCACCCTTCCGCCTCCCAGTCTACGCATGACATAGGTGTTAGGATTATTAATCCTCCCTTGTCCAAATTTGGTCATATGTCTAAATTAGGAGTCATGTCTAAATCAGGAGTCCATCCAGTCTATTTATAGTGATTAGCACCATTGGTTAAACTTGACCTAATTGGGCACATGTTTCAGTTACCTAAGTGTGGGGAACACTAATTGAGGCTCACTGCCACTTATTGCACTTGATTGCATAAGTTTAGGAGTCTCCTAGATCAATCCCTACAATTTAGGAAGCAACTGGGAGTGCCGAAACCAACCAAGGTCAGTTCACTTCCATTAATGACTAGTCAAGCCAAGTTAGGAGTCAGTTACATTTAGTTCTAGCTCTCTACATTCAGTTAAATAATGGTTTAATTAATTGCACACATGTGGGGTGCTTTTCTCACCTACCACAGTCAGTTAACCATTATTTAATATTAAATGTAACACTTGGTTGTGTTTTAGAACTCCGGTTATGATTTAGACAAGGATAGTTAACTACTGTGTCCTCCAATAGTGATTTAGACAATGTCTTGGTTACCTACAGTCAAGTAGAATCATCAATTCGAACTTCCTCATGTGGATTCGAATTGCTTGTGGCTATTAAAGCCATTTTACATTATTGTAATTATCATCTGAATTGCTTTTTTGATTAATGAAAGCATTCACAGCTGCAAGCCTTTTGCACTATTTCATTCTTCAATTGCTGAGTAAATTGTGAGATCTTCTTTGTGAGTTGTGTATTTTTCTACAGATCTATATGCTCAAATTTACATGGTATCAGAGCCTCGGTGGACAAGACTCCTCTCCTCCTCAGATCTCCAACCAGATCATTTTGTTTGTTTGATTGTGTGACAGGTTATCAGGTTTTCTTACAGCATTTGCTACAAGCAGCCTCTACTTCTCATTGCATTCACTACAACAGCTCATTTCTTCCTATTACTTCGAAATGGCTCATCAAATAGAGTCTCTCACTCCCTTCAACTATCACCAGTGGAAGGATGACATGAAAATATTGCTCCGCACCAAGCATCTCTTCAGACTCATTGAAGAAACAGAGGGAGAGCTAGAATCAGATAAAGACAAAGCTAAGTACATGAATAGGCTTGAAGAAACCATTGGACTCATGCTCTTCTCAGTATCTATAGATCTTCAATTTCACATCCAAGAATTGGACACTCCCAGGGAGGTTTGGGACAAGCTTGCTTCCTTATTTGATAAGCATGATGAGATGAGGATCCATCAGCTAGAAAATGATCTGATTACTCTCAATCCATCAGATTTCGAATCTCTAAATGAATTCTTCTCAAAGTTCAAGAACTTGATATATCAATTGAAGCAATGCAAAGTAAAGAAGGATGAAGATCAGCTCATCCTTGCTATTCTCACAAATCTCAATTCAGACTACTCAGTCTTTGTATCCACCTTCCAAATAATAAGGCTCACTACTCGAAATTGGAAGATGCCCACTCTTGATGCTTTCATTCAATCTCTTATTTCTGAGAATGATAAATTGATCCAAATGGGGATCATTCGATCTCCCAAAGATCTAGCTCTTGTTGCAAGAGGAGATAAGGTAGCGAATGACAGAAGGAAGCAAAGAGATGAGTCTAAACAGTCAAAAGAACCTTCAGGTTCGAAGAGAAGCAAGAAGAATGGAAAAGGCAAGGTCCTCTGCTCTTACTGTGGAAGGGGCTTCCATTCAGAAAGCTCATGTATGAGAAGACAACTTGATGAAATGGCTCTTCTTTTGAAAAGGCACAACATTTCTGTACCTGCTAGCGCAAGGAAGGAAGACTCTGAAGAAGAAGAAGAAGAAGAAGAAGAAGAATACCCAAGGAAAGGACATGCACCGAAAGCTTGCTGCACATCAACACCTGCCTTCCTCATTGATTCTGGAGCTTCCAACCATATGGATGCATCCGTAGAATTATTCTCTTCTTTTCAGTCTTTTGATGGTCCTAGTATTCAGATGGGCAATAACAGTAAAGTACAAACCAAAGGGAAGGGATCTATCCAACTTGAACATGGAAGGTTCAAAGATGTGTTGTTTGTTCCCTCACTAGCTTCAAACCTATTATCTGTCTATCAGATGACCCATACTGGATCTCCAAAGTGAGTAATATTTGGTCCTGACTCAGTGGAGATCATAGATATCTCTCACTAGGAGCATCATAGCAAAGGGTATTACGAATCATGCTTCAAGAGCATATGAGTTCTCACATTTCATGCCTCCTTCAGAACCAGTGCACTCTCAGCAGCCACCTACAAGGGAAGGTAAAACCATTGCATCTACTTCTTTTACAGCTTCTACTAGTATTACAGATCCATCTATATCAGTTTATGACATTAAGATTCAGGGTGACTCAAATCTAGATTCAGTCCCTACTTCCAAATTGGAAGCTAGGAAGATGACCGGAAACTCACCCGACACTCAGAAAGGAAAGACTCTTGCGCTATGTCATACTGTTTTGCCTCCTTCAGAGAGATGCAATAGACTTCTTGTAAGATGCAATATGGCAAGGGATCAGTCTTCCTACATTCAGAAGAATGGATATGATCATACACCTCTTCATTCAGCAAGAGACAAAGGTTACATTCCTCCTTCCTCCCATCATCCTTTTCGGAGAAGAAGGAGAAGTCTACATGCCATGCCCCAGAATACCTGTGCACAGAACACCATGCATGCTGCTTCACTACCTCATAGAGATGAAGATTGCAGCAACATATTTTCAAGTTTTTCAAACTTGAGACCTGATTCTACCTGCTTAGATAGAAGGAGGGATTTTTTCCCATGTGGTTTTTGCCCTAGTTACTTGTATTAAGCAGTTACTTTATTTTACTTGATGTAATGGGTGACCTATGGTCTTAGTTACCAGGGCCCACAGTTTGTCCAAGTTAGCATTCAGGGGGGTGTTAGGATTATTAATCCTCCCTTGTCCAAATTTGGTCATATGTCTAAATTAGGAGTCATGTCTAAATCGGGAGTCCATCCAGTCTATTTATATTCATTAGCACCATTGGTTAAACTTGGCCTAATTGGGGCACATGTTTCAGTTACCTAAGTGTGGGGAACACTAATTGAGGCTCACTGCCACTTATTGCACTTGATTGCATAAGTTTAGGAGTCTCCTAGATCAATCCCTACAATTTAGGAAGCAACTGGGAGTGCCGAAACCAACCAAGGTCAGTTCACTTCCATTAATGACTATTCAAGCCAAGTTAGGAGTCAGTTACATTCAGTTCTAGCCCTCTACATTCAGTTAAATAATGGTTTAATATTAAATGTAACACTTGGTTTTGTTTTAGAACTCCGGTTATGATTTAGACAAGGACAGTTAACTACTGGGTCCTCCAATAGTGATTTAGACAATGTCTTGGTTACCTACAGTCAAGTAGAGTCATCAATTCAAACTTCCTCATGTGGATTCGAATTGCTTGTGGCTATTAAAGCCATTTTACATTATTGTAATTATTATCTGAATTACTTTTTTGATTAATGAAAGCATTCACATTTGCAAGTCTTTTGCACTGTTTCATTCTTCAATTGCTGAGTAAATTGTGAGATCGTCTTTGTGAGTTTTGATTTTGTCTACAAATCTATATGCTCAAATTTACAATAGGCCCAACATCATTGAGCTGGATCCCGTACTCCATGTGGAGAAATGTCTACTCTAGGGATTAGCCTTGGAAACCGCTCAAAAAAGAATGTGCTCGGTATGCTGCCAAACCCAAAGTTCCGCACCCTACCCATCTTGCACTCACTGAGCTATTGTTTCATGTTTCTCAGCAGCGTAGTACTCCAGTCATATATTATAGGCTGCATACACTCTACTATGTAGAACATCAATGGCCTTGAGGCCTGGTGGAGTGATGACAAACCTGTGATCCTGCCTAATGCCAATAGTATGACTTTCATCCCTAGAATCTGAACCGAGTTTGTCGAGATCTGACTCCCAGCATTTTCTGTCTCAGAAAGGAAGTACACAGCTATGTAGTCCTCTATAGTCAACCTGCCTCCTGGCCCACAGGATCAAATGTTCACCACCTACCCTCATCGGGACAAGCCTATGATGAAATATATGTCCTCAACCTCAATGTTGAGTGACATCCCATCTATCTGAAAGGTCTCAGAGTCTGGATCTCAATAATCTACCAGCAGTTGCAATAGTCTTGGCTTTAACCTCAAGCTGCCAAGACACCAAAACTTGTATAATCCGCATTCCCGTAATGTTTGTTGAGCCATGAGGTCATCTTGAACAACTTCCTCAATATCACCATTTTCTCCCTCTCGCCATTCTAGCACCATACTGCACAGAAAATTCAAATTTTTATCATTATTTTCCCATGAAAGCCATGATCGCGGCCCTGTACGTGACTGTTTGCAAAACAACCGTGTATGTATGCGGATTTTGTGGAATTTTCCATGTATAGTCAGCCCTATACGCAGATAAATTCCTGATATCTGCGTGGGTCGAAACGTCCAAGTTGGGATGGCCTTAAAAAATAAATTGACCATGAAAATTTTAAAATTTTACATGAAAATGAAGGGGAGGGGCAAGGGAATTTACCTGGATCAAACTTGGAGTGATTTCATCAGATGATGCTCCTAGAAGTTGCTTCCGAAGTTCTGGTCTCAAATGCACTATGGTGGGTAAAAATTCAAAATGGTATGAAATTTTTTAATTTTTCACTATGTTATAGAAAAAATTTGAAAATTTTATCCACTTTCTATAGTTTTGGACCGTTTGAACTAATTTGATGTTGTAGGGGCCTGTTTTGAGTGCGGTTTGACCGTGTCTTTGACCCGTTCGTGCCTATTTCAGGTATTATGTCTAAACTTACATATAGGTTAGGATTTCACATCCGCTTGCATTTTGCATGGCCTTATGACCGTTTCATCTTAACCCTAGGTACAAACCCATTCCATCTTGTCACGAAACCTTCATGCTGCTTTTAGAAGTGACATTATGTGAATGGTAGAGCTTTCCCATACATGGGTACCCTAGTTAGATCATGTATTGCACTTGGTGCCCATGCCAACATTTCTCCTTTAGGGTGTGGGAATCCTGTGTATAGTACCGCCATTTCTTTGAGAAAGAGCTTCATACTCCTTTTAAACTTTGTGTTGGCCATTCCCCGGGGACTCCCTCGTATATGTCAAGTTGTAATTGCATTATCATGAGTTTTGCTTGCCTCATTGAGCCTTATGTCGGCTTCCTGACTTTGAGTATTATCCATATAGCCCGAGATTGTCTCATGTCTAGCCAAGCATAGAATTTTTACATATATTTTGCAGCTTGATTCCCCATTTTTTACTGGGAGGAGACCTTCCCTCGAGTGTCGTTATCCTGCACATTTTTCCTTGCATTGAGCATAGGTATGTTCCATTGCTTAGAACTAGTTTGCTTTTCCCCTGAAACTCATCTCCTCATAGTTTTTTAACTATAAAGAACTTTTATTATTTTTCAAGCTTTTCAAAATATCTGAAAAAGTCCAAAAAAATAAAAAAACCAAAAAGTTGGACAGGAAAAGATGTTATCTTTGGAAACAGTCGAATCATGTCTCCTTCAAACATAACACTGTATATCACATCTATTGGTTGGGTTATTAGTTTGACTTTAGGAGTTGTACTCGTTACTTTGGATTTACCTCCACCAACTAGTTAAGCTTCTAGTCCCTATGGAGCCTCTGATGATGCCTCCTGTATCACCGAGATGTCCCAGTTTATATGTCGATTCCATGCTGCCTACCTTCAATCACCATTTTCCTTTATGCTCTTTTTCAAAGGAAGTTGAAGCCTGAGTCGGCCATTCCTCACTTATCTTGACTTTGCATGTCATCCATTCCTGATACTATTACTAGTTCATGCACATCTTGTTCTTTCACATTATAGAGTGTTGCTGAGTACCTCATGTTGGATGATGGGGGATGCCTTAATGCCCTCCTTCCAGTGGATTCCATCCCATCAACTTCAGATCATTTATTCTGGGATAGGAGTCTAGAGTCATTTGAGTGCCTTGAGACTTACACTCATCAATGGTAGGTTCTCTCGCCATAAACAGTTTTGGGAATACATCAATTTCCCCTAATTGATGGATTCCTCCAAATGTTCGACCTCAACACATCTATTCACACTTGTTATATTTCACTCTAGTACCTTGATTCCCATTTTCATTATCGGTGGGTGATCTCGCGTCTATTAACGATATACATTAATGACCAGTAATCAGACGATGGACTACTATGTTTGATCTCAACACCTCTATTCGCATAGTAGGACATGTACTCGTAGCAGTTTTTGTACAAGACCTTCCATCTTGGTGGAATTCCACATATGCTACCTCCTTGATCATGTCAGTGTTCATGAGATTTCAGCTCTCATGATTTGATTCCATTGTATGTCAAATATCTTTAGCCATTATGGAGACCTTTATCCATTGTATATATTCAGCTTCTATGGAGATTCTGATCCATTGTATATCTTCATCATGGATATTTTGGTCTATTATATATTGTATGTGGTGAGGACCACACATGTCACATTTTGTATTTCATGCCTATTCATGGCCATTGTACTCTTATGTATCTGGGACTGCTATATGTATTTACAGTCACATGCAGAGATTTATCATTGTATTGTACTGATGGATGGCTGGTTCTTCCACCTAGGTCTTCATTACTCCACTTTTGGGATGGATTTTTATAATGTATTTCAGCCATCACGTTACCCCTCTGACCTCACACATTAGGGGGCATCTGTTATAGCTGATTTTCCCACACATGGTTGATCACATGTTTATGGACTTCTCTGTCCCTCTGCAGACTCTTTAGACCCCATGGACTTATATTATCCTTTGATGTTTCTAATTTCATCCCTACAAATCACCTGTTTATGGTTGTACACAACTTTTAAACCCATACTTATGTGTATACGTGAATTTTGACCTTAAACCTGCGTACATCTGGATGTGTTCATAAAGCCAAACTATTTTGGATTTTTCCTTGGATGAGTCCAAAGATCCTAACTCTTGTCCTTCCATATGCCTTCAGATCGCTCAGATTTGACCCTCCATTACCTTGTTGGAGTGCAATATAAGGAACCCCTTGGATACCTTAAAGAGGAGGAATTGAAGAGCAATGAAACTATAGGTCATTGTTGCCACAGTTTACTTGTCCTTGAGTCTACATCCCTTTGTCCCTTGGAGCACTTTGTGTTCTTCCCAATATTTCCTTTTCTTGTGATATTTCTATCGAGAGATGGAGGATTGAGGTGGTGGAGGACTTGGCTTCTCTGGTTTGTAGATGTGCTGACAGAGGTTGTCACTTTTGTAATCTCTGATTTGATTAATAGAAATATCTTTTCCTATCCATTTAATGTGCAATTGAATGAATATTGAATCCATGGATATGTTTAATTGTTTATACATTGATGAATATATATGCTAGAGTAGGTCTAACACCATATTATACAGCATGCTTGTCTTGTTTACTGTTGTTGAGAGTGAATTGCTAAAGCAAGCGTGAATTGGAAAAGCTCAACGGGGATCTACTTCAACCGTTCGGAACAAGGTACGCCTTGATATCCCTCATTGTTAGATATTTGGTTTCTCTTGCATATGGGAAAGGATTGATTTCTCGTGTCTAGCTGTCTGTTGTGGTACACCCCAAGCATTATGAAGTTTCTCTCCGTAACAGAATTGATGACCATACTAGGGAGGTTCCTAGTTGTTTCTCTTTGGGGGTTTTTGGTATTCAATGTACTTGAATTGCTCAGATTTCTCTATTTCTGTGTCGATTCTGGGGCCATGTTTTCCCAGTAGGGCCCTGAAGGAGTAAATTTTGTATTTTTGTTCAATTGTAAGCTTTGATGATGGTTTGGTTGCAGACTAATTCATCATAAATACATGTAAGATTATTTAATGATCAAAAGTTACAATCTAAAAGAACTGTAAAAATAAAAAAGACAAGTTATATATATATATATAGAGAGAGAGAGAGAGAGAGAGAGAGAGAGAGATTTAATTTTGGTCGCTCGTGATGCATTAGTGACATGATGCAAACATGGAAAAAAATAAACTATTGACTTGGAGGGATGATTTTAAGGTATTTCCATAATGAATTTGAATATTGTGTGATAATATCTAATGTAGGAAATCAAGTTAGTTTCCAAAATATATAAGTAATTTATCTATATATTTTTGTATAAATATGTTAAATACAATATTTTATAACATTGGCATGTTATTTATTAGAAAAACAAAATGCATATGCTGTCATTAGTGCAAGTGTTGAGTACATAATGATGAAATTTTGTTACAATTTTTTTGTATAACTGTAGAGAGCAGGTTGATCATGTGCATGCCTATTTTTAAAAATTTATAATGTTGGCTTTATATTTTTTTACAATTATGAAAGTCATCATACCCTTGAAATTACAAGGTCATGTATTAGTGTAGGTCACAATGGTCTTAACTTAATCAAACATTTTTTTTTCTATTGTAGGTATTTGCCTATTCTATTGAACCATATAATTTATTTAAGAAATGAGTCAAACACACAAAAAAAATTGCAAGAACAATAAACATATGTATTTTAGGATTTGTATACCTATCAAGTCAAAAATAAATTAACAATAGTAAACAACAATAAGAACAACTAATTATATATTTGAAATCTACATTCATGAATGTGTGCGCTTGCATTTTCATCAATGAATGATTTGTGGTTCTGATATAAAAATAACTTAAAAATGCAATTATTGAGAAGCATTATCAAAAATGGTTTTTTTTTTATGTATTTGCGTCCAAAACTACCAAGTATGTATTTCCAAACCTACATCTGAACTACCCAAGTCAGCAAACACATAATTGAGAATAGACAATGGTTCTAAAAAATAATTGAATTCAAAGAACATGCATGCACATGTTATGAGCACATTCAGATTATAAGCACATGCACGCTATTGCCAATTCCATGGGATCTAAGGTGGTAACTTATGGGCTCTATTATATCCATACCTAGTGATAACAAATTGCTAATGAAATGTATATCCCTAGTTACGAAAATATGCATTCAAGAAGTCATTTATAGTAGTTCAAGTAATCATTAATTCTTTTCCCTAAATGCCTTAAGGATTCCTTTACTGCATAAGGCCTAAGTTTAATCACATGACCATACTAAAGTCCTCAATACACACACCCAATGCCAAAAACCTCATAATAGTAGAAATATGATTTATTGGAGGCCAAGGCTACGTTGGAAAGGTATCTTGTAGTGATTTAATGCATTATTCTTGGCCCTAGTCTAAGGCCTAAGTTTCCTTCCTTGATATTAAGTTTCCTAATAGTGCCAAAAATCACCAAAAGAAGAAGTTATGGTGTTTTAGGTTTCATTCATGGACCTTGAAATCTAGAATTTTCCTTTGGGTACTAATCAGGGAAAACTTTAGGGGCGAAATTTTTCCAATTGGCTAATTTTTGGGTTTTTTTCAAAAAAAAAAATCACCATTTGCTCATTTTTAGTCTCTAAAAAATGGTTTTTTATCATAATATTCACCAAATTTTACAAATTTCAATGTAAATTGTATGTTTCATATTTAATATTCATCCATCTATCTATATATATGTTATTTTTAATCCAAAATTATCGCCTAGAATACTATACTTAAGTATACTACTATAATCCTTAAAAAATACATTGGTACTAATGCCTCAATTTATTCTATTGACCATGGTTAATGCCCATAACTCCATACATGGTGCTCAAAAAGTACTAATGGTACCCATATATTCACTTGGATACCATTGATACCCTTAGGAGGCCACAATGAAATTGATTTCCCTAAATGCCCAAAAGATTAATTTAGGGACACATGCATGAGTTTCCTCCCACGACCATGTTCAAGGCCACATGACTCAAACTTGTTGCTAAAAATATTCTAATGATATCCATGTTCCCTCTTAGAGGATAAAGGCCCAAAATTAAGGTCCTATGTGGTGGTTCAAGGACTTGTTCATGTTCCTTAAGCCTTGGAATCTACCTTTAGGGTATAAGGCTCTAGTTTCCTCCCTCTATATTGGTCAGGGAACCAATACTGTTATCGAGTGCTCAAATCATACTAATGATTCCCATATCCTAATGAGGTCCTAATTATTAGTTTTCCTCCCTTGTCCATGTCAAGAAACTTGAGAATCAATTGTCATGCTCAAATGTTTATAACAGTACCCATATCATCACGTGAAGAAAAAATAATCCATAAATAGATATCATCAGTATTTTGAGGCCTCATTCATGGACCTCGAGTCTTAGAAGCTACCTTTTAGGACACATTTCTAAGTTTCAATGGCTAACCATTGTACAAACCAACAAGCTAATACCTTGTTTTCTAAAATCCCCAATGCGTGTTGGTTCAAGTTGTTTTTCCGGGTACTCATTGAAGAAAATATTCCTTTAGGGTGTAAGGTGTAGGTTTCATCCTTCCACCATGTTGAGAACCATGTGACAAAGAAATTGTGTTTGAAAATTATAATTGTGATGATAAGCCTATTTGAAGGTCGCGTGTTTTGTTACAAGCAAGGGCAATTTTAAGAACACCCCTGAAATTTATATGTGTAGTAAATGGGAAAATCTCCCTAATATATAAGAAAAAATGAAGGCTACTTTATCAATAATATAATATGTATATGTAATTTTTTGGATAATGTTTCATTGTATTATAGAATCTTGTAAAATATTGTCAAATCTTTCACTAAATTATAATATATTGTAAACTCTTGGCGAATATTTCACAGAATTATAAAATATTATAAAATCTTTGAGAATCTTTCATCAAATTATAAGATATTGTAAACTCTTGGTGAATATTTCACGGAATTATAAAATATTATAAAGCTTGGTGAATATTTCATCAAATTATAAAAACTTGTAATGCCTTGATGAATCTTTTGCTAGCAATACTCAACTTTTGATTCTACAGATTATTAAGGTAGTGCAATAGAAGAGCATATACCAAAGCTTGACTCTCTCGACTCCTAGACCCTCAAATGAACAAATGCATGAATGAGGAGATGAGGTATTTATTTATACATTTCACAAGCATTATTGGTTCACTCACAATTGGAGGTGTTGGTGAAACCCAACTACATTAATTGGATTCAAGGAAAGTCGGGACTCACTTTTTGTATTGTCCCTTAATGGTCCAACGGACATGTGGGGACCCAAATCTTGACATATTGGAAAACTGATAGAATTTAAGACTTTACACTATGGAGTGATTATGGAACCGACAAACCGTTATTACAATGTGGAGTATTATCGAGACCCGCAACCTTAATATAGTGTATGAATTCCCAACTAGCCTATTTTCCAAATCTTTCATTTTTAAGCTACCCTATAACAAAAAAAATTCTTATTTATTTATAGATACAAATGTCACTTTTTCCTTTCTTTTGTTGACAATCAAAATATGAATTATTTCATTTGATTTTAGAATTTTTAGAGTTAGTTATAAACTTGCAATGGTTATTAGAAATAAGAACATACACTAATATGAAAAAAAGCACATTAATGCATCATCACGCATATCATTAGAACTACTCTGTTAAATACTAATTTCTCTCAGATAAAATGATGAGGTGTTTATATCCATTTCCTTGAAAATTCTGAAAGCAAGCAAGATGTATTAAAAAACCTTTAGCACCCTCCTTGAATGCAAAAGACTGCATATCAAATACCATAATGTCTACATCTTAGGTCAAACATGCACTATACGTATTATATACAATCATGATAGAAATGAAGTATCATGTTCCAACAAAATCATATATTTATCATACATAACTAGATCCATTTCTGGATGATGATAGTAATTACAAATCAAAACAAATCACCAAAAAACATGTTACTTCTATTTTACCCTTACAAAAAAACAAAATATTGTAAATAAAGTATGGACCCAACAATTTTAGGTCACGAATAAAATTGACGAACTTGGGAATACAAATAAAAAATCTACCTGTCACAAACTTATGAATACAAATAAAAGAATCTACCAATACACTTTGGACAAATCTACAAGAAGAAACCAAAATAATGACCATTCTATTGTACCCCCTCCATTATAATAAGTGTGCATTCATTTATATTACAAACATCCCAAACATCAATAATAATAGACATAATATATGAACATATACACTCTCATTAATGCCTTAGATCCATTAATAATTGTGGAGCAAGATCCTATTAAAAGCACAATTTAAACTAGTGGGTCAAATTCAATTTGAATATATAAAAACCATGTGGCATCTCTCCATCAAGAGTAGCATCCACTAACAACATATAAATGTCGATCGATAGTTTAAACACATGACAAGGAATAAAATAAATCATATATTTTGAGCTCTGTGACACTTTCACAAGACCAATAATCCTAGGATAGAATAAAACCCTAATAACACCAAATGATCCCTAAGAAACAAGAGTTACATTGAATTCAATAGGCCTAAAAAAGAATCACCAAATAACAGGGACCTCCAAATAAAAGGAACTAATAACAGGGAATCAACAAATAATAGGGACCACCAAATAACATGGACCTCCAAATAACCTCGAGGATCACCAAATAACTACCCCAATTACTGACACTAGATAATGGCATTCCCAAACTATCTCCTTGATAATTTCCCATTCATTAACACACCCCAAAAACACAAAGTAAGGTCTCTTCTCAACCCGTCCTAACAAAAAATAGAGGAAATGTAGCACCTACGATACTATCCACACCTACCCAACTAAAGTAATATGAAGAGATGGCACCTACCTTGTTAATTCTATTGGTGAAGCAGTTTAATACTAATTCACAAATACTGATGCTTGTGATAGGGATTATGACTTTATAGATCAAAACTCATACCTTCAGCAACAAGATCTAGATCCATAGTGATATCTTGAAGCAAATCCTGTTGAAGCACACATTTATCTAGGACTAGTAGCTTGAGTCAAATATCCATACACTCTACACATCTTCATATACATGAGCATTGTTTCCAACTTCTACTGTCTGTAAAATCATATCATATTAGGGAAAGCTTCTCTCGATTTGGCTGATTCAATGATGATCAAACCCTAGTTTTGGTGACCGCATTTTATTTATATCCTTTCATCCAATTTCTTTACACCCAATATTTTTCCCTCCATTTGAATTTTATTTTTTAAAATTAGTTAATAATATTATATATAATATAATATATTATTTCACTATAATATATCCATATATTAAAAGCATGTTATATATTACTATGGCATATTACATTATATATTGTTATTACATATTACTTATAATATATAATAATTATATTATATATTTTTTAAATATGAGGAATCTATAATCAATTAAGATTACTTGGATGAGATTGATGTTTAAATCTATCTAGCTACTCTTTCTTATAACTGTGATTTCACCCTTGCTAAATAAGATCAAACTTAATGCATTAACATCACTTAAGACCTCAATCTTTTCAATCCAAACAAGAGTAGTATTTAGATCTATGACCTACCAAAATTCTTGGCTCCTCCTCCTCCCCCATGTTTCAAGAATTGGAGTTATTCCTTGAAGTGAATAAACTCTCTTCCTCCACTCTAAAGTATACATCATTCCTATGTGATGTTGGGTGGATACGAACTAGTGATATGATGTAGGGTATTGAATACAGGTAAAAAGAGATAAAGGGTATTGAATTTAGGTAAAAAGATGCAAAGGGAATAATAATAATAATAATTATTATTATTTTAAATAATATGTATATATACATACATATATATATGTATATGTATATGTATATGTATATGTATATGTATATGTATATGTATATGTGTGTGTGTGTGTGTATTAATTTAAAAATGGAAATCAAGCATTAAAATGAGAGGGAGGATTATCTTATTATTAAAATAGGAGACATTGGTGTTTTCGTAACCAATGGAACCAAGGGGAAACTTTTTGACTTTCTAAACATAGGAATGATGGCGACATTGATGGGTGATTGTCAATGATGATTTAATAGAGGACACAAACTTTTTATATTTCACTATAAATACTAGAATACTTTAACTTACCGAAACTTTGACCAATTGGCGAGAGGGTCAAACAAACTCGAAATTTGGAAAACAAAATTGAGCATGATTAGTTAGATGAGATGAACCCAAGGATACCAAAATGGAGACATGCTAATGCATAATGTTAAAAATTATAAGTTGCCAACTCATCTTGACCATGACATGACAACCTATGAAATATAACTTGATAAATGTGACTAAGAGGTCAAACAAAAATGTAAATGATGAAACTGACTACACATGGAAATAGAACATTGCCCTAGATATGGAATGAACTTGCAGAAAAGTTCAATAGGTTCTCCTCTAGTGTCATGTTATGACACTTCAGAAGATGTCAATGTTGAGCATCAACACACTTCACAAAACACAAATATATAAGGAAGTATTTTTTCATTATCATTATAACATCTTATCACAAAAATGGTACATCATATGGATATTGTCATATTTTTATCCCATGACTAAATTAGTCTTTTATTTTAGTCATTTTTAGTTGTAATCTCTTAAAATTGCTCAAATGTGGTCATATTTCACTGAAGAAAACACTATGATGACCAAATGTTTTGGTTTCTCAGTCATTTATCACACATTTTTCTACTAGTGCTCCATTGTCCATGTCTAGCAACTCAATACTATTTTTTGGTGCTCAAAGTTTTATAACAATACCCATATAATCATTTAAAGGAACAAAATTGTATAGACATATATCATCAATGAGTTGAGGCCTTATTCATGGGCCTCAAGTCTTAGAAGCTACCTTTTAGGGCTAATGTTTGAGTTTCATTGACTAACCTTTGCACACACCTTCAAAATAATAGCTAATTCTCTAAAACCCCTTATGGTGCCAAAATTCCCACTAAAAGGAAAAGAAACCCCTTGGGAAGTCATGCATGTTGGTCCAAGGTGTTTTTCTTGGCCCTTAATGCATAAAATATTCCTTTAGGATGTAATATGTAAGTTTCCTCCCTACACCATATTGAGAACCATGTGGCCCACTCAATTTGATTGAGAATTAGAAAGGTGACAATAACCGCATTTAGAGGCCAAATATCCCCTTTGAAGGTCATGTGTTTTGTTACAAGGCATGGATTCCTATCATCTTCATTTAGAAATTAAGACATGAGTTTTCTCTTTGAACCATCTCCAAGACTTTCATACCCATACTTAACATTAGAAATATCATAATATCACTATTATCTGCACTCTGAAGGTAAGGATATACTTAGGAGGCTATGTGTGGTGGATCAAGGTGTACGGTTTTAAAACCTAATTACTTAGAATCTCCATTTATGGTGTAATGTGTAGTTTTCCTCATTGAACCATGTTTGGGGCCCAAATACTCATTCCTGATGCCCAAAATAGATTAATGGCACCCATATTCATATTTGGGGTCTTGGGGCCTTGAGGCCTTGAGGCAGGGGTATCCCTGGTAGTATGTATGAGTTTTAGGTCTTTGGAGTCATGAATATGGTTTTATTTTGGGACAAAGTAATTCTCACATGCACACTAAAAACCTATGCCCATTCCTAAGCATGCACGTGCTTTTTTCAATTGCTTATCAATTGAGTTAACAATCCAAAGTGGCGGTTGAAGGGCATCGAGTCAATAAAAAAAACCTAAGCCCATTCCTAAGCATGCACATGTTTTTTTCAATTACTTATCAATTGAGTTAACAAGCCAAAGTGGCGGTTGAAGGGCATCGAGTCAATAAAAAAGGATCATGTGCACATTCTTAAGAATTCACGCGTGTTTCTATGTAAGTGTGCTATCAAAAATCCCATTACATCTTTTTCATCCATCAATAACATGCCCTTATAAATACATATATACATATATTTGTAAAAATAATGAAAGTCTAAAAATAATTATAAAAATTTATAATGTTCTTTAGGCTTATTTTTAATGCCATTTGTTTTTGATGCCCTTTGTTTTTGAGTTTTAGATAATGTACTATCTTTGTGTATTTTATGTGGGATAAGATTGAAATACATATCTATCAACTTTTTATAGTTTGCATGAAATAATTATTTTTAATCATGTTTGTTTGTTAGTCCCTTCCTTAGGGCCTGCAGGGACTCTATGAATGGCCTTTCCTCCATTTCATTAGTCTTGCACACAAATCGAAACAAATTTAAAAAAATTATCCTATGTTTTCAGTTCATTACCATCATTTCTATGTATAACATTTTTTATAAGAAAATCGATATGGATTTACTGTTTTTTCAACCAATTAGCAAATTGAACTTCTTATTTGGCCTCATATCGAGGTAGACCATCCATTGTTGGTGAAAATATTAGGATAAAGTTGAGCTTTTTTTTGCAATTTTATAAAACCAAGTAATGCTAGATAATTTCTAGAATTACTTTTATAACATTAAATCTTTGAAGATATTTTTATAACATTAATACTTATCAAATATGGTACTTCTCGTACTTGTTTTGGTATAATTTTATACACTACATTGTAGCAAAAGCATGCATCATGCTAGAACCTACCCTTGACAATCGTTCTTTTTGTTGTTCTTTTTACCATGACACTTGCTAGTGCCTCTTCATGCATGGTGTCTCCATGCATGCACTGTGCACGATGTCTCTCCATGCTGCAACATGCATGATCATGATCTGTGTGATTTTCTCATTAACAACCAGGAGGGCATTCTTGCTAAAAATCAGCATGTCTATAAATAAACGTTGTTCATTACTTCATCCTGATTCCTGATCATAAGATAATCATAAACAAGATCGTTTAATAAGCTTATTGATTGAATAGATAAATGTTGTGCGGTGCGGTTGTTCATGAAAATAGTGGGCAGGTTTCTCATACGGATGGAGCTTTATGGGGAAATTCTTCATTATGAGGTCATTCCTCATCAAAATATTTGGTAGGTTTTTGATAATGATGAAACTGGAGTTTTCTACCTGGCCAATTTGATTATTTTTGGGGAAGTCTTGATGCTTGGATGGGAACTGGGAAGCACTTTCCACGGCATATTTATGTTGCCAATAGTTTAGCATTTGGTTGGATCGCTTTCACATTCTACTACTATTCTCATTCTTTTGTCCAATATGATGACAGTATGGTATAATTAACATTATCTGATATTTATAGCTATTCTCATTCTTTTGGCCAAGATATTGATGATAGTATGCATTTGGTTGGATCGCTTACACATTCTACTACTATTCTCATTCTTTTGGCCAAGATGATGACAATATGGTAAACTTAACATTATCTAATATTTATAGCTATTCTCACTCTTTTGGCCAAGATATTGATGACACTATGGTAAAATTAACATTATCTGATATTTATATCCATGTGAATGTTAGATTAGGAAATATATTAATATTTAATTTAGTCATATGGTACAAGTGAAATCATATACCAGATAGCAGAATTAAAAGTTGGTAATACAAAATACTTACCAAAGTTTTAGGTTCGATGAATGCAGATAGTGCTAAAATATTAGTTAGGCTAGAGAAAACTCTGTTGGAAACAACTATTAGCGATTGAATCTAAACATATATCAATTCAAATCAACAATAAATACATGACAATTTTTTTATTCAAATCAGCAATAAATCCATTGATTTTTTTTTAAGATCATTAAAGGCATTGTATAAACTACATTAGTCCACCATAAACTAATGACTAAACTTGAAGAATTCCAAAGATTAAATCTCCTAGAAATTGTTTTATAAGATTGCATTGAGGATTAAGGCGATTTAGTAAGTGTTGTAAGATCAATCAATGGATACATAGCTAAATGAATAAAGAGATAGGAGGTAGCTGATCTGCATGGTTAGACAATCCTCTCCTCCAGCTCGGTGCTCGGTGTTTGTGATTCAAGTTTTCTAACCTGCAAAAAACATAATCTACAAAACAATGTAAAAAAGGAACCATACTATTATTCTTCAAATAATTCAAGTTACCATCAATCTTCAAACTAATAAGCATGTCAATTAGTGTTCAATGTCCATCAAGCTTGGCTTGAGATAAGCAAAGGTTGTTGTTTTCACCAGTATTGGAAAATTAAGCCTCAGAATTTGATATTGTGCTCATTTGGAATGTGCATTCCATTACCAAAAAAACATTGTAGCTACTGGGCCTTCCATAAATCTAATCAATTAAAACCAAGAAGTTAGTATTGATACTTCATCGCATGCCACCTCTTATGTATAGCTGAGGCATATGATTTTTTCACTTAAAATGAACATGTATCATCCTCCATTTTAATGAGAAATAACACACACATATTTCTTACACGATCCACCCTTCTTTCAATAACCAACAAATATGGTTATGGTTCCAAACAAAAATATCTTTCGAGTCATAGCCATGTTTTAAAATTAAAAGGTTGTCTGCTTTAAAATCAAAGGTTTCCACCTATATTTAAGAGATTGAATGACAATTTCATATATAAATAACATAAATTGCTTGGACTCATCTACCTTGGATTGTCCCTCAAGCTCTATGTACTTGATTCTGACTGTAACTCGAGCTCTCTCTGTACTTGATTCTGACTGTAATAAGATCAGAGGCATTGTAATAAGAAGCATTTCCCTACTTCTGATTTTCCCAGCCTAGGGCAGAGATGAAAAAAAAGCTTTAACCGTCCGTTCTTCTACCAAATGTCTCATATTGCATTATTTCCAGGTCGAGCTATGGGTACAAAGACATCGAGCAAAGAGAAGGTTTTCTCAGTGTGAGGCAGTCAAGTTGGTCTCTCACCAAATTAAGACATAAAAAAAATAGAATAGATAGCACTTGCCTGACCATCCATGACAGTTGGTATGTGCATGGAACATGCAAATGTCATAGAAAACAACTTGTTCAAAGTTGTTAAAGGCAAGGGCTCGGTTATCTAGAGCTGTAAAAATGTGTTCAAAGTCCTTAAAGCCAAGGGCTCGGTAATCTAGAGCTATATAGGTGCATAGGAATCTTTACTCGATCATAGTAACAACCTTTAGTTAGGCTGGGGTTGATTTGAAATGGTAATAACGTCCTTTCCTAGATAAAGAGCGCCCATTATTATGTATAGAAAGTGCCTTTAGGAATCCTTATTCGCGGGGGCTACATCCCCCTCCTCTGGTATCATTAAACCAGTTTATGAATCGATGCTTTACACTCTGAATTTTTCTAGTTTTGATGTATTAATAAGGGCAATCAGAAATCACTTATGTTACTTTCATAAAATTGTTAGTTGCATTAATTTTCTGTTGCTGTATTGACTGGTCTCTAGAAATATTGAACTGATGTTGTCATTTCCTAACTTTGCCACAGATACTTCTTGTTAATGTCAAGGGATTGGCTAGAAATGTAGCAACATTGGAAAACTGGTCATCTTCTTGGTTGGTGACAATGACAATAAATTTACTGCTAGAATGGAGCACCGCAGGTACTATGGTTGGAGTCATCGTTGCCATTTTGTAAGGTGTATTCATTCATTTATAGAGTTTAGCTATTTCCTTTTCTTTTTAAATGATTTCATTGCTTACGGACCATGTATCTCATTGCAGGAACATTCTTTCTTTACACATCATATTTTCTTCGAATTTGGTGTTTGTGGCATTTGTTGTGCCTGAAACTATGGGGTAGACATTTGAGGAAATTGAGGCATCATTCAAATGAACTTAATTTGTAAATACGCCTAACATTTGATATTTTGTACTTGTGTAATGTGGTATCGTATGCACACAGTTATGATCCCATAACAGATAATTTTTTTAGATGTCTGATATTTTTGCACAGTACAATAGCGAGAGTGATAGATAGCATGAAAGGGAAGTGTTTATGCCATAAATTGTTCCCATACTACAAGAGAACAAGCCGACACAATCTCAATAATTTCAATAAAACAAAATAGGGTTTTTAAGGTTTTTTGGTTGAGAAGTTTGATGACAAGAGGGAATGCATTCATAAATCCAAATCAATACTAAATCATAAGCATAGAAAGGCTGAGATGCATACAATAATAACCATAATCCAACAGAAAACAACACTGAGGTTCGTCCACATATGGCAAGCATTCCAAGTATAAAAAATTTAAACCAGCAATGAAATTACCAGCTGAGTAACTAAAACAAGTTATACATGAAGCTAGAGAATAAACTGAAGGGTAAATAGAGCATATATTTCATAATCAGTCTTTCAAATACACATAAGAGTCTTTACTTAGCTTATAAACAAGTCTAAATACCTTCTCTTTCTAACCAAAAATTCTAACCATTTTCCCTCTTTGAGGATTACACCTATAGTATTCTCCAAAATTGGTTAAGGAACTAAACCCTAACTATTTTTTAGTCTACCCATCGAATAGTTTCATCTAAATAATATTTACAAAAAAAAAAGTAAATTTCAAACCTAACTAATAACTGATTATCTTAACAAACTTTATAGATCCTTAGCTACTTCAGCTAATAAGGCAATCCCTTCCAGGGCTTGAGATTTTCTCCTTGCCTTCAATTGATCTTCTTCCATATCTGCAATATTTCTAGTTAGTTCTTCATTATGCTGTTGCAGGTCCTGGATGGTTTGCTTCAACATTGTGAATTGACCTTCTGTATTCCTCTTCCTCTTCAATGCTTCTCTTGAAACTACAATCAGCTCCTGATAGTGCTTTTTCACCTCCTCGAAATCCTCTATGAGTCTTTTGTTTTCCATGACCAAACCATCATTAGTCTCCTGCATGTACTCAACCTGATACCTATATTGTTTTACACTTCTTTGTAAATTCTCTTTTTCTGAATCAAAGGTTTCATTTCCTGCTATGGTTTGCATCTCATTTGGAAGCCATGGAATATTCAATCTCTTATAAATTTCTTCATCTTCTGGCAACAATTTTGTAGGTGTGTCAAGAAAACCTAGGTGTTCTTCACTCTCAGCTTTACATGGAACCTCTTCCTCAACCATCACCTTCTTTTCTGAGTAAGAACTCTTTATTTCAGCTTCTTGTCGTTCCTGCAACATCTGACTTCGTACCTCTATAAATATATCAGATATTTTAGTCTCAATCAGGACAGACTCTCTTTCTAATTCCATTGGCCTTTTACCCTTACTATCACCTTTATCATCATTCAATATTTCCTTAGATGAAGAATCATCTATCATTGTTACTCTTTCTTTGTTCAATTTAGGATTCAACAACTTCTTCATATTCAGTCTGAGTTTATTTCTAGATCTGGTTTTTGGTCTCCAAACAGGAGCAATCTCCCCCAACATTTTGAAATTATTTCTGATCAAAGTCTTCCCTTTATCAACTTGTCTTCTGTGAGATTATCCTTCTTTATCATAGCACTAAGAAAATTTATGAGACACCTCTGCATGATATCCATCAATCTTTTTGAAAAATGTCAACCATCTTGCTTTTGAAAATAACTGTGCACATTCTGGAAAATTGTCTACCCAGCTTAGGTCAGTGGGCTTGAAGATAGTTAGATTGTGGGATATCGACAGGTGATGTTAAACCATAGAAAATATGAAGAAAAGTGGAAAAACAAATCTAACAATTTGACCTAACACATAGTTCAGAATTCTTTTGTGACAAATTACAACAGTCTGACCCAATCACAGAGTTCGGGGAATTCCAACAAGTTCTGCTTTGAATTTGATTGTTTTAAATGATGAATAATTTGAATATATTTGTTAATAATTCATCATTCACAGTGTATTAGGTGAAAAACTCATATTCCTCCTCTAAATTTTATCATTAAGGATTTTATCAGAAAAGCCCCAAATTAAGCAAACCCTAGCAATGACACGTGGGGTACCTGTTCGGAAGACCAATACAAACGCTGGAATGCACTCACTTCAATGGTTAAGTGTCGAATTTCAAGTTCCACCTATCTCTAACTGTCCAGACCACTTCAAACAGTCGCTGCTCAAAAGCCCTAATTCCTCATTCAGTTGAAAAAATCTCAATTTCTCAGTAGTGTGCTCTCACCACGACCTTCAATATCCTTCGTGTCCTTTAGATAAGCAACATACTCCCGAAAAAATCTGTCTCATTCTACTCGCTGTCATCATTCATCCTGCTCTGCATGCAATCGCCACGATATACTTCTTATGATGATCATCCACCTGTTTCAATGATAAAACTTATGCAGGACACGTATCAAATTCATCAAATAATATTATTAACACCTTAGAGACAAGACACCCAAAAAATCAGACTGAAAAAATGATGATTTTAGCATTCACGACTTTCTTGTAGCGCTCTAGTGTATCAATTTTGCTCTTACGCTACAAGAAAGTCCAATCAAATAATTTCACATCATTAGGCCACTAATAAGGTTTAAAACTTGGTTTATGTGCTTAATCTCGACCTTAGTGTCATTTATAAAACCATTTAATTCATATATGCCTTGTAAAACCCTTCAATAATGAAATCAAAGCAAAATTTTTATAAAAGCAGGCTTTAAAATAAAATCAAAATCATGAAAATTAAAAGTTTGAACTCAATATTATCTTTATAAACAAAATTTCCTAGAAACAAAAAGTACTAGCAAGGTTCAAAAACATAAATAAAAGCATAAAACAAAGGAAGACAAAATCATGACTTAACATCTGGCTCCTGCTGCGGGAAGAAGTCCTCCTTGTGAGGCTTCAAGAACCTGTAGACCAGTGCCTTCTGTACTGCTACCTACTAATCTGCAAAATTTCCATTGGGTTATGGAGTCCTTATTGTGTTTTACTCACACCGGTATATACAATGAAAAATAAAATTCACCTAAAAAACTGTAGAAATGCTTGAGGAATCATCCATTAACTAGACTTGACAATTCCTCACCCTCCAAAGTCTATAGAACAAAAGTGTTGTTTTCTGAAAACTTACATACTAGGACGGGGCCAAACCAGAGGTTATCAAATTTTCCATGTTTCCATTTATGCTCTTTCCTAGCATCCCATCTTAGAACCATATCTCCTATTGAGAAAGTATTATCTTTGATTTTCCTATCAAATCTTTCTTTTATGTCCAATCTGTATAGCTGTGCCTTTTCTTCCATTTTTTCTCTATTCTGCTGCAACTCTATCATTGCATAAATCCTTCTCTGCATATCATTAGGTTCTTCCTAACAATCCTGAAAAAACTTCATCACTGGGATGCCCAACTGAACAAGAAAAACTGCATCTGTACCACACACTAATTGGAAAGGAGAGGTTCCAATTGCTGGTTTGACTGTTATTCTATCAGCCCATAATGCATATTTCAGCATAGAATCCCATGATCTCTTATTATTCTTCAACAATTTTCTGATACTCTCAATGATATTTTTGTTGGAGGACTCAGCTAAACCATTACCTTGAGGATAGTAAGGAGTTGAATGTTTCAACAAGATGTCATTCTTTTCACAAAATGCTCCTATTGCCTTAGACTTAAAAGCCTTTGCATTATCTATTACTATTCTTTGAGGACACCCAAACCTACTGAGAATATTTTCTTCAATAAACTCCATAATCACTTTATCTGTGGCATTCCTTATGGGGATAGCCTCCATCCATTTGGTAAAGAAATCTGTTGCAGTCAAAATCCACTTGTGTTGTCCTGAGGAAGATGGATTTATCTCTCCTATAAAGTCCAGACCCCACTGCTAAAAAGGGGAACTTACTGCAATTGGTTTTAAAGGTAATGATAACAACTTTTGTTTACCAGCAAATTTCTGACAAAGGATGCATGCTCTTACCTGCTGATATACATCTAAAAATAAAGAGGGCCAATAGTATCCATCTCTTAAGATTTTGTATGCAGTTGCCTTCCAATACTTGTGACATGCACAAGCACCCTCATGAGATTCAAAAATCACTCCTTCAATTTCAGGTTTATCTAAGCATCTGAGTAGAATACCCCCTAGATCCCTCCAAAATAGTTGTTTTTCTACCAAACAGTACTTAGTAGTTTTTAGCTTCAAAGACCTAGCATCTTTTTTATCTAAGTGTTGAGGACATTGCAAATACAACAGAAAATATACAATGTCTGCATACCATGTAGATGCTGAATAGAAATCCATAATCTTCTCTTCTCTAGCTCTGCTTGATTTTCTTCCTATGTTGGCTCCTCTGCCATCAAATGCAATCCTAAAGCTTGGAAATTTGATTCAGCCAACAACTTAGCTAAACCTTGTCCCTTTATTAGTTTGGTAGGTCTGATATCTACATCATACTCCATGATCTTTAGCAGCCTTCAAACCTAACAGCAAAGCTTCATATTCAGCAATATTATTTGTAGTAATAAATTCTAATTTATACATCAGCTTTACTGTTTCACCACTAGGGGATATGAGAAGAACCCCTGCTCTAGCACCTTCTTTACAAGATGATCCATCAAAGTATAATTGCCAAAGCTCATCTTCTTGTTCCTTACTGCATTTAACTGGCTGTTCCTTTTCATCCTGTAACAAACCAGCAGTATTATCATCATCGCTAAAATGTAACATGCAAGTACTCAAATATTTATCAACAGCATCTAGAGGATGGTTTGTAGAGTTCTTATCATCTGTCACAATATAGGCAAATTGAAGCTCTCCGTACAACCTCCTATTTTCTCCTCCAAACACAGGAATAGTAGCATATGTTAAGTCCATTTGTAAAGTTCCACCAAATTTCGTTGCCCAAGACCCAGAGAGAAGTAATCCAAATTTAGGTGTAATATCTGCTACTACCACATCCATGATCGCACTTTTCATTGGTAACTGAGCCAAACTGACAACCATATCTTTAATCACACCCAAACACTTTACAACTCTTCAATCAAAAGCATACAGATCATGGTATGGTTTTGTTATACTCAAACCTAAACCCTCCATGACAGCCTTTGGCATTCGGTTTTTTGATGCTCCTGAATCTAAAAGACAGTTATGTATCATTTGTTCATGGATTGTAAGTGTAATGTAAAATGGAGGTGAAGCACCTGCTTCATTCTCAGTTTTTTCAGCCAAAGCTGATCCAATAAAGATTTTAGGATTTTCTTCCTGTAGATTCACTGTATCAGAAAGAGGCTGACTGTTTGCTGAACCAATCATTTTAAGAACTGATTCTTTGTAAGAAGGATTTTTCATTAATTCAGTAAAAGGCATAGGAATCTTTATTTTGCCTAATTCATTTTCCAGATTAAAATTCTGCACAGTTTTATTTACCTCTTCAACCTCCACACTCTTCTTTTGCTTATCCTAAATTTGTTTTTTCTATGATACAGGATCAGATTGTTGTTTAGTAGGTACAACTACCTTCTTCTTTGGGTTTTGTACTACTTGTTTTGGGCCTGACCTCAAGTTCACTGTCTTCTTTGGTTCATTCTGATAGACATCAGCATTTACAACAGTCATTTTCAGATGTAAAACATCTTCTATTTCAAACATATCAGCATCATAGTATTTTTCATTTAAAAATTCTTCTTCAGTGACAAAACCCTCAGTAAACTGTTCTCCAAAATAGTTCATATCTTGATCTATGTCTTCAAATAACACTTCCTCTTCAATGTCTTCTTCATCAACAACAATGTTCTAAAGAGGGGGGTGAGTACCCTTTGATCCTCAGTCTGTCTCCTTTCTCACTGTATATCATTATTTCTTTGTTCTCTAGGTATAAAGCGAGGAGCAAACTGTCTTCTGAATTGGTTTTTATTGTTAGGGTTTCTTTCACCTTCTGGGACAGGTTTGTTTGAATTTATTTCTAGTTCTAACTTGTTTAATTTTGTAGTCAAGATCTTAACTAGCTTGGCGATTTCATCAATTTTACCTTCTGCAGAATGAGATGTTGAAACCTCTGGAGCTGCTTCCTTCTTACCTTTCCTGTCATACATCTGCTGAGCTATTTCCTTCTTCAATCTATTGGAAGCTAATATATTAGACTCCACTTCTAATGCTGCATCTTACATGTTCAGTAAAGAAACAAGTCTTCTTTCTCTTAGTAATAAGGAAAATTCATGGTCAAAAGCCTTTGCATATGTGAGTTTTGTAGATGTTTCTGAAGGTTTTATCTTTGTAGGCATTCTGCCATACATTTTATTGAAACTCTTTGCAAAATCTGGAATGGTTTCATCCTTCTTTCTCCTAAGTGCTCCAAACTCAGTTATATAATAAGTATGATCTTTGGTGTCACCCCATTGTCTCATGAAGAGGTCCTGAAGCTCTTCTATGATGGTGATAGAATTTACAGGAAACTCCCTAAACCATTTTCTGACATCTCCATCAAGGCTCTGCACAAACATCCTTAGCTTCAATATTCTGGTTATCAGCATAACTGAGAAAAGCTTCCCAGTGTTCCTCAGCTGCAATTTCACCCTGTCCATTAAACCTATGCAGGTATTTTTGATAATCACCTCCAGGAAGTGCATTCAAAGGGTGGGGAAAAACTAATGGTGCATACCTGGCTACAACCATTCAGTCCATCATATCTACTAGCCGATTTTGGGCTGTCATTTTAAGGTTGACTAACTTTAGTGATGGAGAGATTTGACTGGAACTTGGCTAAAAGGGGGTTTTACCAACTTTCAGATGGAATAGAGGAATTTTACCAGGAGATATTTTTTTTTTCCTTTTAGAAGGATTGAGGATTAGTGAAGACTTGAAAGTTACTGACAGGAATTATAGGCTTCAACCAAGGTGAAGTTTTTTTTTCTTTTCTTAACACAAATAAAGGTGATGAACTATCCAACTGATCAGTGTTACATAGGGCTGGTGATGACTGAGACCTTGTAATCTTCCTTGTTGTTTTCAGTATCTGTTCTGGGTCTAAAATACCCAACTGCAAAGGTGAAATAGGTCTGTTTCTTATTCCAATTCCACTAGTAGCCACTGTGACAAACTGGTGAAAAGTAGTATTTAAGATTTGTTGCTTTAAGTTCACCTCTTAAAAGCACTAAAATGATAAGTATCCTATGGAAAAAAATGTTCTCAACATCGTTCCCCGGCAATGGCGCCAAAGATGTTTATGCCAGAAATTGTTCCCAGGCTACAAGAGAACAAGCCAACACAATCTCAATAATTTTGATAAAACAAAATAGGGGTTTTAAGGTTGTTTGGTTGAGAAGTTTGATGACAAGGGGAAATGCATTCATAAATCCAAATAAATACTAAATCATAAGCATAGAAAGGCTGATGTGCATAACATAATAACCATAATCCAACAGAAAACAACACTGAGGTTCATCCACAGATGGCAAGCATTCCAAGTATAAAACTTTAAACCAGCAATGAAATTACCAACTGAGTAACTAAAACAACTTATAAATGAAGCCAGAGAATAAACTAAAGGGTAAATAGAGCATATATTTCATAATGAGTCTTTCAAATACACATAAGATTCTTTACTTAGATTATAAACAAGTCTGAAGACCTCCTCTTGCCAGCCAAAAAATCGAACCATTTGCCCTCTTTGAGGCTTACACTTATAGTATTCTCCAAAATTGGTTAAGGAACTGAACCCTAACTGTTTTTTAGTCTACCCATTGAATAGTTTCATCTAAATAATATTTACAAAAAATAAAGTAACTTTCAAACCTAACTAATAACTGATTATCTTAACAAACTTTATAGATCCTTAGCTGCTTCAGCTAATAAGGAAATCCCTTCCAGGGCTCGAGCTTTTCTCCTTGCCTTCAATTGATCTGCTTCCATATCTGTAATCTTTATAGTTAGTTCTTTATTATGTTGTTGCAGGTCCTGGATGGTTTGCTTCAACATTGTGAATTGACCTTCTGTATTCCTCTTCCTTTTCGATGCTTCTCTTGAAACCTAAATCATCTCCTGATAGTGGTTGTTCACCTCCTCCAAATCCTCTCTGAGTCTTCTGTTTTCCATGACCAAGCCATCATTAGTCTCATTCATGTACTCAACCTGATACTTATATTGTTTTACACTTCTTTGTAAATTCTCTTTTTCTGAATCAGAGGTTTTATTTCCTGCTATGGTTTGCATCTCCTTTGGAAGCCATGGAATATTCAATCTCTTATAAATTTATTCATCTTCCGGAAACAATTCTGTAGGTGTTTCAGGAAAACCTAGGTGTTCTTCACTTTGAGCTTTACATGGAACCTCTTCCTCAACCATCACCTTCTTTTCTGAGTAAGAACTTTTTATTTCAGCTTCCTGTTGTTCCTACAACATCTGACATCGTACCTCTAGAAATATATCAGATATTTTAGTATCAGTCAGGACAGGCTCTCTTTCTGATTCCATTGGCCTTTTACCCTTACTGTCACCTTTATCATCATTCAATTTTTCCTCAGATGAAGAATCATCTATCACTGTTACTCTTTCTTTGTTCAATTTAGGATTCAACAACTTCTTCATATTCAGTCCGAGTTTATTTCTAGGTCTGGTTTTTTGTCTCCAAACAGGAGCAATCTCTCCCAACATTTTGAAAGTCCTACCTTGATGAGTAACTAAGGCAAACTCAACAACTTTTAATTTATTTCTTTTTGGTAATGCTACCTCATCACCCTGGCTGTGAAATTCCTTCTCAATACAAACCCTAGT
This sequence comes from Pseudotsuga menziesii, assembly GCA_001517045.1. Lineage (NCBI taxonomy): Eukaryota > Viridiplantae > Streptophyta > Pinopsida > Pinales > Pinaceae > Pseudotsuga > Pseudotsuga menziesii. The sequence goes on along the minus strand of LPNX010075551.1, from coordinate 17,975 downwards.
TGCATCAGTGAAAGGGACTTTATCATCATCAAATAGGAATTTCTCATCTTCTTACAGAATTGTGATAGGACTTTGTCTTTGAACTTCAATTTCCTCTTTCTCATCTGAAATTTTCTCTACAAGTACAACTTTTTCAGCAGAAATTGTCTCTACATGTACAACATTTTCAACAAGCTCGGCTATCTTAATATCTGACTGTACATTCTTGCTCTCATTGTCATTAAGGTGTTGTTTAGATTCAAATTCTTCATTTGCATGATCTGAAACTTCCTATAATTTAACGCCATCTTCATCTTTGACCTTTACCTTTTGCCTGAGCTTTATGATCAAAGTCTTCCCTTTATCAGCTTGTCGTTTGTGAGACTGTCCCTCTTGATCATTTTGAAAACCTGACCAGAAAATGAAATACTCCGAAGTATTTTCCCTACTCTGCAAAATAGTGTTTATGATAATTTTAATGAGACCTTGATGGAAAATGGACTGCCTTGTATGATTTTGGTGCTCCTTAACTCTACATGACATCTTTTGTAGACTCTTTATAAAGAAGAAGGGTAAGTTCATCTTGGACTCATTACTGAGATGTTGAAGAAATGTGAAGTGGTATTTGAAAACAAAGGCATATCTACCCTCATAGGTATTATAACTCTTTAAAACTTTAATGGGCTCTATCCATTCAAGTTTGAAGTTATGAACGGGTACACCTTTACCTTAATCTGCAATTACGCCAGGAAGTAAGTACGTTTGTGCATTGAAGGTGAATGGAACCTTCTTAAACCATAATTCTCCCTCGTTTAAGATGCCTGTTGCCTCAACTACCAACTCCTTAGTCATTTTTAATTGTAAAGTATCAAAAGACACAATGTATTTATCATAGCACTGAGCAAATTTATGAGACACCTCTGCATGATATCCATCAATCTTTTTGAAAAATGTCAACCATCCTGCATTTGAAAATAACTCTGCAGATCCTGGAAAATTGTCTACCCATCTTAGGTCAGTGGGATTAGCTCTATTTGTTTTTCCACTTTTCTTCATATTCACTATGATTTAACAACACCTGTCGATATCGCACAATCTAACTATCTTCAAATCATAACAGTCTGTCCTAACACACAGTTCAGAAGTCTTTTGTGCCAAATTACAACAATCTGACCCAATCACAGAGTTCAGGGAATTCCAACAAGTTCTGCTTTGAATTTTACTGTTTTAAATGATGAATACTTCGAATATATATGTTAATAATTCATCATTCACAGCGTATTAGGTGAAAAACTAATATTCCTCCTTCAAATTTTATCATTAAGGATTTTATTAGAAAAGCCCCAAATTAAGCAAACCCTAGCAATGACACGGGGGGTACTTGTTCAGAATACCAATACGAACGCTTGAATGCAATCACTTCAATGGTTAGGTGTCGAATTTCAAGTTCCACCTGTCTCTAACTGTCCAAACCACTTCAAACAATCGCTGCTGGAAAGCCCTAATTCCTCATTCAGTTGAAAAATCCTGATTTCTCAGCAGTGTGTTCTCACCATGACCTTCAATATCCTTCATGTCCTTTAGATAAGGAACATACTCCCAAAAAACTCTGTCTCATTCTACTTGTTGTCATCATTCATTTGGCTCTACATGCAATCACCACGATCTACTTCTTATGATTATCATCCACCTGTTTCAATGATAAAACTTATGTAGGACACATATCAAATGCATCAAATGATATGATTAACACCTCAGAGACAAGACACCTGAAAAATCGGACTGAAAAAATGATGATTTTAGCATTCGTGACTTTCTTGTAGTGCTCTAGTGTATCAATTTTGCTCTTGCCCTACAAGAAAGTCCAATCAAATAGTTTCACATCTTTAGGCCACTAATAAGGTTTAAAACTTGGTTTATGTGCTTAATCTCGACCTTAGTGTCATTTATAAAACCATTTAATTCATATATGCCTTGAAAAACCCTTCAATAATGAAATCAAAGCAAAATTTTTATAAAAGCAGGATTTAAAAAAAATCAAAATCATGAAAATTAAAAGTTTAAACTCAAAATTATCTTTATAAACAAAATTTCCTAGAAACAAAAAGTACTAAACAGGTTCAAAAACATAAATAAAAGCATAAAACTAAGGAAGACAAAATAATGACTTAACATCTGGCTCCTGCTGCGGGATGAAGTCCTCCTTGTGAGGCTTCAATAACCTATAGACCAGTGCCTTCTGTACTGCCACCTGCTAATCTGCAAAATTTCCATTGTGTTATGGAGTCCTTATTGTGTTTTACTCACACTGGTATATACAATGAAACTAAAATTCACCTCAAAAACTGTAGAAATTCTTGAGGAATCGTCCATTAACTGGACTTGACAATTCCTCACCCTCTAAAGTCTGTAGAACAAAAGTGTTGTTTTCCAAAATCTTACATACTAGGAAGGGGCCAAACCAGAGTTTATCAAATTTGCCATGTTTCCCTTTTTGCTCTTTCCTAGCATCCCATCTTAGAACCATATCTCCTATTGAGAAAGTATTATCTTTGATTTTCCTGTCAAATCTTTCTTTTATCTTCAATCTGTATAGCTGTGCCTTTTCTTCCACTTTTTCTCTATTCTACTGCAACTCTATCATTGCATAAATCCTTCTCTGCATATCATTAGGTTCTTCTTGACAATCCTGAAAAAACTTCATCACTGGGATGCCCAATTGAACAGGAAAAACTACATATGTACCATACACTAATTGGAAAGGAGAAGTTCCAATTGCTGGTTTGACTATTATTATATCATCCCATAATGCATATTTCAGCATAGAATCCCATGATCTCTTATTATGCTTCAGCAATTTTCTGATACTCTGAATGATATTTTCTTTGGAGGACTCAGCTAAACCATTACCTTGAGGATAGTAAGGAGTTGAATGTTTCAACAAGATGCCATTCTTTTCACAAAATGTTCCTATTGCCTTAGAATTAAAAGCCTTTGCATTATCCGTTACTATTCTTTGAGGACACCCAAACCTACTGAGAATATTTTCTTCAATAAAATCCATAATCACTTTACCTGTGGCATTCCTTGTGGGGATAGCTTCCACCCATTTGGTAAAGAAATCTGTTGCAGTCAAAATCCACTTGTTTTGTCCTGAGGAAGATGGATTTATCTCTCCTATAAAGTCTAGACCCCACTGCTGAAAAGGGGCACTTGCTACAATTGGTTTCAAAGGTAATGACAACAACTTTTGTTTACCAGCAAATTTCTAACAAGGAATGCATGCTATTACCTGCTGATATACATCTGAAAATGAAGAGGGCTAATACTTAAGATTTTGTATGCAGTTGCCTTCCAATACTTGTGACCTCCGCAAGCACCCTCATGAGATTCATAAATCACTCCTTCAATTTCAGGTTTATCTAAGCATCTGAGTAGAATACCCCCTGGATCCTTCCAAAATAGTTGATGTTCTACCAAACAGTACTTAGTAGTTTTTAGCTTCAAATACCTAGCAACTCTTTTATCTAAGTGTTTAGGACATTTCAAATACAATAGAAAATATACAATGTTTGCATACCATGTAGATGTTGAATAGAAATCCATAATCTTCTCTTTCTCTAGCTCTACTTGATCTTCTTCCTGTGTTGGATCCTCTGCCATCAAATGCAATCCTAAAGCTTTGCAATTGGATTCAACCAACATCTTAGCTAAACCTTGTCCCTTTACTAGTTTGGTAGGTCTGATATCTACATCATACTCCATGATTTTAGCAATCCACTTACCTCTTTTTCCCTCGCTGTCAAGCTGTGTCAAAACATCTTTTATAGCAGCATTAGGCACATATGAAATAACTTTGGAATGCAAAACATATATTTTGAATAATTTCAAAGCTTTTACCAAAGAATAAGCATGTTTTTCCAAGATACTGTATTTTAATTCAGAATCTCTGAGAGTTTTGCTGAAGAATGCAATGCATTGTTCAAAACCATCCTTATTCTTCTACAACAGAATAGTAGCCAATGTATCTTGAGATGCAAAGGAAAACGTTAGAAATTCCCTGGTAAAATCTGGACTTACTAATATTGGAGCTTCGGTAAGAGCCATCTTAATTTTTTCAAATGAGTTCTTTGCTTTAGTGGGCCATTTGACTTCTTGATCTTTCTTTAGCATGGCTGTAATCTGTTTGATAGTCTCAGCAAAATCTGGTATAAACCAACGCAAAAAGTTGATTTTACCAATGAAAGATTGGACACCTTTTTTACTCCTTGGCAGACTTATCTTCAGTATTGCTTTCACCCTTTCTGGGCCAATCCTTATACCATCAGCTGAAACTAAGTGATCCAATAATTTTCTTTCCTGTACAGCAAAGTGTGACTTCTTTGGATTCAAGGATAAACCAAATTTTCTGCATTTTAGGAAACTTTGTTTCAAATGTTTTACATGTTCATCATCTGATTGTGAAAATACAGTAATATAATCTAAGTAAATTACCACAAACTTGTCATTTTCCCCAACAAAGGCTATATCCATAGCTCTTTGAAAAGTTGCTCCAGCATTCATTAAACCAAAAGGCATCTTATCATACATGAAAGTTCCCCATGGAGTAGTAAAACTTGTTTTTTCTTTATCATTAGGATGCATAGAAATTTGATTGTATCCTGAAAAGCCATCAACCATAGAAATACTTTGTGCCCCAACAACCTTCTGCAATATTTGCTCAATTTTAGGCAGAGGATAATTATCCTTTAGAGAAGATTTATTCAAGTTTCTAAAGTCAACACACAGTCTTATTTCTCCATTCTTTTTCCTGACAGGAACTAGATTAGCAACCCATGAAGAGTACCTAAGAGGAACAATGATCTTAGCATCTAATAACTTCTTAAATTTTTTTTCAATAACAGGAAACAAGGCTGGATTAATCATCCTCAATTTCTGTCGAAAGTGTTTAACATTTGGTTTTAAAGGTACTTTATGTTGTATAATGCCAATATCATATGTTCTCAATTCTTCATAAGACCATGCAAATACATCAACATGTTCCTTTAAAAACTTAATGTACCTGTTTCTCTGCTCTGCTGTGAGTGCTTTTGAAATCTTCACCATTCTTGGATGTTCTGCAGTACCAATGTTACAATCCACTACATTCGCTTTTGAAGACTATACAACAGGTTTTAGAGGTGTATCATCTTTTGAAAGTATCGTTTCTAAGGGTACCAAACCTTTTGGGATGAAATTACCTTTTAGTTCAATAATCTTGTGGCCAGCAATTTCATTTTCAGCAATCTCTTCAACTTCTTCTTCCTCATCATCTTCTTCTTGATCAATCAGGGAATTATAAAACTCATGTGTAAGCTCCAAAAATATTTTAATTTCGATGTTATCTTCAAACACTCTCCACTACTTTACATTATCAGGTATAGAAGGTCTGTACCTAACCTCAATGGGATACTTCAACGGTGTGGTTTTGGGAATTCTAAAATGTGTAGCTGCTAAGGCCAATGAATCAGCAGTCTGATTATGATCCCTTGGAATATAGGTAATGTTAAAAGCTACAAAAAAAATTCAATCATATCCCATACCTCATTTCGGTAGACTTTCAGCAAATCCTATTTCACTTGATAGCTGTTCCTCACCTGTTGAACAACCAACTTGGAGTCGCCATATGCAGAAATTTGTTGAATGCCTGAATCTTTAGCACCCTTCAAACCTAACAACAAAGCTTCATATTCAACAGTATTATTTGTAGTAATAAATTCTAATTTATACATCAGCTTTACTGTTTCACCACCATGGGATATCAGAAGAACCCATGCTCCAACACCTTCTTTATAAGATGATCCATCAAACTATAATTGCCAAGGCTCATCTTCCTATTCCTTACTGCATTTAACTGGCTGTTCCTTTTCAACCTGTAACAAACCAGAAGTATTATCATCATCGCTAAAATGTAACATTCAAGTACACAAATCTTTATCAACAACATCTACAGGACGGTTTGTAGGGTTCTTGTCATCTGTCACACTATAGGCAAATTGAAGCTCTCTATACAGCCTCATGTTTTCTCCTCCAAACACAGGAATAGTAGCATATGTTAAATCCATTTGCAAAGTTCCACCAACTTTCTTTGCCCAAGCCCTAGAGAGAAGTAATCCAAATTTAGGTGTAATATCTGCTACTACCACATCCATGATCACACTTTTCATTGGTAACTGAGCCAAACTGACAACCATATCTTTAATCACACCCAAACACTTTACAACTCTTGAATCAAAAGCATACAGATCATGGTAGGGTTTTTTTATACTCAGACCTAAAGCCTCTATGACAGCCTTTGGCATTAGGTTATGTGATGCTCCTGAATCTAAAATATAGTTATGTATCATTTGTTCATGGATTGTCAGTGTAATGTAAAATGGAGGTGAAGCACCTACTTCATTCTCAGTTTTTTCAGCTAAAGCTAATCCAATAAATATTTTAGGATTTTCTTCCTATAGATTCACTGTATCAGAAAGAAGCTGACTATTTGCTGAACCAATCATTTTAAGAACTGATTCTTTGTAAGAAGGATTTTTCATTAATTCAGTAAAAGGCATAGGAATATTTATTTTGCCAAATTCATTTTCCAGATTAAAATTCTGCACAGTTTTATTTACCTCTTCAACCTCCATACTCTTCTTTTGCTTATCCTAAATTTGTTTTTTCTCTGACACAGGATCAGATTGTTGTTTAGTAGGTACAACTACCTTCTTCTTTGGGTTTTGTACTACTTGTTTTGGGCCTGACCTGAAATTCAAAGTCTTCTTTGGTTCATTCTAATAGACATCAGTAGTTACAACAGTCATTTTCAAATTTAAATCATCTTCTGTTTCAAACATATCAGCATCATAGTATTCTGCATTTAAAAATTCTTCTTCAGTGATAAAACCTTCAGTCAATTGTTCTCCAAAATAGTTCATATCTTGATCTGTGTCTTCAAATAACACTTCCTCTTCAATCTCTTCTTCATCAACAAAATTGTTCTAAAGAGGGGGGGGTACCCTTTGATTCCTCAGTCTCTCTCCTTTCTTGTTGTATATCATTATTTCTTCATTCTCTAGTTATAAATCGAGGAGCAAACTGTCTTCTGAATTGGTTTTTATTGTTAGAATTTATTTCACCTTCTGGGATAGTTTTGTTTGAATTTCTTTCTAGTTCTAACTTGTTTAATTTTCCAGTCAAGATCTTAACTAGCTTGGCCATCTCATCAATTTTACCTTCTGTAGAATGAGATGTTGAAACCCCTGGAGCTGCTTCCTTCTTACCTTTTCTGTCATACATCTGCTGAGATGTTTCCTTCTTCAATCTATTGGAAGCTAATATATTAGAGTCCACCTCTAATGCTGCATCTTGCATGTTCAGTAAAGAAACAAGTCTTCTTTCTCTTAGTAATAAGGAAAATTCATGGTCAAAATCTTTTGCATATGTCAGTTTTGCAGATGTTTCTGAAGGTTTTATCTCTGCAGGAATTCTGCCATACATTTTATTGAATCTCTTCGAAAAATTTGCAATGGTTTCATCCTTCTTTCTCCTAAGGGCTCCCAACTCAGTTATATAATAAGTATGATCTTTGGTGTCACCCCATTGTCTCATGAAGACATCCTAAATCTCTTCTATGATGGTGATAGAATTTGCAGGCAACTCCCTAAACCACTTTCTGACATCTACATCAAGGCTCTGCACAAACATCCTCATCCATACATCCTTAGCTTCAATATTCTGGTTATCAGCATAACTAAGAAAGGCTTCACAGTGTTCCTCAGTTATAGTTTCACCCTATCCATTAAACCTAGGCAGGTATTTCTGATAATCACCTCCAGGAAGTGCATTCAAAGGGTGGGGCAAAACTAATGGTGCATACTTGGTTGCAACCATTCGGTCCATCATATCTAATGGCTAATTTTGGGCAACCATTTTAAGGTTGACTGACTTTAGTGATGGAGAGATTTGACTGGAAATTGGATGAAAAGGGGTTTTACCAACTTATAGATGGAATAGAGGAATTTTATCAGAAGATACTATTTTTTCCTTTTTGAAGGATTGAGGATCAGCGAAGACTTGAAAGTTACTGACAAGAATTATAGGCTTCAACCAAGGTGAAGTTTTTCTTTTCTTTTCTTCACACAGATAAAGGTGATGAACTATCCAACTAATCAGGGTCACATAGGGCTGGTGATGACTGAGACCTTCTAGTCTTCCTTGTTGTTTTCAGTATCTATTACGGGTCTGAAACACCCAACTGCAAAGGTGAAATAGGTCTGTTTCTTGTTCCAATTCCCCTAGTAGACACGGTGACAAACTGGTGAAAAGCAGTCTATAAGATTTGTTGGTTTAACTTCACCTCTTAAAACCAGTGAAATGATAAGTATCCAAAGAAAAAAAATGTTCTCAACTTTGTTCCCTCGCAACAACGCCAAATATGTTTATGCCATAAATTGTTCCCAGACTACAAGAGAACAATCCAACACAATATCAATAATTTCAATAAAACAAAATAGTGTTTTTAAGGTTTTTTGGTTGAGAATTTTGATGACAAGAGGGAATGCATTCATAAATCCAAATAAATACTAAACCATAGCCATATAAAGGTTGAGATGCATAACATAATAACCATAATCCAACAAAAAACAACACTGAGGTTCATCCACACATGGCAAGCATTCCAAGTATAAAAACTTTAAACCAGCAATGAAATTACCAGCTGAGTAACTAAAACAAGTGATAAATGAAGCCAAAGAATAAACTGAAGGGTAAATAAAGCATATATTTCATAATCAGTATTTCAAATACACATAAGAGTCTTTACTTAGATTATAAACAAGTCTGAAGACCTCCTCTTGCCATCCAAAAAATCGAACCATTTGCCCTCTTTGAGGCTTACACTTATACTATTCTCCAAAATTGGTTAAGGAACTAAACCCTAACTGTTTTTTAGTCTACCCATCGAATAGTTTCATCTAAATAATATTTACAAAAAATAAAGTAACTTTCAAACCTAACTAATAATTGATTATCTTAACAAACTTTACAGATCCTTAGCTGCTTCAGCTAATAAGGAAATCCCTTCCAGGGCTTGAGCTTTTCTACTTGCCTTCAATTGATCTGCTTCCATATCTGAAACCTTTCTAGTTAGTTCTTCACTATGCTGTTGCAGGTTCTGGATGGTTTGCTTCAACATTGTGAATTGACCTTATGTATTCTTCTTCCTTTTCAATGCTTCTCTTGAAACTGCAATCAGCTCCTGATAGTGGCTGTTCACCTCCTCCAAATACTCTATGAGTCTTCTGTTTGCCATGACCAAGCCATCATTAGTCTCTTGCATGTACTCAACCTGATACTTATATTTTTTTACACTTCTTTGTAAATTCTCTTTTCCTGAATCAAAGGTTTTATTTCCTACTATGGTTTGCATCTCATTTGGAAGCCATGGAATATTCAATCTCTTATAAATTTCTTCATCTTCTGGCAACAATTCCGTACATGTTTCAGGAAAACCTAGGTGTTCTTCACTCTCAGCTTTACATGGAACCTATTCCTCAACCATCACCTTATTTTCTGAGTAAGAACTCTTTATTTCAGCTTCTTGTTGTTCCTACAACATCTGACTTCGTACCTCTAGAAATATATCAAATATTTTAGTATCAGACATGACAGACTCTCTTTCTGATTCCATTGGATTTTTACCCTTACTGTCACCTTTATCATCATTCAATTTTTCCTCAGATGAAGAATCATCTATCACTGTTACTCTTTCTTTCTTCAATTTAGGATTTAGCAACTTCTTCATATTCAGTCTGAGTTTATTTCTAGGTCTGGTTTTTGGTCTCCAAATAGGAGCAATCTCCCCCAACATTTTGAAAGTCCTACCCTGATGAGTAACTGAGGAAAACTCAACAACTTTTAATTTCTTTCTTTTTGGTAATGCTACCTCATCACCCTGGCTGTGAATTTCCTTCTCAGTACAAACCCTAGTTGCATTAGTGACACACACTTTATCATCATCAAATAGGCATTTCTCATCTTCTGACAGAACTGTGATAGGACTTTGTCCTTGAACTTCAATATCCTCTTTTTCATTTCAAATTTTCTCTACAGGTACATCATTTTCAACAGGCTCGGCTTCCTTAATATCTGACTATACATTCTTCCTCTCATTGTCATTAAGTTTCTATTTAGATTCAAAGTCTTCATTTGGATTATATGAAACTTCCTCTAATTTAACCCTGTCTTCATCTTTGACCTTTACCTTTTGCCGGAGCTTTCTGATCAAATTCTGCCCTTTATTAGCTTGTCTTCTATGAGACTGTCTTTCTCGATTATTTTGAAAACCTGACCAGAAAATGAAATACTCCCAAGTCTTTCCCCTACTCTGCAAAACAGTGTTTATGATAAGTTTAATGAGTCCATGATGGAAAATGGACGGCCTTATATGATTTTGGTGCTCCTTAACTCTGCATGACATATTTTTCAAATTCTTTAGAAAGAAGAAGGGTAAGTTCATCTTGGACTCATTACTGAGATGCAGAAGAAATCTAAAGTGGTATTTGAAAACAAAGGTATATCTACCCTCACAGGTAATATAACTCTGTAAAACTTTAATGGGCTCTATCCATTCAGGTTTGAAGTTATGAATTGGTACACCTTTACACCAATCTACAGTTACACCAGGAAGTAAGTACTTTTTTGCATTGAAGGTGAATGGAAACTTCTTAAACCATAATTCTCCCTCATTTAAGATGCCTGTTGCCTCAGCTACCAAATCCTTAGTCATTTTGAATTGTAAAGTATCAAAAGACACAACGTCTTTATCATAGCACTGAGCAAATTTATGAGACACCTCTGCATGATATCCATCAATCTTTTTGAAAAATGTCTACCATCCTGCATTTGAAAATAACTCTGCACATTCTAAAAAATTGTCTACCCAGCTTAGGTCAGTGGGCTCAGCTCTATTTGTTTTTCCACTTTTCTTCATATTCACTATGGTTTAACAGCACCTGTCGATATCCTACAATCTAACTATCTTCAAATCATAACATTCTGTCCTAACACACAGTTCAGAATTCTTTTATGCCAAATTACAACAATCTGACCCAATCACAGAGTTCAGGGAATTCCAACAAGTTCTGCTTTGAATTTTACTGTTTTAAATGATGAATACTTTGAATATATTTGTTAATATTCATCATTCACAGTGTATTAGGTGAAAAACTCATATTCCTCCTTCGAATTTTATCATTAAGGATTTTATCAGAAAAGCCCCAAATTAAGAAGACCCTAGCAATGACATGCAGGGTACCTATTCAGAAGACCAATACGAATGCTGGAATACAATCACTTCAATGGTTAAGTGTCAAATTTCAAGTTCCACATGTCTCTAACTGTCTAGACCACTTCAAACAGCCACTGCTGGAAAGCCCTAATTCTTCATTCAGTTGAAAAAATCTTGATTTCTCAGTAGTGTGTTCTCTCCACGACCTTCAATATCCTTCATGTCCTTTAGATAAGGAACATAGTCCCAAAAAATTCTGTCTCATTCTACTCGATGTCATCATTCATCCTGCTCTACATGCAATCGCCACGATCTACCTCTTATGATGGTCATCCACCTGTTTCAATGATAAAAATTATGCAGAACATGTATCAAATGCATCAAATGATATGATTAACACATCAGAGACAAGACAGCTGAAAAAACAGACTAAAAAAATGATGATTTTAGCATTCACAACTTTCTTGTAGCGCTCTAGTGTATCAATTTTGCTCTTGCGCAACAAGAAAGTCCAATCAAATAATTTCACATCATTAGGCCACTGATAAGGTTTAAAACTTGGTTTATGTTCTTAATCTCGACCTTAGTATCATTTATAAAACCATTTAATTCATACATGCCTTGTAAAACCCTTCAATAATGAAATCAAAGCAAAATTTTTCTAAAAGTATGCTTTAAAAAAATCAAAATCATGAAAATTAAAAGTTTGAACTCAAAATTATCTTTATAAACAAAATTTCCTAGAAATAAAAAGTACTAGCAAGGTTCGAAAACATAAATAAAATCATAAAACTAAGGAAGAAAAAATCATGACTTAACATCTGGCTCCTGCTATGGGATGAAGTCCTCCTTTTGAGGCTCCAAGAACCTGTAGACCAGTGCCTTCTATACTACTACCTGCTAATCTGCAAAATTTTCATTGGGTTATGGATTCCTTATTGTGTTTTACTCACACCGGTATATATAATGAAAACTAAAATTCACTTCTAAAACTGTAGATATGCTTGAGGAATCGTCCATTAACTGGACTTGTTAATTCCTCACCCTCCAAAGTTTGTAGAACAAAAGTGTTGTTTTCCAAAAACTTAAATACTAGGAAGGGGCCAAATCAGAGGTTATCAAATTATCCATGTTTCCCTTTTTGCTCTTTCCTAGCATCCCATCTTAGAACCATATCTCCTATTGAGAAAGTATTATCTTTGATTTTCTTGTCAAATCTTTCTTTTATCTTCAATCTGTATAGATGTGCCTTTTCTTCCACTTTTTCTCTATTCTACTGCAAATCTATTATTGCATAAATCCTTCTCTACATATCATTAGGTTCTTCCTGACAATCCTAAAAAAACTTCATCACTGGGATGCCCAACTGAATAGGAAAAACTACATCTGTTCCATAAACTAATTAGAAATGAGAAGTTCCAATTGATGGTTTGACTGTTATTCTATCAGCCCATAATGCATATTTCAACATAGAATCCCATGATCTCTTATTATGCATCAGCAATTTTCTGATACTCTGAATGATATTTTTATTGGAGAGCTCAGCTAAACAATTACCTTGAGGATAGTAACGAGTTGAATGTTTCAACAAGATGCCATTCTTTTCACAAAATGCTCCTATTGCCTTAGACTTAAAATCCTTTGCATTATCTGTTACTATTCTCTAAGGACACCCAAACCTACTGAGAATATTTTCTTCAATAAACTCCATAATCATTTTATCTGTGGCATTCCTTGTGGGGATAGCTTCCACCCATTTGGTAAAGAAATCTCTTGCAGTCAAAATCCACTTGTGTTGTCTTGAGGAAGATGGATTTATCTCTCACTAGTACATACGGGCATATTTTTCCACGTTAGTTTTCCACGTTTGTTTACTTTCGTGGAAAAATCAAGGGTAAATTATGCATTTTTACAATTCTTTTTAAGGAGCCCCGACTTTCGTCGCTGTATCCACGCCTGACCGTCGATATAGCGACGGCACCGTCTTTTATTGACTTTCTACAAATAAGAGGTTCGATCTTCTTTTTGTTTTCGTTTTCGTGGGCGGGTGGATTAATGGACGAGGAGGAGGAATCAGAGGGAGGAAGAGTTCGAGGTGGGAAAACCAAGCTTTCTTCATTATCTTTAAATATGGGGAGACCTCAAATACATCTCAGCACAATTCCAATGAAGTATTCTCACAAGCATGGTCCTGTTGCAGTTCGGTCCCAATCTCATGGTATGGAACTCATTTTGTTATTGTGCTGTTATAGTCTCACAACATGAGCATTTCACCCCTAAGATTCGTCCTCGTGACCTCATCGTATAAGGGAATACTCTAACCTTCATCGTTTGGACCAATGTGACATGGGCGCGCTTTCTTACCGTGTCTTTCTCTGTTACACTACTTATTTTGGTATAGTGGACACCATTTGAAGTTTTTTATCTTGTTATTTGGTTCTCAAGCTTCTTAAGGAGCTAAGACTTCTGGCAAGCTTATTGATTAAATATGTTTTAAGCTTCTAGTGTTGCATGGAAGGAGCCCTCACATTAAATCATATTAGTTTAATATAGTCATTTGGGGCCTACTGAGTTTCTTTGAATTTTTCAGAAGAATCCCATAGTTTAGAAAAGCTCGCAGAGTACTGTAAGGCGAAATTCTTAGGGTTTGCAATTGCATTAGATGGTGAAGGGAAAATTCTGTAACACTATTTCAATGAACTCAGATATATTAGCTTCACATCACAGAGGGCTACTTTGCAGTAGCCATTAGCCTTGAATAAAATGCTTTGCTGATGCAGATAAATGAGATAAACTTTTTCTTTCTGAAAGTGCTTCTTTAAACTTTAAAGTCTAGAGGCATTAAAATTGGCCCAAATCCAAAGGAGGCCATTTTTATGGGCGAAATCGCTGTTGAAGGGCATACCATTACTCACAAGCACTTCAATTCAGCTATAAGTGGCTGAGATAGGAAGGTGCTTTTCCATCAAAAACAGCTAAGACTTGTACTTGGCCCAAACACTTGTCGGTGCCTTTAGAGAATTTAACCCTGGTGGGTGGTTTGACATGCCTACTGCCTTGATTTCTCATAAACAATCCCATTTGCAAATTGAGATAAGCTTCTAACTAGACTTTGTTCATTTTGTATATCTTTCCTTGGTAATATTTCTAAGGAATCAGGTTAAAATTCAGTAAATCATAGAGTTTACTGCTCCGACAAGGTAGCTCCCAAGATACTTAAGCTACTTTAGGATATTTAGCCAGTTTTCAATTTCATTCTGTGTCAGTAATTTTACTCTAATTTAAGAAAGCTTGGTGGGATGCCTTGTTAGGCCTTTGCTAGTTAGGGTTTAACCTTGGGATGCCTTGTTAGGCCTTTGCGAGCTAGGGTTTAACCGTTGGCCCCATTTACATCTACTTGGAGGTCCCGCCATGGTCAGCCCCGGCCTCTGTAAATGCCCAGCAATAATAACTATCTGTGAGTCCTTCTTTGGATTGGGTGGTATGCGTTTTTAACTTTGTTTTTGTAGTTTTCTCAGTTCTGCTTCCATGAATTTGGTGATACAAGTGTATAATGTTTTGACATGAATGTTCTGCAGAGCTTGTTGGGAAGCCTACTGTTTTTTATTTCGAACTTTGGGATTGCTACGATGTCAATTCCTAGGAGTTTGTCGGCAACAAACACAGTTTTGGTTGGAGACTTGTAAGCAATTCGTTAACCTCAACTATTTTGAAACATGTTTTTGACTTGATTTTTGGGTGAATGGAAGTCACTGGCCCATTCGTTTTGTTTTAAGATTTGCATAATGGTCATTTTTCCGCTATCCACTTTATTGTACTTGTATCATCTCAGCTGGAAGACTTCACTAGGGAAAGGGCTTTTCCTTTATTTCGAGAATGGTACCTCAGGTAAACCCCAGATTTGTCAGGGCACAAGAATATACTCATTATTAGCTCAACGTGCCACTCACAATAATAGAACTTGGGTGAGAGAATAACAGTCTATCCTACAACCACTTTGGCTAGACCCAATTGACTTTCAAGCAATTGCATTTGTGTTCATTATCCTTTTGATGTTGGTGATCAGTGTTCAGGTAGGGGAAGATTGTAAACAGTAAACAACATCTTGTTGTATTTCGTTTGTCCCTTAAGGAAATGCCACAATTATATCTTTCCTATGTGTATTCTGAAGAATATTCATGGACCAAGAGCAGTAAATATCAATGAAATGAAGCTCTTCTTGCCTAATTAGGTTGCTACTAATGAGTACTACATTTTGTTTGAGATGATTGTTGAATAAATGAATTCTGACAACAGTTTTTCTGTGGTATGGCAATGAGAAAATCTACTATCTAAACTCAGCATTGGCCACAGATCCCTTTCGCAATTTTCTTTTCTATCCAGATGTGGATGATGCTGTGGAGTTGATTGTACCTAAATTGAAATATTAGTGTGCTGTAAGGATTGGATCTCAACGTATCTCATTTAATCTTTCATTTGTTTCAATGTTTGGAACATTTTGTTG
>LPNX010075544.1:370428-471573 GCA_001517045.1 Pseudotsuga menziesii | reverse complement strand
AATCAAAATTGCTCATATTTAGTAGTAAATCACTTGGAAAACCTATGGTGACTAGAAATTTTAGTCACCTAGTAGCTAATTCCTCATTTTGTACTAGTGGGACATGGCATGCTGGAATGTAGCTCTAGCGTTCTTGAGGCCAAAGGGTAACTTCTTATAGGAAAAAATTCCCCAAGGGCATATAAATGTCATTTTGTGTTGATTGTCGGGAAATATCTCAATCTGATTATAGCCAGAAAATCCATCCATGTACGAGAAGATGACACTTCTAACGTAGTTGTCGATAATATGATCAATATCGAGAGTCGAAAAATTGTCTTTGGGACAAGCTTTGTTTAGGTCTCAGAAATCGATGCAGACTCTAATGGTTCCCTACTTTTTGTTCACAGGGATGATGTTAGATACCCATTCTGTCAGGGGTATAGGATAAATAAATCATGCCTTCATAATTTTTTCTATTTCGGCTTTAATAGTCGGGGCCTTCCGAGGATGGACTTGACGCAATTTTTTCCTGACAGGTTTTGCTGTGGGATAGGTTTTAATTTCACGAACCATGATAGACGGGTCTATCCCAGGAATTTCTTCATAATTCTAGGCAAATATATCTCATAGCTCTTTGAATAATGCTCTCTATGCTTCACTTTCTTCTATTAAGCAGTTATTCCCTACGTGAACATACTCAATGGTTCCAGTTTGACAGATATTTCAATTGGGGTTGTTTTAGTAATGTTGCATAGGTTTCCTTTGGATTCTATATTTTGTAACAATACAGGTGTTTTTGGATGGGTGACAATATCAGTACTGATAAGTGATTCAAGGTCAAAACCCACCAAAGTGGTGTTGTGAATAAAAGAAGATCGATGATGATGATCTTCCCATATGGGTTCGCTCTCACTCATAATATCCATGATGGACTCATATGAAGGAAAAGTCTGTGTAAGATAATATAGAGTAGGAAGAGAAGGTTCCAACCAATAAGGAAGGTGGTAAGGATCTGAGGCCATGAGATGAAGGTCATCAACATGGTAATAGGAAATGGATTGGATAGCATAATACATTGCTTCATGCGGGCCAAGCGAGGGCGACTCAACAATTTCCTTGCCCTTAGTGCTAAATCCAGTTGTGGAAATCATATTTATTGTCGTCATTTCTGTACTTGGAGGGGATGATGAAAACACACCCATGAGGGCGGGGTCTTTTAGCATTCCTATCCCAATTGATTGGTAAGGAGGAGGGGACTGACCCAGCATAGGGATGTTATTCATCATGGGGGTTATAACATCCGGCATGGAATAATCAAGTTGATCGATAGTCACAATATTCCTCATATGTGGAAATTGGAGAGTTCTAAATACTGTCGAAGCAATAGTGGTCATAGAGTAAAACCAATTCCTCCCTAATAGAAGATTGTAATATGACAGGGCATCAACCACTTCCACCTAAATGGAAACGGTCTTTCCCCCAAGCTTGATAGATAATGCTATAAATAGATCATGGGGCTGAAAACCTCGTCCATAAAAATATTTCAAGGTAGTAGGTGATTTCATAACCTCAAGAGAACCAATGGCTCTCCAACAGGATATAGATAAAACTGAGGTTGAAGCTCCTTCATCCAGGATGGTCTGATGGACTTTTCTCCCAACTAATTTAGAAGCAATCTGAAATGTGAGTTGGTGAGGCAGTCTGGATTTATAGTTCTCTATGTTGAAATTAATCAAGTTGGTATTATCTGGGTCTAATGCCCCGAAAGCTATTAGCAGCTTTTTACGTTGATTTGGACAACTTTGGAGTACCTCAAGGCTAGACATCACACAAGGTGTGTAACAAATATATAAAAAAATATTAATTAGATTAGTTAATTATTATATGAAAGGGTGTAACCCTTCAATCTACACACTCAAAGACTATAAAGGCGATCCTCCTTTGTAATTATCATCATCATCTAATATATTATTCATTATTTATCATTCAATATGATATTTAGATTCGTCTAGTATCGGACCAACCGGATACAGTTGCTCCATTTGGTATCAGAGCAGATTCGCTCCTGCACTCTAAGATTGGACTTGGCTCATCAATTCCTACTTTCTTCAACTGCTCCATTTCACCCATATCTCTCTCTACTTTTCTTCCCTCCACTCCCACACTCTATATCACTTCATGCTCCTCCAACCACCTCCTTCTAGCTCCATCTCTCCCCTTTCACCTCCATACATCCCACCTCCTTTCATCTCCATCTCTCCCCTTCCACCTCCATGCATCTCTCACTACTTTCATTCCTTCATGTTCCTTCCTCCTACCAACAAGCTACACTCTCATTGAATGCACGTTCCCTTCACTCACACCCTCTCTGCTCAATGTAATCCTCTCTCCACCCATTCACTCTTGCATAGTCCTCCCCGCTCCTTCCATCCTAGCTCCTACACCCTACTTCTTTGTCGCACTTCAACCATCATGCTATCCAGCCAACGTTACTCCTACCACTTCTCCTCCAATCGATCCGCTGCTCCATCTATGCATTGCGCGCTCCTCCAAATCTGCTCTCCTCCTCCTGCCCAACAACCATCCTGCCTTCTCCAACATGTGTCTACTTCCACCCTGTTGTGCCATCTCCTTCCAACTCCAGTGCCACCACCCACCACATTCCCTTATGTGCCTTCACCATTACATGTCTTCACCTCTTCGTTTCCCTCCAGAGAGACCACCTCAACCACGTCGTCGCTCTTCCTCCTTCTCCTAAACTTGTAACAAAAAACAAAACAATATTATATTATATTATATATTAATAATAATATATTTGAAAAACATAATTATAAAATTCAAATTCTGATTTTTTGAAAAGCGGAAAGCAGCTCGTGGTGGCTCTTGCTAGGGCTTTGGCTCCTTGACGGCTCTAGATAGGGCTTTAGCCTGATGCCCCTTCCCGGCCGGTGGATCCTCTGCATCTCCTCTTGGAATATCCACGGTGGCTCCTCTCTGTCTTGCTTGCTCTCCTCCATGGCTCCTTTTGTTGATGCTCCTTGTTCTTTCAGTGAGATGGTCAAGTGAAGCCTTGGTTTTGGTCCTCCTTTGCTAGTGATGCATGAATCCCCTGCTCTCACCATTCCTTTCATTCAAGATGCTATGGATCATGCTAAGCACTACTCCTCTCATGCTTTGGTTTGCAGGTTTAATGGTCTTTGGCCCAGGTTATCAGATATGCACTCTTGGGTCTCCTCAAAATGGAACCCTCTCTTAAAAGAGGGAGCCATCCTTCTCCTACTTAAGCTACAGGCCACAAGCAAACTTAAGTGATAAGATGAGCTCAAAATAGTAGGTCTCTCACCAGGATTGTCAAGCAGGTGCAAATCGCGATATACTCAAGGTACGTGTGTAGTAATCTCCCTGAGTGTTGTTCTCGATGTATTGCTCCAAACAAGATGTCCAAAGGGTTTTTCTCAGTTGGATAAGGAATCCTAGTAGGGTCTCCCAATATACACAAGGTACGTGGGAGCTCAAATCAGTAGTAGTGTTGTCTAATGCACAACCGTTCACAAGGGGCCTTCCGATATACAATCGAGTACGTGAAGTGCCTTTGTATATACCTCAAGGGTATGTGAAAGGTCATTCAATATAACGATGGTACATTGAAGAATTGCATGAGTCTCGGGTTGTAGTCCAGACAAAGGAACGGCAACTCCTACGTTTTACGACGCCTGAACATGTCACTAACTTTTCACTCAAATTTCTATATAGTTTTAGACCTATAAATATTGTTAATTTTATATTGAGCAGTTAGGTGAATGCATGAGACTTTGACAAAAATGTAAATCCATGAAAATAAGAAATACAGATAATTTCACTTTACTTTTCAACAGATGCCTACATATGGGAAGGAGAGAGTATTTTTCTGTTCAATTCTTCTTTTGAAACCAATTTTTTTCCGAACAACTACACTAAACAAAACTTTTTCCGAGAAAGAGTGGCAAGCAACAAACTTCAAACCAACATCGAAAGAAATCAAAGTAGGGTAAGATCTCTTTTTTCTAAGAAGAAAGACAAAACACACTCAAAGGTATAATCAACATTTTTTCAATTTTTCCTTTAAAAACTAGAAAGATCTAACTTAAAAGCACTATTATTTTTCTTTTGATGAGATCAATGTATAAAAGAAAGAGAAGAAAGATGAAAATATGAAAGCTGATGAGGCTAATCAGAGGTCCAATAAATCATCCTCGAACAAAAATCTAAACAACTCTCAACAAAAAAAAATCTTTTCTGAAAGCAAAAAGAAGTCCTTCACAAAATTTTAATGAAAAATTAAACAAGTTATCAATCAAGTAAGTATTTCTTTTCATATTTGCCGAATAATAATACTGAGATCTAACTAATGCTAAGCTCTCAACCAACATTCCTTCCGAAAAACTAAAAACCAAGCAACAAAGCCAATGAAAAGATGAATCTATCCTAGCTCTTTGATTTCAACAAAACAAGCCTTTTACCACACCAAATTCAACACTCAAGTACTCAAATCTCTTCAATACAAACCGAGACACTCAGAACTGAAGGCAGGACAACTAAATTTTTTTCAAAAAACTTTGAAAAAACAAGTCTAGAAAGACCTACCTAGCACCGCTTCGACAGGGTCACTGACAAAGCGGTTCTGCTCGAGCATCGCTTCTTGACTTCTGCTTATAGGTGGTGGCACCACTCCCTACTAACTGCATTCAAGTGGTTGCAATGCTTCTTTCCTCTTGTTCATACCCATTCCATGTAGATTTCCAAAACAAAAAAAATGGTGAAAAATCAAAGTTAGATCACTGTGCAACTGGACTTAAAATAAAAAATTAACAATATTTAAGAGCACAAAAGGTCAGAAAACTCAGATCTGAAGATACCAAACCAATAACCACTAGATCATCTAGTGGATTTGATTGAACTGATGAAGAATGGGAGATTGGATTTCAGACAAGTCTTTTGAAAGGACTAAGGAAGATCAGATCAACTGAAGCTCTTCCCTAACAGAGTCGCCATATTTGTTGCTAGGAATTTTGCACCTTCTGTAGACAGAAGTTGTTCCTCTGGTCTGAATGGTTCAAATCCAGAACAAATGGTTCACAATAAGGTTGGAAGACTTTCCCTAGAAGCTATAAACACCTATAATGCAATCTTTGATGGAGTGATGTGGTTCTTCTCTTATGACAAAAAGGTCTCCAAGAAAATACTTGTATAAACACATCAAACACACAAGAGATCAAAGATACCGGAACATCATCTATAGATCTATGTCAATGACTAAGGAATCTGACAATAACATGCAATATCATAACATAACAAGTATTTGGGAAAGGAACCAACTTTACATTAATTAAATGAAGAAAGAGTTTACAACCTATACCTTAGTGTTGATATGCTCTCTCACAAAACCAACATCTTGTCCCCTACAACTCCAACTTGCTCCCTCAAGCTCTCTTGAATGACTTAGGACAGAATATCAAAGCAACAACATAACATTACTCTCTCCTCAACCATGGAGATTGAGCCCACTTTTATAGGCTTGCAATGGATAGGGATGGTTGAGAAATTGACGGGTGAGGTGGCTAGGAGATCCTATAAGGGTGGATCTCGAGCCCAAATGACCCTAGCGATCAACGATAAGGGTGCCACGAAACCTTCTTTCGAGAAGTTTCGTGAGAACCTCTCTTTTTCACTTTTTACCAAGGGAATCACTTCTTGTTCACCATGACAGAGTGGTTTTATGCAGAACCATGTATTGCTTTAAGGGTAAAGGTGGTGCCACTACTTACTGCTAACATATTACAGGTGGTGCTGAAGAAGGTACCACTTTTTAACTAAAGGGTAGAAGTGGTGTTGGATTTTCATATACAAATTTGATGTCTGGACCAATGTTCTTGGCTTCACAATTTGGGATTGAGGGAAACACTGAATTTTGGGATCTTATCATCATCAGATAATGGTGGAGAATACACTTCAAAGGAATTTGAAGCATTCTATAAAGAGGCAAGAATCAAGAGCAAACTGATCACTCCCTATAATCCCCAACAAAATGGTGTTGCAGAAAGAAAGAATAGAACTATCATGGAAGTAGTGAAGAACATGATTCATGGCCAAAACCTCCCTATGCACCTATGGGTTGAAGCTGCAAGAACAACCGTATATGTGCAAAATATATTATCTCATAGTGTTCTTGAATTCAAGACTCCTCAAGAAGTGTATACTGGAAAGAAACCTAAAGTAAGACATCTCAAGATATTTGGTTTTCCAATATATGTACATATTCCGAAAGAGAAGAGAACCAAATTGGATCCTTCTGGTAAGAAGGGAATACTTGTAGGATACTGTGAAGTCTCCAAAGCCTTCATGATATACATTTCAGGATTTCATCATATCGATATTAGTAGGGATGTAACCTTCAATGAAGAGGCAACTCTTAAGAAATCCAGAAGGTGTCATATTGAAGAAGTACATGAAGAATATGTACATCCCAAAAGAATAGAAGTTGAACCAACTTCTGAAATAATCGCATCAGAAGATCATGACATGCTAGAGCCTAAGGAGCCCCCTACTATGGATATCTCTTGAAAGAGAAAACCTACTTGGGTAAGATAAATCATACAAGAAGTAGAAAGATGTGGAGCACTAGAAGGCTCCACAAGAACTAGCAAAAGATCAAATCCATATTCCAGTTATGTAGCTTTGATGTGTGATATTGTATACCAAGAACCCAACAACTATGAGGAAGATGCACAAAAGAAAGAATGGGTTGAAGCAGTGAAGGAAGAATACCATTTGATCATGAAGAGTGATGTTTAGGATATAGTTCCAAAACCATAAAATAAGAGTGTGGTTTCTTCGAAATGGATATACAAGATAAACATGTTGTGGATGCAAGTATTGAAAAGTACAAATCCAGTTTTGTGGCTAGAGGATTCTATCAAAAAGAGGGGATCGATTATGAAGAGACATTTGCTCCAGTAGCAAGGTACACTTCCATCAGAGCTATCATGGCACTTGCTTCCATGATGAAGTGGGACTTACACCAAATGGATGTAAAGAAAACCTTCCTTAATGGTGTGGTTGAGGAAGAGGTTTACATCGAACATCCACAAGGTTTTGAAGTCAAAGACAGAGCAACTCATGTATGTAAGTTGAAAAATGCTATGTATGGAATAAAGCAAGTTCCTAGAGCTTGGTATGGAAAAATAGATAGCTTCTTGACAAGCATGGGATTTACCAAGGGTAAATCTGATCCTAATATTTATATGAAGATTATGGATGATAAACCAGTCATACTGTTATTGTATGTGGATGATCTATTTCTGATTGGAAATTAGAAACAGATCAAGGATTGCAAGAAGAAGCTAGCTGAAGAATTCAAGATGAAAGACCTTGGATTGATGCATTGTTTCCAATGGCTAGACGTTTGGAAGAGCCCTGAAGGAATATTTATGAATCAGGGAAAGTATGTAGTAGAAATCTTGCAAAAATTTGATATGTTGGATAGTAAACCCATGGCCACACGCATGGCCACCAACGTGAAGTTGTTGTCTGATGAGACATCTGAGCTAGTGGGCATGACTCACTCTAGAGATATTATTGGGTCATTAATGTATCTAACGAACACAAGGCCAGATATATGCTTTGTTGTGAACACCTTGAGTTAGTATCTAGTTAAACCTAGATGGGTTCACTTGATAGCTCCAAAGCATGTGGTGAGGTACCTAAAAGGTACGATTTATTTGGGATTGTACTATGGAAGAGATCATGACTACAATTTGCATGGGTATATAGATTCATATTGGGTAGGAAGTGCCACAGACAAGAAATGCACATTAGGTAGATGGTATTGTCTAGGATCTGCCATGATCTCATGGTTTAGTAAGAAACAGTCCAGTGTTGCTCCCAGCATGGTTGAAGCAGAGTATATTACAACTTGCTTCACTTGTTGTGGAGCGATATGGATTCGAAAGCTGATGTCAGGAATATTTGACATGGAGGTGGACACCATAGTAATTTTTTGTGACAACCAAAGTTGTATAAAGATGACAAAGAATCCAGTGTTCCATGACAAATCGAAGCATATAGAAATCCAATATTTCTATATAAGGGATATGGTACAAAAGGGAGCCATCAAGCTCCAATATGTGGGTACCGATGAGTAAGTTGTTGATATACTGACCAAGCCTCTATATCAAATGAAGTTCGAGTATTTCCACGACAAGATTGGTGTAGTTCTGAAGGAATTTCCTTGCAAGGAGGAGAAGTGAAGGGACTACAATGATGGATCCTCTTCAAAAAAAGAAGATCAGGTCGAAGACATGGACCCTCCTCGGACAAAAGGGGAGCAGGTTGATGACATGGAAACTTCCCAAGAAAGGGGGAGTGATGATGAGATTTAAATCGATGATGGATGACAGTGATGATGGTCTGACATTTATTTGTGGAAGATAGTATCCTCTCTTGAGGATGGAAGGAATAACATTTTGTTCATGAGATTGGTCCTTACTAGCTAAGGATGACCCTACAGATGCAGGTATAACACTCTGTTCATGAGATTTGTCCTTACTAGATAAGGTTGGCCTTGCAAGATGTTACTCTCATGGAGAGTACCCACATTCAGTTGTGGATAGCGTATATTAAACACTCACTCAATCATGGTCCTAACCTGTGTGGTCTAGATGCTCTACGATGATTCCTCATAGATTGCAGGACTAACATTGTGTGTGCAATTGAGATCTACTATGTAGATAATACTCTTGCATGGAGAGTATGCCTACATTCATATCTAGATTCCATAGAATAACGCTCGCTTGGGAGTGGTCCTAACCTGTGTGCTATGGATTCTCTATGATGACTCCTCATGGATGATTTAGTATAACACTTACTTAGGAGTGGTCCTAACTTGTGTGGTATGGATGTTCTATGATGGGCCGACATTGTGTATGCGGTTGAGATCTGCTTTGCAGACATTACTCTTACTTGGTAGAGTATACCTACACATGAGTGTAGATACCATAGTATAACACTTACTTGTGAGTGGTCCTAACCTATGTTGTATGGATGGTCTACAATGAGTCGTCATGAACAATAGGTCTGGCACTAGGTGCGGTCAAGATCTATATTTAGTTGTAGATGATTCAGTTGATCGATTTCATGGACCATGCTGATGGAGGATTGCATCATCCTTAGACTTATGTCCTAAAGTGATCGGTATTGATCATCCCATAAATAGATCATGTGTACTGCAGGTAGCGTGGTGATGAAGGTTCAACTAGATCAAAGTACATTAGCGAAGGGTCAAGTAGATCGAAGTGTGGTTGAAAAGGATAAAGAAGGATCAAAGTGTTGTTGCAAAGGATCGAAAGGATCAAAGTGTTGCTGCAAAAGGATCGAAAAGGATTGAAGTGCTACTACAAGGGATCAAGAAGATCAAAGTGTTGATGCAAAGGATCGAGAAGATCGAAGTGCTGCTACAAAGGATCAAAGTAATACAAAGGATTAGAAGATCGTAGTTCTGCTGAAAAGGATCTAAAGATCGAAGTATTACTACAAAGGATCTAGAAGATTGAAGTACTGCTATGAAGGATTGAAAGATCGATGCATTGCTGCAAAGAAAGGATCAAGTGATCATATGATGCAGAAGAAGAAGAGTAATTGTTCCAAGTTACTAATTGTGAAAAATTTCCTATGACGTATAGATTTATCTCCTCAATGTACTATTGTAATTGTCTCTCTGTTCTCCTATAGTCTATGATGATGTTGTCAGTAGAACAACCTTCTCGTTAAGAGGGAGTGTTGAAATATTGTAACTTCAAAGGATATTCTAAATGTATTTTACTGATGTAATCCAAGGGAGATGTTATTATTCCTTCGATGGGGTGTTACTATTGTATTTGTTCATCATAGAGTTATGAGGTAAAGCCTCCTCTTGTGTCGGGTATCTAGTACCCCAAATAATAATATAATATACTATTTTGAGTATTCCTAGGTGAAGTTGGCCTAGACAGTTTATTGGGCCCGACTTGTCTAGTGCAAAAATTCAATTAACAATTGGTATAAATAGAGGATCTATGGTTCTTATTTGAACATAGACTCACTCACTTGTGTAGCACATAGGAGAGAGAGAGACAAAATAGAAGGAGGAGAACAACTATTTTGGGGGTTTTATTTTGTACATCTTATAAAGAGGAAGTTTTTGCTAGGTTTTCTTCCCCTTGAGGGTTTCCCAGGATAAATGTTGTGTCCATATTGTGATTGTGTTTCTATCAGTGATTCTTGATATGTTGCTATGATTTTTGAATTAAATACTATTGAATCTAGTCTAGCATATGAAAAACTTAACAGGGACTAGGCTTGGTAGGCTCGACGTTTCTTTGGATGATTTCTCTTGTATAGATCTTGAATAATTTTCCTGAATATATCATTGCATCTAAAATTTCCCTCGACTTGTGCACTAACCCACAACAATCCTATATTTATAAGTAATGCATTACCGAGTAAATCGATTTTTACGGAGAGAAATGTTAATGTATGTGAAAGTATGATAATGTCGAATTAATCGGCCATGTATGTATATATATTAAAGAATAAATTCTTGCTAAGGGAGAAAAATATATGGGAGAGAGAAAATATCTTTTCCTCCCCAATTCTGCTCGATAACGGACTCCATGTATAGGAATCTGCTTTGTAACCTGCAAGTAAAACCAAGAACAATCATTAACCAAGTGAATAAATAAGAAGTATAGACTGACATATAAATCATGTAGTCAAACCATGGCACAAAATATGAATGCAACAAATATGTGTGTGTGTGTGTGTGTAGCTGGGGATTTAAAAAGAATGAGGCATAATATTAAACTCTACTTCCAAGGGAGAAGCAATATTAGAGGCTTAGCCATGAAGATTGTTTAAGTATTGGCCTCACACTCGTATCTACCATCATCCAAGATGTGTTTTTCAATGAAGTTGAGTTTCATGAGTTCAAATGCTCCTTCTAAAGAGGGATAAATTGGCTTGTGGGATCCCAACCTAAAACTTCATAAAATAAAATATTTGAATCATAAGATGGAGGAATGACTATATGTATGCAAACATGGAAACATTGCATGGTCAGAGGGAATATATCCATTCAGGGGTAAGCATGAGTGGTTATATAATTCTCTTACTATGTGTTATCTAGAAAATATAGAAGGCCAATCCTAGCACACCGCCTGCTGAGGCTAACTATCCAACTAAGTTGTTGATGTATAATGTCGACAAATTTATCACTTGGTAACTATGCAGTTAGCTTCACTCACAATTAGAAACCAGGTTGAGGTTATGAGGTTGCAGAATTCACTCTTCAATTATTAAATAATTGAAATGACTCATTGTTCAACTATTACTTTAACTTGTCTTTCAGTCATTTACATAAATTCCCTTTGAACTCACCCTTCAACTGAGGAGACAGATGATATGAGGTTGCAAAAATCATCGTTTAATTATTAAATAATTCTCCCTACAACTATTAAATGAACTCATCCTTGAATTGTCTTTTGAACTTGTCTTTTAGTTATTTATTTATTTTTTGATTGTTTAATTTGAATTTTGAATGATGCCCATAGGATCAATCTAGATAGTAAAGTTTTCCCATCCTACTATAATCTAGGAAAATCATAAATGTTATTTTACCCAAAAATTATAAGATATAAATGCATATCAGTGTAATTATAATTATATGTCTACTATATCTCTGTTAAATTATTGAACCATTGATCTACAAGAAGACGAGAGCAATTGAGAGGTGAATTGTGCAGTGAAATATCAAGAACAATGTACATTGAACAAGAAAAATTTGAGACAAATCTGAAGAATTGATCAGTAAATTACAATAATAATATCCATTAATTGAATAGTAATACAACAGTGTTACAATAAGTAGAATTTGAATAATGTGGATAGGATTCGAATCCACCAACTCAAGTTGGCTGAAAATCTAACTAGAAGTGTCTAAATCATTGCATGGGAGCCACTAGTCTAACTCTTGATGTCTAAATTAGTACAACAATTAGTTAAACTAGTTAAATCAGTTAAACTAATGAGGTAGGTGGAAAAACGTGTCACTTCCCCATGCAGCCATGTAAAAATGGTGCTAGACTAACGAAGAGTGATCTAACTTAATGTAACTAAAGGTTGAATCATCATAACTTTCTACCTACCACAACCAACTGATGGAGGTTGCTGGTGGCACTCAGAGCAGCTCCCAAAATGTAGGGATTGGCACCGGTGGCACCAAATGGCATCGGTGGCACCAATGGCATCAATATCATGGTGGAACCAAATTCACCCAAATGACTCATAAGTAAGACAAGATGATCAAATAGATTGTATATGGATAAGGGATGATTATATAATCCTAACACCCCCCCTTAATCCTAACCTGGACAACTTTGGGCCTTGGAAACTAGGCCAAAAGTCACCCATACAATCTAAAAGAAATAAAAGTTGCTTAATAAAATAAGGAAAATGGGGAAAATCCCCCCTCAAAATAAGCAGTAAATCAGGAAAACAAGCTATACTTAAGACAAAAGTTTCCTCTTTGGGTTATTACTTGTAAACATTTCGCTGCAATTTGCAGCACTATGCAGCAACAAATGCAGTAGTTTGGTTATTTTGTGCAGCAGCATCCTAAGAATGTGCATGTGAACCTCTAAATTTTCTTCCGGTCTAATGAATCTCATTTGTGTTTCTTATTTCTGGAGGAAGAATGGAATGATCAATTTTGTTCTTCAATGGCCCAAATTGGTGATCATTCTCTATCATCAAGTAGCAATTTCTTGGAAGTTTGTTGCACCACTCTATAGATAGCGAAGATGTGTGAGAGAGTGCAACATGTTCATTCTAATGATGGGACCTTGTTCTCCTTCTGTCTTATGGATTCCTAGAACCATCCCCAACTACTTCAATAAGCTTTTGGGACAATTTTGGCTTAGGCCACTAATTTGGAATGGGAGATGGATCTGGATCTAGAATCTCATGAGGTACAACCTCAATATCAAGATCATGTTGATCTTGTTCCTCTTTATCTGAATTTGAAACATAATACAAAATATCATCATCGTTTGGAAATGGAAGAGTGTTTATACCTCCTTTTTCTTTGGATGGTTCTGGATCAAGCAACTCATGTTCTTCAAACTAAACGTTGCGTTCTATGAAGCACTTCCTAGTTGAAATATCCATCAATTTATATGTGTTTTCATCCTCAGCATATCCCAGTAGCATGTATTCACTACTCTGGGATTGGGAGGCCTTTCTCTTGTCCATAGGTATTCTGCCCCAAGCTTTGCAACCAAAGACTCTCAAGTGAGATACATCAGGATTATGCCGAGGAAATGCTTCGAATGGAGTTTTCCCACTCACATATTTTTGAAGCACTCTATCCTGTATGTATGAAGAAAAGTTTACAACTTCATCCCAAAGAGAAGGAGGAATATTCCTGACTTAGAGATGACAAGTTTCCATCTCCTTCAATGATATATTTTTCCTCTCAGCCACACCATTTTGTTGTGGTGTGTATGGAACTGAGTGTTCCATTCGAATCCCTTTTGATTCACAATACTGCTGAAAAACATCTTTTAATGTATTCACCTCCATTATCTGATCTATTGGTATTGATCTTCTTTCTAAAACTATTTTCAATCAAGGCTTTAAAAACTTTAAAATTTTTTAATACCTCTGATTTCTGTTTCATAAAATATACCTAGCAGAACTTGGAATAATCATCAATAAAAGTAAGGAAATACATGGAACCATTGTTTGATTTTGTAGGCATAGGTCCTGAAACATCATTGTGTATCATATCAAGTATAGAGGAAGCTCTGGTTTCCTTCCCAACTTTATACTTCTTCTCTGGATGCTTTCCTACCAAGCAACTAGGACATACTCCATTTGAAGTTTGGATGAGAGGAAATCCTTCAACCATTTTGTCATTGCAGAGTTGCTTGAGATATTTTAAATTGAGATGCGCAAATCTCTCATGCCACGGCTTGCTGGTGTTATTGGCATGAGTTAATAAATTTGTTGGATGTGAAGCAAGAAGGAAATGGGAGAATTCATATTCCTTTGAGCCATGATTAGAAAACCCTTTCGCTAGGACATTTCCATTATCTCTTTTAGTGATTTCAACTGAGTTAGAGTTGAATGTAACTCTCTCGGGAGAGCCTCTATGAGTCATATAATAAACAAACAACATATTTGCAGCAAGAGAGGGAACATATAGAACATTATTGAACTCACCATGTTGGATTTTAATAGAACCTCTCCCAACAGCTGGGATTTGGGAGTCATCTCCCATGTGAATGCTAGGTCCTCCTGAAATTGTTGGGTTGTAAAGCAATGAGCTCATTCTCCAATATGTGCCCTTGATGTTCATCTTGTTTTCCAAACAAATATTCAATCATTTGCCAAGACTCCTTTAGGCTCCTTAGTCCCTCAAGGTGGAACAAAATACCCAGGGAGATATGAGTGCACATGAAGTCGAAGGACTCATCAAGTCGATTCAAATTTTTTTTCTTATCAACGTGTTGCTCGGGCTTAGTTTCTCTGCCTATAGTAATCCTATATAGGCCAAGCTTGCGCAAGGATACTTGCATATTTGCCCTCCAATCAATGTAGCTGAAGGGTGTAAGGTACTAAGGACTTGGGGTTCGAGAGTTGAGGGATCCATCTGGCTATATGCCAAGATAGTCGATTCCTCAAGAATCTACGTAGATACCTGCAAAAACATTGCAAAAAACAAATTCAATTAGCAATCATGTCAATTTCAAGCCTTTCCACCTCGACATGTACACTTTATCAGAGTCCGTCACACTTGGATAGACTTCTCTAAACAATATTCAGAGGGAGCAAGGCTATCATTCCAAGATTTATGTGGAAACTCTGTTGCTTCTAGTCTACAATTGAGATTGGACAAGACTTGCCATTGGCCTGAACAAGGATGTGATACCATGTTAAATTATTGAAACATTGATCTATAGGAAAATGAGAGAAATTGAGAGGTGAATTGTGAAGTGGAATATCAAGAACAATGTACACTGAACAAGAAAATTTTGAGACAAATCTTATAATAATTGATTAGTAAATTACAAAATTAATCTTCATTAATTCAACAGTAATACAACAATGTTACAATAAGGAGAATTCAAATCATGTGGATAGGATTCAAATCTACCAACTCAAGCTAACTGAAAATCTAAAGAGTGTCTAAGTCACTGCATGAGAGATACTAGTCTAACTCCTGATGTCTAAATAATTTCGGCAACCAGTTAAACTGATGAGGTAGGTGGAAAAAGGCGTCACTTCCCCATGAATCCATGCAAAACTTGCGCTAGACTAACTGAGAGTTATTTAACTGAATGTAACTGAAGGTTGACTCAACATAACTGCCTACCTACCACAACCAACTGATGGAGGCTACTGGAGGCACTCAGAGTGACTCCTAGAATGTATCGATTGGCACTGGTGGCACCAAATGGCACCATTGGAACCAATGGCACCAAACTCACCCAAATGACTCCTAAATAAGACAAGATGATCAAATATATTATATATAGATGGGGGAGGATTATATAATCCTAACACTCTCATTTTGGGAATGGTTTTGTTGATCCTTATTTTCTTTGTCGAGGTGCTTGGATGTCAAGTTTCTCACCTACCCATTCCGTTTGCGGATTATCGATATTATGATTCATTTATAAGGGAATCCTAAGGCTTAAATATTATACTTATTATTTTACACACACCCTTCTATAAGAATTTTTTTTAAGGATTGTTATTTACTCTTTAAGAGACCATGTTTCCCACATAGGGGCGTTGTTAAATATTGACCGTAAATGTAAACGATACATAGATAGATATTTTTGTTTGCACTTATATCCATTAATATAATGTTTACAATATATTTATATTTATATATTTTAAGCTACAGACCATACTTACATTTGCATCCAAGGAAAAAAACATTAGAGGCTAGCTTTTTTATTTTCTTTTATCCCCCGACGGTGTTTTTAAATATCAACATTAGAAACACACACCTTTCATATATGTCTTTTCATTTGTATTTATTGTCGCATGTTCTATTTGTAAAATCATCATTCAATAAATATTAGAAAATCTATTCCAATACAGATACATAATAAATCTTAGCTATTGTAAATAAAGTGAAAGTAGATATAATTAAGTTAGATGTTATAACATGAAAGGACTTGACATGATAAAGATCAGAACCAACACTGTATAAACTAGATGTATAAAGTGACATGAATACTATATAAATGATATCTATAAGATAATCTGAACTGTAAAAAACAAATTATTGATCTCCAATAATTTATTATACCTACAACATAAATGAAAAAGTTCTAGCTTAAAGATCTATATGCTTAACATCTCGCTCAATTCACTATCTAAGGGTGGGTGATCCAATTTATCTTCTCAAACTATATTAGACAAGAGGATATAATATATAATCGTAAGTTTCATCCCCCGAGAACTTTATAATCATAGGTTTATCTCTGTAACTAAAAAACACCGTCGGGATAAACCTATGATTATAAAGTTCTCGGGGGATGAAACTTACGATTATATATTATATCCTCTGGTCTAATATAGTTTGAGAAGAGAAATTGGATCACCCACCCTTAGATAGTGAGTTGAGCGAGATGTTAAGCATATAGATCTTTAAGCTAGAACTTTTTCATTTATGTTGTAGGTATAATAAATTATTGGAGATCTATAATTTGTTTTTTACAGTTCATATTATCTTATAGATATCATTTATATAGTATTCATGTCACTTTATACATCTAGTTTATACAGTGTTGGTTCTGATCTTTATCATGTCAAGTCCTTTCATGTTATAACATCTAACTTAATTATATCTACTTTCACTTTATTTACAATAGCTAAGATTAATTATGTATCTGTATTGGAATAGATTTTCTAAAAAGATATATATTTATTTATTGAATGATGATTTTACAAATAGAACATGCGACTATAAATACAAATGAAAAGACATATATGAAAGGTGTGCTTTTCTAATGTTGATATTTAATTAACTAATAATACCGAAATATTATTTAAATTATTTAATTTACTAATATACTCTAGTTCGATTACAAGTCATTCCTCTCTAAGATACTTCAGCCATGAAGTATTGGTAAGGATGGGTGTAGCGGACAAAAATATTCATTTTCCCAAGTAGCTTCATCATCTCGTATGTTTTTCCACTTGTCCAAGTATTATTGATGGATCTAGAGTGAAGTGTTCTAGTTTTAATTTTTAAAATGCATTAAGGTTCTAGAACCAGTTTCCCTTCATGATCTAGCATAAGTAATTCTATTTGTATGTGAGTAGTTGGACACAATTTATTTTTTAAGCAGGAAACATGGAAAATGTCATTTATTTTCCCTTTATTTGGTATGTCTAGAGCATAAGCCACTTGTCCTATTCGCTTCCTTACTTGATATGGACCATAATACTTTGGTACAATTTTATGATTTTTGTAGTTTTTAAGTGAAGTTTGTTTGTATGGTTGGAGATTAACAAACACCCAATCACGTACTTCGAATTCTCGATCAATTTATTTTGAGTTGGCTTGTTTATTCATGTGGTTTCTTGATTGTTCAAGATGGTTCTCCAAAACACAAATGACCATCATCAAATGTCGCTAAATAATATTTTACTATTGGAAATTTGAAATTTTTGATAACATATTCCTTCATTGTAGGAGGACGATACCCATATAATGATTTAGAAGGGGACATTTTTGTCTCTAAATGATATGTACTAATGTACCACCATTCTGCAAGGTGTATCCAATGTACCCATTGATTTTGATAGTCATTTACAAAATTTATAAGGTATCATTCCAAGCATTTATTTATGAATTTAGTTTTTCCATATGTCTAGGGATGGTAAGAGGTACTCATAGATAATGAATTCCCTACTTGGTGGAACAATTCTTTTCAAAAATTGTTGGTAAATTTGCAGTCCATGTCACTAACGATAAATTTGGGGAACCCATGGAGCTTAAATATATTTTTTACATAACTATATGTGACTTGGATGGCTTTTCCTTTTTATGAAATACTTATGAAGTGAGTGTATTTTGTTAGTTGATCCACAACTACAAATATGGTATCCTTCCCTTCGGATGTAGGAATACCAGTGGTAAAATCCATGGATACCTCATAACATTTTTGGGATGGGAGTTGAAGGGGCTGAACAAGCCCAAAGCCATTGTTTCAAACTTATGACTTGTATAAATATCACATTCAACCACATATTTTAGGATATCGATATTCATTCCCTTCCAAAAGAAGGAATGATAGATATTGTGTTTTGTTTTAAAGAACCCAACATGGCCAGTTGCCAAAGAATCATGGTTCTCTTCTAAGAGTTGAGTTTTGAATTTTAACAAAGTGGGTAAATATATCCTTTACTTGTACCATGGTATGTCTTTCTCCCATGAGTATTTGGATTTTGTTTCCTTGTTTCTTTCAACTTCTTCAATTAACCTCCTTATCTCTGAGTATTTCACATACTCGGTTTGGACTTCTGAAATGCATTCAGAAACAACTGATTAAATGGCGCATAGTGATGCATCACCTTCATGTTTCCTTGATAAGCTAATTGTAACCACATTTTCCTAACCCTTTTTATGCAAAATGTTAAAATAAAAAACATGGATCTTGCTCACCCATTTATGTTGTTCTAGAGAGATATTTTTTTGGGTTAGAAAATACTTTAGGTTGTTGATATCTGTTTTAACAAGGATTTTTTCCCTAAGAAAATATTGGTTCCACCTAACCAAGGCATGCATTATTTCCAACATTTATTTGTCATAATTCAATTTTGTTTTCTCACTTGGTTTTAATTTTTGACTTTCGAAGGAAATAGGATGTTTATTTTGCATAAGCACAACTCCTACACCTCTCTCCGAAGCATCACATTCAAGGATAAATGTTTTTGTGAAGTATGGGGCGGCTAGCTAGAACTCGAGTGGATGTCATTATATTTTTCAACTTCTTGAAAACAAGTTGTTGCATCCTAATCCCATTTGAAAGAATCCCTTTTTAATAATGATGTCAAGGGTGCCACAATGTGTTTGTTTGTGAAAAAATATTTTGTAATAACTTGCCTAACCAAGTTATCATCTTAATCATATGAAATATTTGGGAGAAGGCCATTTAGTGATTGCCAAAATTTTCTTGGGATCTACCTTGATTCCTTTGGCTGAAACAATATGCCCCAAAAAGTCTATTTCTTTTTTCCCAAAACTATATTTTGATTTCTTAACATAAAATTTATTCTTTTCTAGAAGCTTCAATATTGTAAGGGAAAATTTAGGGGAAAGCTTTAAACCATGACCTATTTTTCCATGTTCGATTTTTAAATTCACTAGTTTTTAATTTTTTCATTACAATTTTTCCAAATTTTGATCAGGTAAAATATTTTCACTTTGAAAATCATCATATTATTATACAAATGATATAAAATTCTTAGAAATTGAAATATTTTTATTAAAATATTACCAAATATTTTATAGTTGACATTTTAGGATTTGGTAATATTTGCCAAGGTTTATACACTTCTAAATAAGTCTGGATCTTTAAAAGTTTCCCTGTAATATTGTCTCTATGTGCTTGAGGTGAGAGTTCTATATTTTTCTATAAACAAGGATATCATTAAACAAGACCAACACGAACTTCCTTAGGTATGGAAAAAACAAGTCATTCATTACTACTTGAAATGCGGCTTAAGCATTTGATAATGCAAATGACATTACTTAGAATTCGTACTAGCCTTCATGGGTACAAAGAGCAGTTTTGGGGACATCTTAATCTCGAATTCAGATTTTGTAATATCCCGATTTTAAGTCAAAATAAGAAAAATACTTTGTGGCATGGAGTTCATCCAAAAATTCATCGAAAAAAGGAATGGGGAATTTAACTTTTATGGTGACTTTGTTTAACGCTCGATAATCAATGTATAGTCTATATGATCCATCCTTCTTTCTGACAAGTATGGATGGCGTAGAGAATGGAATTTTAATATGTGTGATTATGCTGACATCTAATAACTCATGCACTAGTCATTTGATATTTGATTTGTTCCTGTGATATTTTTTGTTTTGTAAGTAGCATAAAATTACATTAAAGTACAAAAAATATTACATGCATAGTGTTTGAGACACGTATATCTTTAATATTAGTGCACATACAAAAAATTGTGACATCTGTCAAGAACTTCCCCTTTGTGAGGGAAATGAAGTCTCCCTTGTCAAAAATACAAGATTTATTCAACATACTAAAAAAACTAACTGAAAAGAAAAAAACACAGAAGATTTTAGAAAATCCTAGGACCTTATGACTTTCTCCATGGTTCTTCAACAATGGGACACAACTTGAAGTAGCCATCATCTCCACCAGAGAGAGCAATTTTAGGGACCTCATGCGGTCCACTGCAAGAGGAGGTGTCGAAATCTATTGTGACAAGTTGTCAATATGAACATGTCATTCTTCAATCTATCCCCTTGTCTCCACATTGGGTGGAGCCTTTGACATGCTTCCTATGTGCTTGGTGTCCTAGCTCTGGTGAATTTCTTTCGCAGAGTCCTGCTGATTCAGACTCGGTGAAGCCGAGGATGTTTGTTGAGCTAAGGAGTTATCAAAATGGCTGGAATTTGGAGGTGAGGGGGCACGGTCGCATTCCCATAGCAGCTGAGAAAGAACATTCTTCATCTACCAGTAGTGGGAAATCCTCTACGATAAGGGTTGCATTATATGGTGATGAGAAACAGCCTTGGCTTCCCATTCATCGACTAATATATGCACACATAGGGGTATATGGGCTCCATACTAATCCTAAATGGAATGATGCAGCGTTGCTCAGCCTCGTCCTCCCCTAAATTGGTTTCCCCTACAAGGGGTTGCATAGATTCTAACCGAAATTATCAGTGAGTGAATTACTTACTTGTTGTTTCCTTCTCTCTATTTGGCCTGAGAGATGGAATTCCTAAATGTGATGGAGCAGTCAGAGAGGATGCAGATTATAATGTGTTGCTAGAAACAAGTCCATGCGAGGCCATCAAGCAGGGTGACCAGATAGCGTATCTAAGCATTGGTGACCATTAAATTCGTATGATGCATGGAGAGATCCATCAAAGCCAAATCCTGCGTGAGCTAACCACAGGTGCAGGGTAGAGTGAAGTCCAAGTTGGATCACCTTTGACAGGGGGAGGGCTGCATAAATACATGGGTGGTGTCGACATCTACGACGGGTGGCATTTAATGAAGAGTTGTACCTCCCATCACGTTCCTCCTCGAGACACCTGCATTAAGGGCTCCTATGAGATTATATGTATGACTTTTATCTAATTGGATCTGAGCCTAACATAAAATAAGATATTTAAACCTCAAAAAATCCTTGAACAATTATTTAAAAGTAGCAAAGAGAAGTCCAATCCTTTTCAATTTCAAGGAGTATACATGATTTCCTTCATGTGGAAAATCCTATATTGGACAAATTGCTAGATCTATCAAAGCTCATTAAAGAGAAAATTGCTAAAATTAATCATAATCACCTTAAAAAATATGTTATAATAGAGCACTCCTTTAACACTTAACACCTCATCTACTTTTATCAAACTAAAATCCTAACATCCGCATCTTTAATAAAAAAAATGTTATAAAATAAGGCAATCTTAAAAACCTTTAATCCAATAATGTATTTCTCCAATATTCCATTTAATATTTTTTTATCATTCCATTTTCCATTCAACAATCTCATCTCATCACATTATCTATACTATTTTAGTTGTTATATTGGTTTTCGTTTAACATTATTATCAAAAAAAATCAATGATAATTTTAATCTTAATTCAAATTTTTTTTATCATTTTCAACACTTAAATTTAACATATTAATAATTACACTAATCATAATATACCGAAATTTTATTTATAGTTATTTCAATGCCATATCTTTAATCCTTATGTGTATTAACTTATCCACCGGTTATTTTAATTAATTAATCTCATTTAATTCCCCAACTATTTATCGTTGATCTACCTTACTATATTTTATCCAATTAGCATTAATTGACTATTTATTATTGGAAACACTATTGCTTTTGGATGTTGTGTTAGCTCGAATCGTTTACTGATTTCTGTAACTTTGTTGTAATTTTTTTGGTTACTTATTTGAAAGTATAAAAAGTTATTGATTTCAAAATTTGATGTTGAAGCTTTAGATATATTTAAAAGTTTAATCAAATTGTCAAGGATATGGGAGTTGTTGGTGGGGATAGATGAATTTTATTCTATTTACCCGGGTTCAATTTTATTGAGACATATTCTAGCTTAGATATCTGTATGACAGTTTGTTTGACCTACCATCCACAGAAGTGGAGAATTTTTTTGATATTGCCAATGCATGTGTGAGCTTTCCTTGATTCCTTCGGAGCTTGAAAGTGGGTTTTCCGAGCGAAAAAAAAATCAATTCAATTCTTGTTAAAATTATGACTAGATTAACTTCCTTGACAAACGAGCCACTATATCCACTTGCATTTGGATGAGTATTGTTGGATATGTACATCAAACAAATTATTGCAAAGGACACACACAACTATTAATTATTAACAAGGAAGGTTTTCCCATAGAAATATGTAAACACGGTCATGAGAACAAGTAAAATGAAGAGAAAATGCAATTCAACCATTTCACACTATGTACGGCCTCGATAAGAGCATATGCATGTGATTGAAGTTGAAGTGGAGGATAAATTATCTAAATTTTGAGCAACGATCCATTCTAAGAGTTGTGAGGTCTAAAATGGGCATCATAAGGGAAATCATAAAATAAGAGTTATAATAATAAAATAAAAGTTCTAAATTTTGGAGGAGAAAAACAAAAACTATTTTTTCTTATCGTATTTTTGGCATATATCCTTATCAATTCACACAAATTTCGAGTTTGGGGACTCATTGGATGCT
The DNA here is from genome assembly GCA_001517045.1 of Pseudotsuga menziesii. NCBI lineage: Eukaryota > Viridiplantae > Streptophyta > Pinopsida > Pinales > Pinaceae > Pseudotsuga > Pseudotsuga menziesii. The sequence goes on along the minus strand of LPNX010075544.1, from coordinate 448,539 downwards.
AAATTTAATTCCACATTCGACCCATACCGACACTGCATACTTTTGAGGTACCCACGCCACCCAAAAATGAAAATTTCATTAAACAATGTATTTTAATATTAAAATACATTTTTTATTGAATTTTCATTTTTGGGTGTTGTGGGTACCTCAGAAGTATGTAGTGTGGATATGGGTTGTATGTGAAATTATATGCATCCAGCAAGTCCCCAAACTCGAAATTTGGGTGAACGAATAAGGTGATATGCCAAAACACGATAAGGAAAAGTAGTTTTTGGTAATTATATTACATCCTTAATTATTTATAGTTTAGAGGTTGGGTTAATTAGAAATGATAGACTCAAGTGTGTTGTCCATATTGATTTTATGACGAAATAAACAATTATATATATATATATATATATATATATATATATATATATAGTTGGTCCATGTATAACTGGTACCTGGAAAATGGAGGGAAGACTCAATATGCATAGTAGATAGCAAGTCTAACTAGAAAAAGGCATGTGATAATAGGTAATTGAAGCATACAACACCAATGATTACAACTGCCCATAGAAAACAAGTAACAAATAACTTGTTTATGGCGCTCAACATTTTTGTTTCACACCAAAAAAACACAAATGTTATTCCATGGAATAAAATTTGCATCAAGCATTACATCTTCAAAAAGAGAAGAAACTAGATTGACATATTTTTAGTCATAACCTAAAAAAACATAGTGGGATAAAATCAACCACCATTCCACCATACATAATTACCAAAATAGCATAAACATGCCAACTTCTCCAAGACCAAGATCCCATAACATAGGGTCAGATGCACCATAACAAAAACTAAAAACCCCAAAACTACATACAAAAAAAAATTGTCATTACACAAAGTATCAATCAACGATGATACATCAAAATATATTGATTAAACCAAAGACTAGAACTCCTCCATCTCTATATTCCTCAAAAAAAAGGTTGACCATCCATTTCACCGATAGCTTTCTTCGAGAGTTCATCCAATGAAACATTATATTCCTAAAAAATATGTTGAAATTAAATATGAGAAAATTTTAATATCAACATCCTTACTCTGACCATCCAATGCTCCAAAAGAAAAGTGTGTAAAGAAGAGAGTCCATTAACCCAGTCAAATATCGCTTTAGAATCCCCTCCAATATGAATAGTGGACAAACCACGTCCTTTTAAAAATGAGATTAAACCTCACATTGAAAGGAATTATTCCCTAGTGTTAGTACCCCTGCCATCTCCCAGCCATAGTTTGAATACATGATTCCAACTAAGATAGATGGTCATACTAGCACCACACATCCCATGTTGTTCAACCCCATCAAAAATTCCAATAGGTTGATTATCTTCAAATAAAGGAAAAGTAAACAACCTGGAAGCCTTAATAGAATGAAAAATTATGTAAATGAAGCAACAACTTTTGTACTCGCATGTACAAGACAAGGTTTGATGTCCTGAAATATGTAGTTATTTTGAGCTTTTCACACTTCCCATATAGTAAAAAGGGGTAACTCCTTATATTTGACATCTTTTCTACACCAGCAAAACATAGTATTTTGAAATTTATCACAGTCCAAACTGTCACTAAAATGAAAAATATTTCCAAGTTCATCCAAAAATTCCTGAAAGACTAAACATTCACACAAAAGATGATTCATTGATTCCAAATCTCTTTTGCATAAAATCCAAAATCTCGGTCCTTTGAAACACCTATTTTGAAAAGAATACCATGATAGAATCTTATATGAAACAAAAACCAAATGAAAACATTTTATTTTAATCCAGGGCCTTCCATCACCATAATGCCTTCTCCCACTATCTTGATCTATCCCCAACGCCGTATTCCATAATAACATTGTAAGCCAATTTTGCACTGACAACCCCATTCTCTTTATTTTTATTCTAGACCATATTATAATCGTGATTGGACAAAACTATTCCAATTTGGTACAGTATAACCACATACCTATCCCATTCATCAACAAGTTGCAAACCAAATATAAGTCCCTAGATGATAGCCAATAAGAGTCTCCAAACTCATGACATGTTTTAACCTATTGAAGTAGGACAATGTTCCTTCAATGTAATTATGCAATAAGATTAGTGGATGGCTTATAATTATCAAATGATTTAATGAAAGGATCAGTACCAAGAAAGATTTGAGAACCGTGCCCTTCAAACCAGTAGAGAGCATGATTTATAACAGGAAAATACTTCATAAAACTACGCCATATATTTGAAGCATTATGGAAATTATTGACTGGGGAACGAATTAAATGGATCAAAGAAAAAGACTTCAAATTCCTCATTTTAACAATATTCCCCCATAAATCCTTGTCGAAGAAGCTCTACCACATACACTTAGCACAAATATCTATTTAAACAACTCATATTTTTTATACCCCAGTCCCCAAAGTACTTGGGTTTAGAAATGATTTCCCATGAAGAAATATAGTATTTCAAATATCCAGTCTACCAGTCCACAAAAGGTGGAAAATTTTCCTTCTCATGAAATAAACAACTCCATCCGAAATGATATAAATAGAGAACCAATAAATATGAATACTTTTAAGTACAACGCTCACTAGAACTAGTCTATCGCCGACCAACAACCTCTTGAATGACCAAGAGTAATATTTTCTCTCAAGTTTATAAATCAACCATCCATAGTCTTCTTTATTATATTTATTTGGTTTCATGAAATAACGAATATACTTGATACCACTCTCTAAATATGACATATGATAAGGAAATAAGGAATCAATTTGATCTCTAATGCCCCGATCATCACAAAAATAAACAAAGTTTCATTTTTGGGAACTGATAGCCATACCTAATGCATCATATAATATAGTAGTTTAATAGAATGGAAATATTTCCATTCAGTACCAGATCCATACTTAAATAAAATAACATCATCCACAAAAAAAAGACATGATATAGAAAGTGTTCTAGACAATTTGATTCCTTTAATCAAGTTTTGATCTTTAGTTGCATTAATAAGGCGGCCAAGGCCTTCAATAACCGAAATAAACAAGTATGGAAAAAATGGGAAACCTTGTCTAGGTCCTCTATTACCACTAAAAAAAATAGTATGTGAGCCATTGACCAAAACCAAAAATCTATCATAGGTAATGCAGGACATTATCCAAAAAGTGACCCTAGGGGAGGACCAATCAAAATGAGAATGAATCTCAAATATGTCCAATCAAATATATCATAAGACTTGATCATATCAGTCTTGAGAATAAAAGAACTTAATTTCATTTGTTTAAAGAGTGTAGACACTCTTGAGCAATCCTATAGCATTCAAATTTTTGTATTTAAAAAAAACAAATTATTAAACTTAAATAAACCTCCCTAGTACAAGTTGAACTATGTCATATATTATATTTGTAATAACTTTGTAAATAACATTACATAGTGTAATGGGCCTATAATCCTTATAGGAATCTGGGTTGTCTTTATTTGGGATAAGTGTGATATAGGACACATTCAAGTTGCCCAAAACCTATGCAATCTTCTTGTTTCATCCACTGCCTTAGTTAAATGCTTGATGATCAAAAGATTAATAAAACAGTTTAAGAAGAATTCCACATTCCACCCATCTGGGATAAGAATTTTATCTTTAGCAAATTTTGATAACACCAATTCAACCTCGTCCACAAAAATAGGTGCACCAACTGGATGTCCTTCTTCCTTGCAGAAAAACAAGGGAAATTTATCATAACCTTTAATTGATTTTATAAATTTGATTGGTTACTTTAAGTTTAAATATCATTGAAATGTCAAACAATAGTATTCTTTAGATATATATTATCGTTAACAATCTCATGGTGTTCACCCTTAATATCCCTTATGGCATTTATCAATCATCTTTGATTAGAAAACTTGTGAAAAAAATGTATTATTATCCCCCACCCGAAGCCACACTACCTAAATTTTTTGTCTCCAAGTTTCCTCCATCTACTTCAATATCTTGAATTTTTTTATTTTCAAGCATAAGTAGATGCTCCTTCCTATTTGTTGAAAAGTAACTCTCATCTACTCGACCTGGAAGCTCCTCAATTTCCAATTCTATCTAATCCAACTCTCTATCATTTTCATCATTTTTATCTTTCTCCCACGGTCTCACGTCATCCTTTAAAAGGGATAACTTATTAACAAGTCTAAGCATATAGGAATATTGAACCCAATGAGAATAAGCTTTCCATTTCTCCCAAACCAAGTCACAGAAATCATGCTCCTCCAACCAGCAAGGATTAAATTTAAAAGGATATTGCAGAAAACTTTTATCAAAATCCAATTGAAGTACAATTTCTTTGTGATCAGAGACACCTATAGAATAAGACCAAGAACGATAACGCCCCATAAAATCACATAAATATTCAGACTTAAAAAAAAACTATCCATACTTTTTATCAATAGCAACAAAACCCAAATGGTCATTAGTCTAAGTAGGAACTAAATCATTTGGAGTAATGTCCACCAGCTTCGCATTCTCAAAAAGGGAACAAAAAAAATCAAATAAGGGATCATTAATATTCCCATCTCCCCACGTCTCATCCAAATGCATGTTAAGATTGATATCTCCAACAAGAAGCATGAAATTATTAGACAAGAGCCCTGTCTATATAACCTTCTCCCAAATGGACTTTCTATGATTATATGTCCCATACATATTTAATACTATGATAAAATTATTGTAAGCCTTGATCTTACCTTCGGCAAGTATAGTTGCAACAGTGGAAAAAGCCTTAAGTTCAGCCACAATAAAGTTCCAAGAAAGAAGCACGCCTCCAAATAGACCCGAAGAATCCAGCACACACACTCTCTATAGTGGTTTAAATTTCAAAAAATAATTACAAACATTTACCGATGAAGCCATAGTTTCTTGAAAAAGAATAATATCAGGATCGACCTTCTCCAAAAGTATTTTAAGGGAAATTCTCTTATGGCCACTGCCTAGCCCTCATATATTCAAGGATACAAGTTTCATTGAGTAACCCCTTCAATGATCAAATCACCTATAATAGCCCTAAATTTTTTTGGATTAGAAGAACCAAGAACCCCAAAAAAAGATTTATAAAAAAGGGAAGAAACCCTAGGGTTTGTAAAAGGAGCCATGACACCATCACTCTCCAAATTTTTCTAACCATAAAATTTTCTATTCCTACACTTCTGAGGTTTACGAATCAAGAAATTTTCCACGTAGATGGAGGAAATAGGCATGATATTAGAGTTTTCCACAACATTTGTGGAGTAGGTAGGTAAAGGATCCTTTGAGAAAGAAGTTGATAAAGGATCCATATAATCATGTAAAGGAGGAGATGATAATGATATAGGTAATGGATTAGATTTTGTGCTCAATAACAAAGGCAAATCTGAAAGTGAAAAAAGAGCCTTAGGTGATTTTTTGCTAACCCCATATAACCCTATTAGGATTAATTAATACTCCTTTATCCAATATAGTATATTTGGTATTTTTTCCAAACTTAGTAAATTATTATCATTGTATTAGAGTATGGGGGACACACCTTGAGGTTATCTTCATGTATGAGTTTATGTGCCTTTGGGACCAATCCCTACATTATAGGATCCCACTCTGAGTGCCACCAACAACCTCCTTCAATTGAATGTGGTAGGTAAGCAGTTATGATTTTTTATCATCCAATTACATTCAGTTAGATCACTATCTGTTATTCTAGTGCCAGTTTTCCATGCATGCAGGGAAAATGGTGCCTTTTGTCCACCTACCTCATCAGTTAAGTGATTGTAGACTTATTTAGATATCCAGAGTTAGACTAGTGAGCTCCAAATATGATTTAGACAAATTGATTTAGATAAACAGTCAGTCAGAGTAGGTGGATTATAATCCTATCCACGGTATTCAAATTATATTTATTGTACCATCATTGTATTATTGATTAATGAATGAATATTAATGTTGTCATTAAATGAGCAATTCTTGTCCGATTAATCTGAAATTTGTGTCATGAATTATTTTCTCAGTGTATATTGATCTTGATTATTCCATTGCATAATTTTTTTCCAGTAGCTCTCGTATTGGCATGTAGATATATGGTTCTCACATTTAACATGGTATCTAGGCCTTGTTCAAGCTAAACTTAAACCTTGGAAACCTCCTTTGTGTACCTAAAGCAACTAATTTTCCACATAATTCCTGGAATGATAGCATTGCTCCCTCTAGATTTTGTCTAGAGAAGTCTATCCATGTGTAACGAAATCTGAAAAAGTGTGCATGTCGAGGTGGAAAGTCTTGAACTAACATATGATAGCGAATTGGCTTGTTTTGCAATGATATTTTGTAGGTACCTACATAGCTTTTTGAAAGAATTGACTAATCAACATACATTGAAAAGGAGAATTATTCTGCTAATACACCAAGAATCCCTACACCCTTCAATTATATTGATTCGAGGGAAGATATGAAGATTCCCTTGTGCAATAAGGGCTTGTTTAGGATGACAATGGGAAGAGAAGCTGAGCCCCAACAATATGTTGAGAAATCCATGTTTCTGAACCGGCTTGATGAATCCTTTGGTGTCTGGTGCATTCACATCTCCATGGATCTTTTGTTTCACCTTGAAGGACTCAGAACTCCAAAAGAAGCATGGTACAATCTCGAATCTTTGTTTGGAAAACAAGATGATCTTAGAGGCCATATTATGGAGAATGAAATAATTACACTACAACCCAATAGTTTCGATACTATTCAATAATTATTTTCGAAATATAAAGCTCTAGTACTACAATGAAAACAATGTGGAATAGAAAGGAAGGATGAGCATCTTGTGCTATCAAGTATGAGCAAGCTTGGCTCAAAATTATCAGTCTTTGTCTCTAATTTCCATTCCAGAAGAGTTTCCATTCCAAATTGGAAGATGCATTCTCTAGATTTTTTTGCAGAGTCTTTGATCCAAGAGAAAGACAAATTGATTTAGATGGGAGTGCGTGAATCTCCAAAAATAAAGTAATCTTAGCTAGAGACTCTACTAATGCACAATAAATAGGGAAGAAAAAAGGGAAGGAGACCAAAAACATTGATTTGAAACCAAAAGAGAATCATAAATCTTCAGATGGAGCCTTAGGTTCTCAGAAAAAAGAAGAAATTTGAGAAGGCTAAGTGTTCCTATTGTATGAGAGGCTTTGATTCAGAAAGTCAGTGCATGAAGAAAACCATTGATGATTTGTCAAATTTCCTTGACCAAAATAGTATTGCTCTCCCATAATGTATAAGGAATTTTGAAGAAGGAAAACAGACAGAAGGACATGAGAGATGTCATGCCTTGAAAGCAAGATTCACTCAATAAAAGGCTTATCTAATTGATTCAGGAGCATCCAATCATATGGTTTCCTCCAAGGAATCCTTTTCCACTCTGGATCTCTCAAGAGGACCTAACATTCATATGGGAGATGATTCTCATATCCCAGTTGTTGGGATAGGTTCTATTAAAATCCAACATAGAGAGTTCAAGAATGTACTCTATGTGCCCTCTCTTGCAACAAGTTTGTTATTTTTTTTATCATATGAATCATACAGCCTCTCCCAAGAGAGTTACATCCAATTTTTACAAAATGGAAATCACTAAATCTTCTACTGGAAATATCATAGCAAAAAGGTTTGCTAATCACGCCTCCAAGGAATATGATTTCTCTCATTTCTTGCCTACTTCACATCTAACAACTTTACTGATTCCTTCCAATAACATAATCAAGTTGTGGCATGAGATATTTGGTCATCTTAACTCCAAACATCTCCAGCAACTTCACAATTACAAACTAGTTGAGGGATTTCTACTCATCAAAACATCAGATGGAGTATGTCCTGGTTGCTTGGTAGGTAAGCATCTGGAGAAGATATATGAAGTTGGGAAGGAAACTAGAGTTTCCTCTACACTTGATATGATACACAGTGATGTCTCAATACTAACTCCTACAACATCAATCAATTTATCCATGTATTCCCTAACTTTTATCGATGATTGTTCAAGGTTTTGCCAGGTATATTTTATGAAGCAAAAATCTGAGGTATTTGAAACTTTCAAAGTTTTTAAAGCCTTCGTGGAAAGAATCTTTGGAAAGAAGATCAAGTCCACTAGATATGATAATGGAGGTGAGTATGTTAAAACTTATTTTCAACAATTATGTGAATCAAAAGGAATTTGAATGGAACACCCAGTTCCATACACACCACAACAGAATGGTGTGGCTCAAAGGAAAATTAGATCATTGAAGGAGATGGAAATATGTCTTCTCAAAGAAAAAAATATTCCTCCTTCTCTATGGGTTGAGGATGTAAACTAGATTCATACATCCAGATTAAGGTTCCTCACAAGTCAGTGATTGGGGCCACTCCTTTCAAAGAACTATTGGGGCATAAGCCTAATGTCTCGCACTTCAGATTTTTTTGTTCCAAATCTTGGGCCATAATTCCTATTGACAAGAGAAAGTCCTTCCAATCCTAGAGTAGTGAATGCATACTACTGGGATATGAAAAGGATTCTAAGGCATATAAATTAATGGAACCTACAACAAGGAGGTGATTCGTAGAGCGTAGTGTGCAATTTTAAGTAGATCAGTTGCACGATCCACCACAATCTGAAGCAGAAGAAGGTATAAACACTTTCATTTCCATTTGATGATGATATATTGTCTCATATTTCATATTTAGAATATGAGGAACAATACCATCAGGATATTGATATTGAAGTTATACCTCAAGAGAATCTAGATCCATATCTAGATCCTATTCCAAATCAGAGGCCTAAATGGGCCCAAAATCTCATTGAAGCAGCTAGGAAAGGTGTTGGGAATCCAGATGACAGAAGAAGAACAAGGTCCCAGTATCAGAATGAACATGTTGCACTCTCCCACACAACTTCACTATCTCCAGAGTTGTCCAACAAGCATCCAGAAAGATTCTACTTGATGATAAAGATTGATCCACAATTTGGCCCACTAAAGAACAAAATGGATCATTCCATTACTCCTCCAGAAAGAAGATAAAAAAGAAACATTCATCCTTTCGGAAGAAGATTGAAACGCTCACATGCACAGTCTCAGGATGTTGAAGCACATAAGAACCAAGATTCAGCATTACTGCTCCACATTGTTACAGATTGCAGCAATTTTTTCACGAGTTTTTGCTCAAAGAGAAAAAATCTCTTATGTATAGCTTGTTTCCTGATTCCTACTTATTTTGAAGTAGGGTTTTCCCATGAGTTTTTCTCCATTTTCCTTATTTTATGAAGCAAAATTTCATTTCATTTAGGTTGTATAGGTGACTTTTGGCCTAGTTGTTAAAGCTCAAGTTGTCCAAAGTTAGGATTAAGGGGGGTAGTTAGGATTAATTAATCCTCATTTATCCAATATAGTATTAAATTGTCACAGTGGTCTAGGAACTGAAAACACAGTCTCACAAAGAATAGAGACAAATATGCATAAAATTGGAAAAATGGTGCTACAATGGAAGTAGCATATCTGTAGAATCAAATGAATAATGAATAATATAATACAATGATCATACAATATGCATGAATGCCAAGAAAATTTGAATTCCCAAGGAGTTCACTCGAATTGAATGAATGGGTGTAGCTTAACTGACTGTAATCCCTAGTAAACACACTAGTTAACCAACTGATCAAGTGCTAATTGACTCAACTGAGTCCTAACTAAAGTCACAGTGTAATGAATGACTTAGTCTAACTAAAAGTTGCTCAGACACATGTCACTGCATTCCAACCAACAAGTGGTAGCACATCAATAACTCCAATGAACCCCGATGAGGTTAATTGAAGTCAAAGTGGCCATTAGAGGTGGTTGGAGGTGCCCCTGTTGACTCCAGTTCATTAAATATTAATTAAATAATCAATATAATGAATGGATGTTCCTTCACCACTCAGATTTAACTGATTGTAACCATCAATTAGAAATTAAGCAGAGATGATTTTAAGGAACCATACTTATTTAAAAGTATATAAATGTTGGTGAATATTACCAATTCTTAAAACGACAACTATAAAATGATTGACGATATTTTTCAAAAAATATTTTAATTTCCAAGGATTTTATATCATTTATATAATAATTTGGCAATTTTTAGGGTGAAAAAATTTTACCCCATCAAAATTTGGCGAAACAGGGCTTCAAAAAATGCAAAATGGCGAATGTTTTTTGGGGGGAAAACATGGAAAAATAGCTCACTGGACTAAAATTCGCCCCTAAAGTTATCCCTGCAATTAACTGCATTTATGACACTCAGATCACCCGCGGAGTGCTCCAGTTAGCCTCCCTAAATGAAGGAGAAGTCTTAGTTGTCCTCCTTGATTGAAGGTAGGTGTGGGTGTGCTCATGCTGATGTCATACATTGCTCCTCTGATGTCAATTAAGTCAATAAAACTTAGGATAGTGGTTTAACTATTCCAAATTGACCAAATTAAGTGTGCATGGTGGGTAAATGTCTCCAACATCCCCCCTTAAGCTATATTCAGAGGAGTAGAAACATGAAGTGCATAAAATTCTAGGGCCCCGACAAAAAAGGCCATAGGTCACTCTGTGCAATAATGCAACTAAAAAACAATGCTAAAAAATAAATCTAAGTGACGAAAAGAGGGAAAACCCAGTGGGAAACCCCCCCTCAAGCTGAACACTGAAAGTAGTTTGATCACCCTGATAAACTCACCCCCAATAGTGAACAGAGGTAAGTGAACTTCTTTTCTGAAAATCTCTTGGTGAAGATGTCTGCAATCTGCTCATCAGTTGGGCAGTATTGTAGAATGATGGTCATGTCATGCACTAACTCTCTGATGTAGTGCATGTGTATCTCCACATGCTTGGTGCTCTACCTAGTAACTGGATCTGTGGATATATTAATAGCACTTTGATTGTTAGAAAAGAGGAAAATGGACAAAGTAATACCAAGATCAAACTCTGAAAGAACGCCTTGCAACCAAACAACTTGGATGCAAGCATTCACCGCTCCTCGGTACTCAGCCTCTACTGAAGACAATGCTATGGAAGCCTGCTTTTTGCTAGACTAGAAAATGGGGCCACCACCAAACATAAATACATATCTAGAAGTATACTTATGATCAATAGAATCACCTACCCAATCGGAATCTGTGTAACCAACCAGCTCTAGCTCAGAGTCTGCATCATAGTGAATGCCGTAGGTCCTGGTTCTCTGAATATACTAGAGGATCCTCTTAGCTGCCTTCCAATGAATATCATGAGACTAATGTGTGTATCTTAACATAGCATTCATATCATAATAGATATCAGGATGAGAAAGAGTAAAGTAGAGAAATCTACTTATCAGCTGTCTATAAATAGTGCAGTCCATGGGAGGCGTTCTTTTTCCTTCTTCAAGGCTGATCCCTGAAAGGAAAGGGAATGGATCATCCTTACATTCAGACATGTTAAACTTTACTAACATTTTTGATATGTATTTGTACTAAGTGACCATTATCCCATCAAAATTTTGCTCAATTTCGAGCCCAAGAAATTGCTTTAAGAGCCCCAAATTGCTCATTTCAAATGCATTGTGGAGAGCAGTTTTGATGACTGAAATAGAAGTAACTGTGATACCTGTAATTAGTAAGTCATCAAAATATAAAATAATAATAATCAAATGACCATCAAATTGCTATATATACACATTTGGATCTGATTTATACCTTTGGAAGTTTTGCGAGAGAAGGAAGGAATCCATCTTGGAATACCACTCTCTTGGGGCTTGTTTTAACCCGTATAGTGAATTCTTTAGCTTGCAAACCAAAGATGGATTATAAATATCGCCCTCAGGATGCTTCATGTATATCTCCTCATGAATATCTCCATGTAGAAAGGTAGACTTAACATCCATATGATGCACTTCCCAATGCTTAGATGTAGAAATTGCCAAAACTACGCGGATGGAGTCCATTTTTGCAACCAGTGCAAAAGTCTCATGGTAGTCCACACCTTGGACCTGGGAGAAAATTTTTTCTACCAGCCTTGCCTTATATTTGTAGGTGCTTCCATCTACAACAACCTTAGTCTGAAACACCCACTTGCATTGAACGAATTTCCTCCTTGGATGAAGAGAAACTAACTCCCAAGTTTTTTTGAAGAGAATTCATCTCTTCATCCATGGAAACTTGCCATCTCGGATCCTTCTGAGCATGGTAGTAGGAATTAAGGTCTGAAATTATCATCAAATAACATGATTTAGACAACAAATAATCAGGACAAGAGAGTGCAATTCCTGCTCTTTGGAAATCGGATCGGGTTCTCCTTGGATCATCCGGATTTCCAATGTTATCTCCTGCGAAGGAGAGTGTCTGTCGGGCCCAAGTTGGGAGACAATTTTGTACTTCAGGTTCTGATTCAACATCTAATGTTTTTTGTACACTAATATCAGAAATCATAGGATCCAAATCAGGGTCATCAACCCCAATTACATCATCCAAATATTCAGTAGAATAGGAAGGAAATTCAGCAGTTTTCTCCTTCACTAGTTCCACCTCCTCAAGAGGCTCATCGAACTTGACACTCCTTTCAATGATGATCTGTTTTATTTTGATATCCAACATCTTGAAACCTTTATATTCATTAGGATATTCGATAAACATGAATTCGATGCTTTGCAGTTCCAAAGCCCTCCTTTTATCAAGCGGAATTCGAGCCCATGCAGTGGACCCAAACACCCTCAGATTTGACACATATGGCTTGCATCTGAAATATGCTTCAAAAGGGGTCTTCCCTTTCATGGATGAGTGTGACACTCTGTTTTGAATATATTCTGTAGCATGCATGGCTTCTGCCCACAAATTTGCAGCCAACTTCTTTAATTCCAACATACATGTGGTTATCTCCTTGAGAGATCGATTCTTCCTCTCTGCTACACCATTCTGCTGGGTAGTGTAGGGGAATGAATGATGGATATGAATAACACTTTGGGAACATATATGCAGTAGCTCATTATTGACCTACTCCCTACCATTATCATATCTCAAGATCTTAATCTTTTGGCCAGATGCATTCTCAATCAAGGCCTTCAATTCAGTGAATTTTTCCAAGACTTCCAACTTCTTTTTGATAAAAAAGACCCATGTGTATTTGGAAAAGTCATCAATGAAATTCGGAATGTACCTTGATCCATTCATGGATGTGATAGGCATGGGACCACTGATATCAGAATGTATCAGTCCCAAGACACATGATGCTCGGCTTGCCTTCCCTCGATCGAATTTATGCTCAGGGTGCTTTCAAACAACACATCCATTGCATATTCCAGTGGTATATTTGATGGTCGGGAGGCCTTTATGTTATATTTTTAACATTAAGCTAGAATTATATTAGAATATTTAACTGGGAGAATAACAAGCCCACCAATCAAACACAAGAGACAATGAACACAATGTTTTTACTCGAGGAAACCATAAATGGAGAAAACCCTGCAACTTCCTCAAAGATAGAATCAGCACCAAATAACAAAGCCCCAAAAACAATAAGATGATCTCCCGAAAGCAGTAACCTCTTTCTTCCTAGCCCCAGGGTCTTCTTATTCCTCAACTATGCACTACAACTGAGTGTGAGTGAGTGTGTGATAAATAGAGAGGCTATCTCTCTATTTATACTAATCCCTGACTTGACTAAACCCTACTAGGTCTAACTTCTATAGGAGAGTATAATAACCCTAGTGCCCCAGAACTGCGGGGAATTTAACCCTTAAAGAATAGGAGGGTTACCCACAATGACTTGACATGACTTGTTTACATTATAGAACCTCCCGATAGGAACATCGAGGCATGAAATGACTCAGATACATTACAGACACATCTGGGAATAAATATCGGGGTACAATACATAAGATACATAAGTGAATACATTCTGAAGTTACAAATACATCAACACTCCCTCTTAACTAGGAAGGTATTCTTTCGACACAATTTTCAGCACTGGTCTTCTTCTCTGTATCGACTGGATCATCTCATCATTGTCATCTTCAAGTTGTGTTCATCTTCAAGTCTTCTTCTAAGTCTTCTTCTTCTTCAAGTCTTCTTCATCACGGGATCTGGATCATCACGACTGCTAGATCATCATCAAATCTATATCATCACTTGATCTAGATCATCATCAAGTCTGGATCATCATCACATCTGGATCATCACTTGATCTGGATCATCATCATCGGTGCTATCTCAGAATGGTGCTATCTCTCGATTCTTCTTGTCACAGGAAGTTCTACATAGCCAACCCTTTTTCATGTTGGTTGTAGGCCTACCCTTCATGTAGGTCTTCAACACTTATATCTGACCCTAAGTCAAAATGGCCCACCCAGCTCTTACATATGACCTCATATTTTCAAAAAGGCACGCCCAGCACTCACATCTGACCTCATCTTGTCAGAAAGGCCCAGCACTCACATTTGACCATGTGTAAACACATCACGCTAGAATGGCTCAACAGTTATATGCGACCATGTGCGAACAAACTGCATTGGAAGGGCTCAGCACTTACATCTAACCATGTTCGAAAACACCGCATTGAAAGGCATCTGCACTTACATTCAACCATGTTCAAAAACAATGCATTGAAAGGGCTTTGTACTTACATTCGATCATGTTCAAAAACAATGCATCGAAAGGGATCTCAGTCTAAGACTGAGGATTCCTGGCAACTGACCAGGTGCCTCCATTCTCCCAAAGAATGGAATCAGCCCTTATATCTGATCAAGTGGGAACACATCCCTCAATCACATCAGAATGGCCATGCACTCACATCTAATCATGTAAGACTACATCCCATGGTCATATCAAAATATCCCTCAGTCCCAGACTAAGTATTCTTGGTAACTGACTAGGTACCTCCATTCTCCTAGAGAATGGAAACTCAAGTTACACCAAGCTAAGTATTCCTGGTAACTAGCCAGGTACCTCCATTCTCCCAGAGAATGGAAACTTAGCACTAAGCTAAGTATTCCTGGTAATTGACTAGGTGCCTCCATTCCAAGAATGGAATTCAGCACTTATATCTGATCATGTAGGAACCAATCCTACAGTCACATCAGAATGGCTCAGCACTCACACTTGACATGGAAGGAACCAATCCTCTCACCATGACAGAATGGGTCATCCCTTACATCTGACCATGGAAGGAACCTAATCCTCTCACCATGTTAGAATGGCTCTAGGTCTCATCATCTCCCCTTGGAGGGAACCTTGATCTCGAGAACACCAAGCTTCTCCCTGAAGTACTCAAAATTCACTCTAGCCAATGGCTTCGTCAACACATAATCTATTTGTTCGTCAATTGCAACATACTAGAGCTTCACTACTCCTCTCTGCGCCACATCCTTGATATAGTGATACTTGATCTCGATATGCTTCGACTTGTCATGGAACACTGGGTTCCCTGATAACTTCACACAACTCTAGTTTTCACAATATATACAAGTAGCATCCAACTGGAGATCAAATAAACCAGACAGTAGCTTCCTTAGCCAGACTACCTCACAACTAACTGAATAAGCTGCGACATACTTTGCTTCAGCTGTACTAAGTGCCACACAAAATTGCTTCCTACTAAACCAAGAGATCACACCTGATCCCATACTGAAGCAACACCCTGAAGTTCTCTTCCTATTGATGGCACTACCTGCCCAATCTGAATCAACATAACCCTCCAGGTTAATCTTTTGATTTTCCTCATACTTGAGCCCATAATCAACTATACTCTTCAGGTATCTCAGAATGCTTTGCAGCAATCAAGTGAACATGTCTCGGATCTGTCAGGAACTATCTCAAGGTGTTCACAGCAAAGAAAATATTTCGTCTCATGTTTGTTAGGTACATTAAGGACCCAAGCATCCGATAATACATCAGAGCATCAACTGCTTCTAATGAAGCATCACTCAAAATATTTAGGTTCGATGCCATGGGTGTGGTTATGGCCTTGCAGTCCATCATCCCGAATCTCTTCAGATTCTCTACTGCATACTTCCGTTGTCCAAGGAAGATTCCATCCGCATTTTGCCATGCCTCCATGCCTAAGAAATAGTGCATCATACCCAAGTCTTTCATTTCAAACTCGGCAGCAATTTTCCTGTTCGTATCAGCAATCAACCCATCCATACCTGTTACAAACAGATCATCCACATACAGTATGAGTATCACTGGATTTCCATATTCAACCTTGTAGTAAAGGTTCGAATCTGCTTTACTCTTAGTAAAGCCCAAACTGGATAGGAAACCATCAATTCTGGCATACCATGTCCTGGGTGCCTGTTTCAAACCGTACAAGGCTTTGTTCAATCTACACACATGAGACTCCCTGTCATGTGTCTCAAAACTGAGTGGTTACTCCACATACACTTCGTCTTCCACTACACCATTCAAGAAAGCAGTCTTAACATCCATCTGGTGTATCTTCCATTTCATCATTGTAGCCAGAGAAAGTACTGATCTGATGGAAGTGTATCTGGATAAAGGTGCAAAAGTTTCTTCGTAATATATTCCTTTTTTCTTGGAGAAACCACGAGAAACAAATCTTGCTTATATTTTTCTATGCTACCATCCGGAGCATGCTTGATCTTGTAGATCCATTTGGAAGTTACAATGGACTTCCCTTCTGGTATTGGGACAACATCCCAAACATCATTCTTCATGATCAATTGATACTCTTCGATCATAGCATCCTTCGATTCTTTTCGTTCTGCCCCTTCTTCATAGTTGGAAGGTTCTTTAGAAATAATCTCACATATCAAGGATACATAACTGGAGCAGGACCTAGTTCTCTTTCTTCCTCTAGGTGTTTCTTTTGAAGCTCCATATCTTTCTGCACCTTGGATAATTTCATGTACCCAAGCAGGTTTCCTCTTCTGAGGATTATTCTGCTGAGGTGGATCTATAGGTTCTTGAGGTTCTTACAATTCTCGATCTTCTTCTTGAATTTCTTCGGTCGTGGTTGTATCATGAATTCTGAGTGCTCTTGTTTCTTCAGGTTCTTCAGCCGGTTTCTTCCTAGATTTGATGTAGGCTGAATCTTCGTCAAATGTTACATCTCTACTAATTTCAATCTTCTTGAACCCTGGGAAGTATATTCTATAAGCCTTCGATATTTTAGAGTATCCCACAAATATACCCTTCTTTCTTGAAGGATCTAACTTCGTCCTCTTTTCTTTTGGAGTGTGTATGTATACAGGACAGCCAAATATTCTGAGATGGCTGACTTCTGGTTTCTTGTCGGAGAAGACTTCTTCAGGAGTCTTGTTCTCAAGTACTCTGTGAGGCGTACGGTTCTGTACATACACCGTTGTTCTGGTAGCTTCTGCCCATAGATGCATGGGAAGATCTTGATCATGAAGCATTGCTCTTGTGGCTTCCATAATGATCTATTCTTCCTTTCTGCAACCTTATTCTGTTGTGTATTATATGGAGTGGATAACTCCCTCTTAATCCCTGATTCTTTGCATAGCTCTTTGAATTCATTTGAAGTGAATTCTCTGCCATTATCTGATCAAAAGGTCTTGATCTTCTTTTCTGTGTGATTCTCGATCAAGGCTTTGAATTCCTTTAACTTGCTGAATACTTCATCTTTGTTGTTCATAAAGTATATCCATGCCTTTCTAGATAATTCATTAATAAAATAAACATAGTATAAATACCCTCTTAATGAACTTGATGACATTGGACCGCATACATCGGAGTGGATGATTTCCAAGATTCCTTTTGCCTTTCTCTCGCTACTTGGAAATGTCTTCTTTGTGTTCTTCCCTTTCACACATCCTTTGCATACACCTTCATGTTTTGTCTGCATTTTTGGGAGACCTTCAACATCTTTGCTTGCAAGTGGTAGTGCTCTTTAATGCACATGTGCAAGACTTCTATGCCAAAGTTCATTTGGTTCTACTGATTCATGAACCAAAGCTTTTTCTAGTTGTCCCTTTAATTTGTATAGTCCTCTTTCTTGTTCCCCAATCACTACTGCATCATTGAAATACTTTCCCTTTGGCCAAATGAGGACTTGGCCATCTACAAATGCTACCCTCATTTATTTTGCATCCAATGCAGGTATGTAGAGGAGGTTCTTCTTTAGTCCAGGTACAAACAATATATATTTCATTTTGATAGACTTTCATTTTGATAGCTTTGATGGCAGGGAGGCCTTCATGTTAGATTTTTAATATTAAGCTAGCATTATATTAGGATCTTTAACTGAGAGAATAACAAGCACACCAATCAAACACAAGAGACAATGAACAGAGTGGTTTTCATCGGGGAAACCATAAATGGAGAAAACCCCACAACTTCCTCAGAGATAGAATCAACACCAAATAGCAAAGCCCCAAAAATAGTAAGATGATCTCTCGACATCAGTAACCTCTTTCTTCCTAGCCCGAGTGTCTTCTTATTCCTCAGCTATGCACTACAACTGATTGTGAGTCAGTGTGTGATAAATAGAGGGGCTATCTCTCTATTTATACTAATTCCTAACTCAACTAAACCCTACTAGGGCTAACTTCTCTAGGAGAGTCTAATAACCCTAGTGCCCCGGAACTGCGGGGACTTTAACCCTTAAACAATAGGAGGGTTACCCACAATGACTTGACATGACTTGTTTACAATATAGAACCTCCCGATAGGAATATCGAGGAATGACATGACCCAAGTACATTATAGACACATCCGGGAATAAACATCGGGGTACAATACATAAGATACATAAGTGAATACATTCCGAAGTTACAAATACATCAACACTCCCTCTTAACTAGGAAGGTATTCTTTCGACACAATTTTCAGCACTGGTCTTATTCTCTGTATCGAGTGGATCATCTCGTCATTGTCATATTCAAGTTGTCTTCATCTTCAAGTCTTCTTCATATTCAAGTCATATTCATCTTCAAGTATTCTTCTAAGTCATCTTGTTCTTCAAGTATTCTTCATCACGGGATCTGGATCATCACGACTGCTGGATTATCATCACTGTATCATCATCAAATCTGTATCATCACTTGATCTAGATCACCATCAAGTCTGGATCATCATCACATCTGGATCATCACTTGATCTGGATCATCATCATCGGTGCTATCTCAGAATGGTGCTATCTCTTGATTCTTCTTGTCACAGGATTTTCTACATAGCCAACCCTTTCCCATGCTGGTTGTAGGCCTACCCTTCATGTAGGTCTTCAGCACTTATATCTAACCCTAACTCAGAATGGCCTGCCCAGATCTTACATCTGACCTCATCTTGTTAAAAAGGCATGCCCAACACTCACATCTAACCTCATCTTGTCAGAAAGGCCCAGCACTCACATCTAACCATGTGTAAACACATCACACCAGAATGGCTTAGCACTTATATGCGACCATGTGCGAACAAACTGCATCGGAAGGGCTCAGCACTTACATCTGACCATGTTCGAAAACACCGCATCGGAAGGGCTCTGTGCACTTACATTTGACCATGTTCAAAAACACCGAATCGAAAGGGCTCTGCACTTACATTCGACCATGTTCAAAAACACTGCATCAAAAGGGATCTCAGTCCCAGACTGAGGATTCCTGGTAACTAACCAGGTGCCTCCATTCTCCCAGAGAATGGCATCATCCCTTATATCTAATCATGTGGGAACACATCCCTCAATCACACCAGAATTTCCATGCACTCACATCTAATCATGTAAGACTACATCTCACGGTCATATAAAAATGGCCCTCAATCCTAGACTAAGTATTATTGGTAATTGATTAGGTGCCTCCATTCTCCCAGAGAATGGAAACTCAACACCAAGCTAAGTATTCCTGGTAATTGACTAGGTGCCTCCATTCTCCTAGAGAATGGAAATTCAGCACCAAGCTAAGTATTCCTGGTAACTGACTAGGTGCCTCCATTCCAAGAATGGAATTCAGCACTTATATCTAATCATGTAGGAACCAATCCTATAGTCACATTAGAATGGATCAGCACTCACACCTGACATGGAAGGAACCAATCCTCTCACCATGACACAATGGCTTAGACCTTACATCTAACCATGGAAGGAACCTAATCCTCTCACCATGTCAGAATGGCTCTAGGTCTTATCATTTCTCCTTGGAGGGAACCTCGATCTCGAGAACACCAAGCTTCTCCCTGAAGTACTCAAACTTCACTCTAGCCAATGGCTTCGTCAACACATCATCTATCTGTTCGTCCATCGCAACATACTGGAGCTTCACTGCTTCTCTCTACACCACATCCCTGATATAGTGATACTTGATCTCGATATGCTTCAACTTGTCATGGAACACTGGATTCCTTGATAACTTCACACAACTCTAGTTGTCACAATATATACAAGTAGCATCCAACTGGAGATCAAATAAATTAGATAGTAGCTTCCTTAGCCATACTGCCTCACAACTAGCTGAACAAGCTGCGACATACTCTGCTTCAGTTGTACTAAGTATGTAATGTCCTCTTCCTTTTAGGCCCTGAGGCCCATACCGCTAACCTATGTGATTCCTATGGGTTCGAGCGGTTACTGATAGCTAGGGAATCAGATCAGGACTGATGCCATCCATAGAAGATCTACGGCATCCTCACTTGGTCAAGAAGGGCCACCTGGGCCAAAGGCCACCTTCATGCATGACCATGCTCTTTGCATGACCATGCTCTTTTCCATGCTCCATGCATGACCATGCTCTTTGCATGCAAGTCAACGACAAATTAGAAGATAAAGTGACCTAATTAGGTCAAAGATTAGGTTTTGCGCAGTTGAACTTTATAAATAGAGGGTAAAGCAAGAGGAGACCTCACTTTGGATTATTATTATTTTGGGAGCTCTTGGATAGAAGCACAGTGTGCAGCACAACAGTTGGGGTTGGAGACGGAGTCTTCAGCTAACAGGATTTCGGCAGTGAAACATCTGTCCTAGTCTTATTCCGGGTAAGCCATACAGGTTCACCACTTGTTCTTCATTCATTCATCAGTTATCTAGTACATGGTATAGATCGTTGCAGGGACACGTGTGCAGCCGTAAGAGAGGGTTTTCAGCCAGAAAGCCCTAATCCCTGCCTAGAGGTCTCAGAACCTCCGCATGCATCAGGCATTCTCTCTGACATTAGCAGACGGGAAAGCTCAGAAAGTTTTAGCCCGAACGAACCTCTCCTCCTACAAAAACGTCACCTTCAGTCTGGAGGGTTTTTACGGCGCTGTGGGGCGGTGACATGAGAGGAAAAGAGCATTATTAGACCACCCATCTGGATCCTTATGCATGCAGCTATCTCTGGAGTCATTATCAGCCAGAATATTAGTGGTAAGTGTTAATTTCTCTCTGCAAACCTCTAACCCTAATTCAGCTATATTTTAGGGCATTTTTGCATGGCGAGTTTGCAAGCACAGTTATTTTGCAAAGTTGTAGGAGATTGAGTGTGCGAGTCAGCACTATCATAGAACATTAGAGAATATCAGTATTTGGGATATTACAGTGGTATCAGAACATAATCTTGGCCAGCTGTGGGCACATAGCAATTGAATAAAAGTGCATATTGATACATGCGTGTACATGCAAGTGCATGTCAGAATAAAGGTTTTCTCTGCGAGCTTGTGAGAACATGAGGACAATGAGAAGGATCTTGACTGGAAATGGGAAGAGGTTAGCAGTACTTCAATACTTGCCTCGATATCAAGAGTATCTAGCCTTGGGTGATGAGGTATGTGCAACATTGTCCTTTCAAGATTATTACACCATCCAGTTCGGGAGCCAGCCTAAGGATTTGGATGAGGATCTCCTTAAAGACATAGTTGGGGGAGGGAAGAAAGATGAGCATGAAGTATAGGTTGTTGGTGAGATTCAATTGGAGTCAAAAATTCATGATGTGCAAGGTAATGAGCACAGCAGTCGAGACAGTGATAGTCACGATGAAAAAATAGATTACAAAACAGGGCGCCCTGTGCTGGTTGGTACAACTAGTGTCGAACCTGCACCAGGAGTTGATACAGAAGGTCTTGAAGTTGCAACGGAGTGTCTCATGGATGTGTTCAGGCTTGGCACGAGGTCTGGAGATGAGCAAGTGCAACCTCACTTATTGGTTGACCTTTTCACTTCAGCTGGATTGAATCCATGCAGAGAGCAAGAGTCAACAAAACCTGACCAAGCAGTATCTTCTCTTACAATTCCATCTGAACACATTTCTCCAGGGCCTATCAATAATGAAGGAACTCCTAGATCTGTGGATGAAGCTGTTTCTGTGGAACCTAGAGTGTAAGAAACAGGAGCCGTTTCTCGAGATGAATTATTTGAGCAGTTTCGGGAAGGTTTGGAAAATGCGGGCTTCTTTGCAAATATACCTATTGGTTCTCTTGATTATGTTGAACAGTTGAACAATGCTAGATGTGTACTCAAAGACACTATCGAGGAAATGGAAAATGCAGGACCTTCTTCGGGAGCAGAACATAAAATCCTTGGTGAAGCATTCAAAGTCCAAGGGAATGCAGCCATGTCTTCAAAACGATATTTTGAGGCTATTGATCTGTATACATTGGCTATATCGCTGTCTGGGGATAACGCTGTATACTATTGTAATAGGGCAGCTGCTCATACACAGGTTGGTAAATACACAGAAGCAATAGAAGACTGCAACAAATCTATTGAGATAGATCCACACTACAGCAAGGCTTATAGCCGTTTAGGCCTTGTTTACTATGCACAAAAGAAGTATCATGATGCCATTCAGAAAGGATTTATTAAAGCTTTGGAATTGGACCCAAACAACAGCTCCATGAAAGAGAATATCCAGGTGGCAAATGAAAAGTTAGAAGAGATCCAGAGACATGAACATAGTCATAACCACCTTTCTAAACATGTTCTTGTTGCAATTCCCGTGGCCTTCTTTTCACATACTGGACAGTGCAAGCCATTTCTGGATGGCATTCAGTCAGCAGCCATTGGATCAATTGTGCAGCCATATCTACATGAAGTCTGGCCAGTTATTCTTCAAGCTGTCACTTTAGATGCAGCCCCAACAAAATTTGGGCAGGAAAACTCTTCTAGCCAAAACACCAAAGAAATGAATTCATTGAATACATGCAATTATGGTTACATCATGGTTAAATTGGAAATACAAGATTTCCGTTTTCTTTGGGGCCTTGCGATACTGATTTTGTTTGAGCAACGACATGTGAAACAAGAAAAATTATTGCAATTCTCCAGCTCCTGCACTTATAGTGTAAACGGAAAATTAGCTGGAGATATCCATACAAATGCGAACTCAAAATTCATGACAGTTGCCTTATATGCACTTGAGTGCCTCTCAAGAAAAGGTTTTTATGATGAAGAAATGCTTTCCTGCAAACTTTGTCTAGAGCTCTTGCAGATGCTTATGTATCCTGGATATATCAACTCTCCATGGGCAATCACTTTAGTCTTATCAATTTTGGAATAGGTTCTCAAGTTTTGTCCAGATGAATACATAAACGATGAAAATGTTTTACTCACTGCAGCTGAGCTTTGTATGCACTGTATCCATAGCATTTTTGTAAGTGATAATTCTAGCATTCCTAATCATGGGGATCTTATTACTGCTTCTTTACGAACAGCTGAAAATCTTGTGTATCGACTAAGCCTTGCGAAACAAACAAAAGTGGTGCCAACCCTGTTTCACGCAAGTTATAAATATATTATCATATCTCCAATGGGAACCTCCGTCTCAGCAGTAATTGCATTTCTTGGAAACGTTGCAGCTCTGATAACGAAAAACATAGCTGACAAAAGTGGTTTGGATGACAAGACCACAGCACCAGGAGAACAAGGCACAGGATCAAGTGCACATGCTACTGGGGTCGAAATGTCTGGTATGAGAGCAGGAATGAATAGTGCAGGATTCCATACCACTAGTATGAGAGCAGGAATGAATAGTGGTATCCTGGAAATTAGTGATTCCAAAGGTTCAGGTAATGGTGCTTTGGAAGCTAGCAATGAGCGTATAACTGTTAGTGAAGGCAATCGAATTGTCCCTGGTGTTTCAATACCTAATTCATTTCATCAGTATGATCTTGTTGGTGTTGTCGTCCACTCGGGAACAGCATTTGCTGGGCATTATTATTCATATATGCTTCTATATGAACGAGCAAGATCTGAGGTCTTTTTGGATTCCCCTGCACCAAGTACTAATTCTTGCGTAAAAGATGGAGATGCATTGATGAAAGAGATCCATCAAGTGGAAACGACAGAAAAGAATACTTATATAGAGATGCCTCCATCAATTCACCTTTGTGTTTGGAAAGAGAATTTGAAATTTGTACATGAGATGGATCTTTTGGATAAGGACTATTTTCGGTTCCTTTTGAAATTAGTTGAACCGAATATTGATTTGATAGATTCAAGTAATATGAATCAGCAGGTGGAGAGAACAAGTGGCACAAAGACAGGAGTTCTATTGACAGACGTTGTTAAAGATGAGTTTGCAAAGCTGAATATATTTTTGGTAACTGAGTTTCTATTCAGAGTGTATCTGCACACACATCAGAATCTCCGGGACGATTTGCCTCATTGGAAGGTTCTGTTGTGTAGGATGTTTGAACACAGTCCTGTTGCTTGTCAAAGTTTTATTTATGCATTGGTGAAACAACCAAATTGGATATTCGAGTACCTTTTAAAATGCCCCATCGATGAGATTCAACAGGTCTGCAATTTAGAGATCCCACAAGAGAGACATGAAAAACATAGTATGACTGGGAATGATGGTAATAATACTCACAGTTCAAAAAGCTGTACAGGAAAAGCCGAGTTGCCAATATCTGCCACAGTTACAACTATGGAAGAAGAACTTAAAGGAGGCATGGGGGATCCTTCTTTAGCTTGCACTTCTAATGGTGGGCGAGGACGTCGCAAAACAGTGAAGCTGTCTTCCCCACAGGATAAGGTTGTGAACTCCACAATTTTTAAGAACAATAGTGTTTCCACATTGATATCAACGTCAGAATTTTCAGTTGCAGGTTCTAACAACGATCATGCCTTGTATGGAGAAACTTGTTATAGTAAGGATAGATTAACTGGTTCAAATGCGGGCAAAACTACACAAGCAAAGAACACAGTGAATAGAGTTTCAGCTGACATGAAGTCATTGGCAGGTCTAGGGAGGCAATCCTCTAGGTCAATAGAGCAGAAGAGAAGTGCCTGTTTTGAAGACTCACAAGATCCATATGAATTCAACAATGGAGAGTTGGCACCTATGAAAGGTAAAAAGATAAAGAAAACCAAGAAATTAAAAACAGTTAGTGTTTCAGCCAACAATACCAATGCTGGATTGGACAGTGAGGATGTACCTCAGTTTTCTGATGGTACTATGGGCTTGATCAATGGACAAGAGCAATATGATGATGAGAATGAACTTACCAAAAGGCAATGGGCTGAAGCTGGCATTGTACTTGGTGATTGTCTCCTTTCAGCTGTCAAGGTCCTTATGAATCTGACAAATGACAATCCCATTGGTTGTCACCAAGTGGCAGTTTGTGGAGGGCTTGATACAATGGCTTCATTAATTGTTGATCATTACCCTCTTTTTCAATGTCATCTCTTATCTTCGAGTAAGCGCACAGGAAAAGACACCAGCACAGAATCACCAGCGAATGGATCTTGTGACGAAGTACTGAGTGACCAAGATTTGGATTTGCTTGTTGTCATATTGGGAGTGCTCTTTAACCTAGTCGAGAAGGATACTGGAAACAGGGCACGTCTCGCTGCTTCAAGTGTCACATTGCCTTGCAGTAGCTTGAGTCCACATTTGCATAATGGTGGATGGTTTTTACAGGTTGGCCAAGATCGAGAAATTGACCAGCAGTATATGAGCATTCTAGTTGAAATCAAAAGGGTAGAATGTCAACTTGGTAGACTTATTTCTTGTGATGGTGCTTATGGACAAGGTACTTTTCGGGGGTTGGATTGGAGAGAGATTAAGAGTTGGTGTCCTATTGAGTGGGCAATTCTTGGGAAGAAATTCCTAGCCAAGAGTATAGTTCCACAAGAGCCTTCAGACACTTGGGAAGGTGAACAGGTATTGCAGCATCCCAGTTTGAAGTTGCTTGAGGACAAGCAATCTCAAGTGGGGAGGACTGTAATGTCCTCTTCCTTTTAGGCCCTGAGGCCCATACCGCTAACCTATGTGATTCCGATGGGTTCGAGCAGTTACTGATAGCTAGGGAATCAGATCATGATTGATGCCATCCATAGAAGATCTACGGCATCCTCACTTGGTCAAGAAGGGCCACCTGGGCCAAAGGCCACCTTCATGCATGACCATGCTTTTTTCCATGCTCCATGCATGACCATGCTCTTTGCATGCAAGTCAACGGCAAATTAGAAGATAAAGTGACCTAATTAGGTCAAAGATTAGGTTTTGCGCAGTTGAACTTTATAAATAGAGGGTAAAGCAAGAGGAGACCTCACTTTGGATTATTATTATTTTGGGAGCTCTTGGATAGCAGCACAGTGTGCAGCACAGCAGTTGGGGTTGGAGACGGAGTCTTCAGCTAACAGGATTTCGGCAGTGAAACATCTGTCCTAGTCTTATTCCGGGTAAGCCATACAGGTTCACCACTTGTTCTTCATTCATTCATCAGTTATCTAGTACATGGTATAGATCGTTGCAGGGACACGTGTGCAGCCGTAAGAGAGGGTTTTCAGCCAGAAAGCCCTAATCCCTGCCTAGAGGTCTCAGAACCTCCGCATGCATCAGGAATTCTCTCCGACATTAGCAGACGAGCAAGCTCAGAAAGTTTCAGCCCGAACGAACCTCTCCTCCTACAAAAACGTCACCTTCAGTCTAGAGGGTTTTTACGGGGCTGTGGGGCAGTGACACGAGAGGAAAAGAGCATTATTAGACCCCCCATTTGGATCCTTATGCATGTAGCTATCTCTGGAGTCATTATCAGCCAGAATATTAGTGGTAAGTGTTAATTTCTCTCTGCAAACCTCTAACCCTAATTCAGCTATATTTTAGGGCATTTTTGCATGGCGAGTTTGCATGCACAATTATTTTGCAAAGTTGTAGGAGATTGAGTGTGTGAGTCAGCACTATCATAGAACATTAGAGAATATCAGTATTTGGGATATTACAAAGTACCACACAGAATTGCTTCCTGCTAAACCAAGAGATCACACCTGCTCCCATACTGAAGCAACACCCTGAAGTGCTCTTCCTGTTGATGGCACTTCCTGCCCAATCTGAATCAACATAACCCTATAGGTTAATCTTTTGATTTGCCTCGTACTTGAGCCCATAATCAACTATACCCTTCAAGTATCCCAGAATATGCTTTGCAGCAATCAAGTGAACATGTCTCGGATCTGTCAGGAACTGGTTCAAGGTGTTCAGAGCAAAGAAAATATTTGGTCTCATGTTTGTTAGGTACATCAAGGACCTAATCATCTGACGATACATCAGAGCATCAACCGCTTCTAATGAAGCATCACTCAAAAGCTTGAAGTTCGATGCCATAGGTGTGGTTATGGCCTTACAGTCCATCATCCCAAATCTCTTCAGAATCTCTACTGCATACTTCCCTTGTCGAAAGAAAGATCCCATACGCATTCTTCCACGCCTCCATGCCTAAGAAATAGTGCATGATACCAAAGTCTTTCATTTCAAAATCGGTAGCAAGTTTCCTCTTCGTATTAGCAATCAACCTATCCATACCTGTTACAAACAGATCATCCACATACAGTAGGAGTATCACTTGATTGCCATCTTCAACCTTGTAGTAAAGGTTGGAATCTGCTTTACTCTTGGTAAAGCCCAAACTGGATAGGAAACCATCAATTCTGGTGTACCATGTCCTGGGTACCCGTTTCAAACTGTACATAGTTTTCTTCAATCTACACACATGAGGCTCCCTATCATGTGTCTCAAGACCGAGTGGTTGCTCCACATACACTTCCTCTTCCACTACACCATTCAAGAAAGCAGTCTTGACATCCATCTGGTGTATCTTCCATTTCATCATTGTAGCTAGAGAAAGTACTAATCTGATGGAAGTGTATCTGGCTACAGGTGCAAAAGTTTCTTCATAATCTATTCCTTCTTTCTGGGAGAAACCACGAGCAACAAATCTTGCTTTATATTTTTCTATGCTACCATCTGCAGCATGCTTGATCTTGTAGATCCATTTATAAGTTACAATGGACTTCCCTTCTGGTCTCAGGTTAACATCCCAAACATCATTCTTCATGATCAATTGATACTCTTTGATCATAGCATCCTTCCATTCTTTCCGTTCTGCCGCTTCTTCATAGTTGGAAGGTTCTTTAGCAATAATGTCACATATCAAGGCTACATAACTAGAGCAGGACCTAGTTCTCTTTCTTCCTCTAGGTGTTTCTTCTAAAGCTCCATATCTTTCTGCACCTTGGATAATTTTACGTACCCAAGCAGGTTTCCTCTTCTGAGGATTCTTCTCCTGAGGTGGATCTACATGTTCTTGAGGTTCTTACAATTCTCGATCTTCTTCTTGAATTTATTCGTTCATGGTTGTATCATGAATTCTGAGTGCTCTTGTTTCTTCAGGTTCTTCAGCCGGTTTCTTCTTGGATTTGATGTAGGCTGAATCTTCCTCAAATGTTACATCTCTACTAATGTCAATCTTCTTAAACCATGGGAAGTATATTCTGTAATCCTTCGAGATTTCAGAGTATCCCACAAATATACCCTTCTTTCCTGAAGGATCTAACTTCGTCCTCTTTTCTTTTGGAATGTGTATGTATACATGACAGGAAAATATTCTGAGATGGATGAATTTTGGTTTCTTTTCGGAGAAGACTTCTTCTAGAGTCTTGTTCTCGAGTACTCTGTGAGGTGTACGATTCTGTACGTACACCATTGTTATAGTAGCTTCTGCCCATAGATGCATGGGAAGATCTTAATCATGAAGCATTGCTCTTGCAGCTTCCATGATAGTTCTATTCTTCCTTTCTGCAACCCCATTCTATTGTGGATTATATGGAGTGGATAACTCTCTCTTAATCCCTGAGTCTTTGCATAGCTCTTTGAATTCATTCGAAGTGAATTCTTTGCCATTATTTGATCGAAAGGTCTTGATCTTCTTTTCTGTGTGATTCTAGATCAAGGATTTGAATTCCTTGAACTTGATGAATACTTCATATTTGTTCTTCATAAAGTATATCCATGCCTTTCTGGAGAATTCATCAATAAAAGAAACATAGTATACATACCCTCTTAATGAACTTGATGACATTGGATCGCATACATCAGAGTGGATGATTTCCAAGATTCCTTTTGCCTTTCTCTTGCTACTTGGAAATGTCTTCTTTGTGTTCTTCGCTTTCGCACATCCTTTGCATACACCTTCATGTTTTGTCTGCATTTTTGGGAGACCTTCAACAACTTTGCTTGCAAGTGGTAGTGCTCTGTAATGCACATGTACAAGCCTTCTATGCCAAAGCTCATTTGGTTTTGCCGAGCCATGAACCAAAGCTTGTTCTAGTTGTCCCTTTAATCTGTATAGTCCTCCTTCTTGTTCCCCAATCACTACTGCATCATTGAAAGACTTTCCCTTTGGCCACATGAGGACTTGGCTATCTACAAATGCTAACCTCATTTATTTTGCATCCAATGTAGATATGGAGAGGAGGTTCTTCTTTAGTCCAGATACAAATAATACATATTTCATTTTGATAGACTTTCCAGATTCTAGATTGTATGAGGATTCACCACTACCTTTTATTGGATACTGGTAGTCATCTTCGAGTTTAACCTTATGAGGTGATTCATGTTCAAATAATTTCACAAAGGATTCCTTGAATCCTGTCATATGTTTGGAAGCACCACTATCTATAAGCCAATCATTGCTACCATGTGTGACAGTTCCTGTGAGAGCGGAAATCATAACATATTCTTCATCATTGACTTGTCTGCTTCTCTTTGTGGAAGGTTCATCATCCTCTGCAGCATGAGCATGATGTCTTCTCTTGTTTCCCTTCTTCTTGTGAGAGCTACTTTTGTTTCTAGGACAATCTCTAGCAAAGTGTCCTCTTTCATCACATGTATAGCAAATGTACTTAGACATATCTCTAGGCTTTCTAGGGTTATTCCTTTGATGAGAGTACTTACTTCTGTCGTAGCTAGATCTGGATTTCTTGGATTGTATTGTGAGAGCTTGATATTCACTTCCCATATTTTCTTCTTAAGCTGCTATCTGAGCTTCTTCTTGTGAGCATTCTTTCCAAAGTCTGTTGAACTTGACTAACTTCTTTCTGGCATAGATTCCTTGAATAAAGGAGTCCCATGATCTAGGGAGACCATTCAATGTGGTCATTACAATATCTGCATTTTCTACTTCTTCATCTACTGCTTCCAGTTGTTCCTTGATTTGAGAAACCCTTGTAAAGTAAGACTGGATCTTTACATTCTTCAGTTGGTTTCTCAGACTCATCTTCTGGTTTATGTTCTTCCCTTCAAACAATTTGGTTAGAGAATCAAACATAGCTTTAGGTGTCTTTAGGGAGGACACATGTGGTGTGAGGTGATCCTTGATTGAGTCAGCAATAATCCTCTTTACCATAACCAACTTCTTCTTGTGTAAGGCCTTAGCCTCATCTCCCTCTGGAACTGGAACCTCCTCATGGATGTAGGAGTCTAACTCATTTTCTTCCAGGACCAGGGAGATCCTGTACTTCCAATCCCGGAAGTTATCAGCTCCCTCAAGCTTTTAATCATGCTTGGTATGATGAGACATCTTAACTGAGAACCTCAAATGGAAATACAAAAGATTTAGATCTTACTAGGTCAAGATGTTGGATCTAGATTTGGAGCTGAAATTCTGTAGTGCTGGTTCAGGAGTAGATTAGGGTTATGATTTTTCAGAGTTCTGTCTAACTAAATGCTTTGATCTTGATCTCTAAACTTCAATTTTGAGGAGGATATCAATCCAAGCCTGGGCTCACTGAAAAATTCCACTTCTGTGGAAAGCCCTAATTTCCGGGAGTAGTGTCAAGTCCAAAACTGAAAAACCTCATAATTGGATTCTGCCTCGAGAGAAAGATGTGCCCTAGGGAAGAGAGTTATTCCAACCTTCTTTTGCTGAAAATCTATGGAGAGAGATCCACAAAGTAGGAATCCCTAGTTCCCGCAGTTGCATAGTGTCTTCTTCTCAGGTTAGCTCTGATACCATGTTATATTTTTAACATTAAGCTAGCATTATATTAGGATCTTTAACTAAGAGAATAACAAGCACAACAATCAAACACAAGAGACAATGAATGCATTGTTTTTCCTTGGGGAAATCATAAATGGAGAAAACCGCGCAACTTCCTCAGAGATAGAATGAACACCAAATAACAAAGCCCCCAAAACAGTAAGATGATCTCCCGATAGCAGTAACCTCTTTCTTTCTAGCCCCAGTGTCTTCTTCTTCCTCAGCTATGTGCTACAACTGAGTGTGAGTGAGTGTGTGATAAATAGAGAGGCTAGCTCTCTATTTATACTAATTCCTGACTTGACTAAACCCTACTAGGACCGACTTCTCTAGGAGAGTCTAATAACCCTAGTGCCTTAGAATTGCGGGGATTTTAACCTTTGAACAATAGGAGGGTTACCCACAATGACTTGAAATGACTTGTTTACATAATAGAACCTCCCGATAGGAACATTGGGGCATGACATGACTCAAGTACATTACAGACACATCCCGAAATAAACATTGGGGTACAATACATAAGATACATAAGTTAATACATTCCAAAGTTACAAATACATCAGCACTTCAACCATAGAATTCTTTTGTAATTGCTGCAAGTATTTGAATTTTAGATGCCCGAACCTCTCATGCCACAGTCTACTCACTTCATTTCCATGAGTCAGCAATGCGATGGGATTTGAATCTGCCACAAAATGGGAGAACTCAGAGGATTTTTTATGATGGTTTGCAAGGCCTTTTGCTACAAGTTTTCTGGATGCAAGTTCTGTGATATCTACATCATCTGGGCTAAAGGAGACTCTGTTGGGAACTCCCGTATGTGTCATTTGATAAACACTTAGGAGGTTTGATGCAAGATATGGTACATACAGAACATTGAAAAAATAACCATGCTCAAGATCTACAATACCTTGTCCTTCAGATATGATTGCGCAGTCATCTCCCATGTGGATGGGGATGGATTTGTCGGTCTCCAAAGATGAGAAGGAGTCTCTTTCATCCATCATGTGGTTTGAAGCTCCAGAATCTATCAAGAGTGCTTTGGACTTTGAAGTGCTTTCCATGAGGGCATGACCTCTTTCATGTTGTGGTTCCCGATCTTGCTGATCTCTCCTCCAAAATATTTCTGAAAGATTGATGTGATTTCTCTCAAGTAGAGAGGTAGCTTCATCAAGTTTCTTTTTCAGGCATGCATGTTTAGGGTTGAATCCCTTCCTGTAGTATGAACACTTGACTTTTTCCTTCCCATGATTCCCTTTTCCTTTGTTCTTCTTTGAGCTAGAAGGCTCTTCATGTTGTTGGTTTTCAACTTTAGGCTTAGGAGCTTCGAATTTGTTTTTTGGGTTCTTCTGCTTCTTTCCTTTACCCTTCAGATCTTTGGGCCCCGAGACATAGAGGGCTTGATCACGGGAGGATCTGATGATCCCCATCTAGACAAGCTTATCATGTTCACTTGTTAGGGAATCAATGAAGGCATTGAGTGAAGGCATCTTCCATCCAGGGGTTGTGATCTTCCCCGCACAGAATGTAGAGACAAACACCAAATAATCAGCTCCAATTTTGGAGAGTATGGCGAGGATGAGCTGATCATCCTCCTTCGCCACCTTACATTGCTTCAATAGTAAGACAATGTGCTTGAACTTTGTGAAAAAATCATTTAAGGTCTCGAAATTGGAAGGCTCTAGAGACATCAACTCATTTTCAAGCTGGTATACTCTCAAATCATCCTGTTTTCCATACAGGGCTTCCAATTTGTCTGAAATTTCCTTTGGAGTCTTCAATCCCAAGAGATGGAAAAGAAGATTCTGGGAAATAGAGAGGCACAAGAATCCGAATGCTTCATCTTTATTGTTCAAGAATATAGCTTTGTCTGTCACAGAAACAGGCTCTTCTTTAGTGTCCATAGTGACCCTATAGAGTCCTCTCGCACGTAGCTAGATCTCCATGTCTCCTTTCCATGAATGGAAATTGAATGGAGTCAAGAGTTCTATGGAAGAAGCCATCTGAAACTGTTGGAGTGAATTATTTCACCTGTTAAAACCTGCAAATCAAAACAAAAGGGGCACCGTAAGGTCGTACATCCTGCACATTTTAGGCTTTCATCACAACCAGCATAGTTGATCAAGCAAGCTTGAGCAACAATTCCTTAACTTGGGGTATTAGGTGGTAAGCCTTGGCTTCTAGTGCAATGCTAGATTTTTGAGCATTTGCTCAATTTTCATGCAAGATCTGTCAAAAACCTTGTTTTCTAGAGATCTGAGCTTTGTCCCGCCATGAGCTTTGATACCATATTAATTTGTCACAGTGTTCTAGGAACTGAAAACACAGTCTCACAAAGAATACAGACAAATATGCATAAAATTGGCAAAATGGTGCTGCAATGGAAGTAGCAGCTCTGTATAATCAAAGGAATAATGAAAATACAATACAATTATCATACAATATGCATGAATGCTAAGACAATTCAAATTCCCAAGGAGGTCATTCGAATTGAATGAATAGGTGTAGCTTAATTGACTGTAAGCCCCAGTAAAAACACTAGTTAACCAACTGATCAAGTGCCGATTGACTCAACTGAGTCCTAACTGAAGTCAGAGTGCAATGAATGACTGAATCTAACTAAAAGTAGCTCATAGACATGTCACTGCATTCCAACCAAAAAGTGGTAGCACATCAATAACTCCAATGAAACCCGATGATGTTAACTGAAGTCAAACTAGCCATCATAGGTGGTTTGAGGCACCCCTGTTGACTCCAGTTCATTAAATATTAATTAAATAATTAATATAATTAATGGAGGCGCCTTCACCACTCAGATTTAACTTATTGTAACCATCAGCTAGCAATTAAGTGCGTTTATGACACTCAGATCACCCCCAGAGTGCTCCAGTTAATCTCCTCAAATGAAGGAGAAGGCTTAGTTGGCCTCCTTGACTGAAGGTAGGCATGGGTGTGCTCATGCTGATGTCATACAATGCTCCTCTGATGTCAATTAAGTCAATAAAACTTAGGATAATGATTTAACTAGGAAAAATTGAGAAAATTAAGTGTGCATGGTGGGTAAATGTCTCCAACATATAGTCTATTTCGTCATTTTTCCTAACTTAGTAAGTTACAATCACTATACCAGAGTATGGGAGAGACAACTAGAGGTTATCTACCACTTACTACATCTTCATGCATGAGTTTATGTGCCTCTGGGACCAATCCCTACATTAGGAACCCACTTTGAGCATTACCAGCAGCCTCCTATAGTTGGTTGTGGTAGGTAAGCAGTTATGTTGAGTTATCCTCCAATTACATTCAGTGAGATCACTATCAGTTAGCCTAGCACCAATTTTTCATACATGTAGGGATAGTGGCGCCTTTTGTCCACCTACCTCATCAGTTAAGTGATTGTAGACTGATTTATACATCCTAAGTTAGACTAGTGAGTTCGAGCTATGATTTAGACACACTAAGTTAGCTAAATAGTCAGTTAGAGTTGGTAGATTCAAATCCTATCTAGAGTATTCGAATTCTATTTATTGTACCATCATTGTATCACTGATTATTGAATGAAGATTAATGTTGTGATTATCTTAGCAATTCTTGTCCGATAAATCTAAAATTTGTCATGAATTCTTTGCTCAGTGTATATTGATATTAATTATTCCACTGCATAATTCATTTTCAATAGCTCTCCGATTGGCCTGTAGATCTATGGTTCTCAAATTTAACAAAGCCCTTATGGGGTATATCATAAGGAATATGTTTAGAATAAAATACACCAGTAGCACCAGTCGGGGACTCAAAATAGGTAGGAAATTCAAGAATTTTAGGAGAACTATTAATTAACATAGGACCTTCACCCTTCTCACCAACATGATCTTCCCCTTCTAAGACAGACAATGAACTTAAATTTTACTCAACGGATAAAAATTTCAACAGCATAGGAATAGATTTTGAAAACTTACCCACAAAAATTGATGTTGACGAATGATATAAAGGAATAGGGAAATTTATTCCATTTTCAAGTCCATCGATACTGTCCATAGAAGGGTCCTCTATCTCCATAGGCTCCAAAAAACCAAATGGTTTGTTTGGGCACATTAACTTCAGATGTCCCATCTCAAGACATCTATGATATTGAAAGGGGGTTTTCTAGATCTAGATGTTGAACAAAATATCCTCCCTCTCGCATGAATTCCATTTCCTTAGATAAACCCTCAACAGGGTCAATTTCCACAAGCTTGCAAGGAGTTTTTCATATTGATCCCAACAAATGCTCTTATTCCATGAGGAAAAACCATCCTAGATATAATTTGCAACTTCCATAAATCCTTTCAAACTCCAACGTTGTCATGGAAAACCCAGAAGAATAACCCACAGGTGTCAACACGCTAGTTTCTCCTTCCACGGGTCAAAACCTGCATGCCACAGAGATAAAACTAACGACCTTGACCCAATGACCCAGAACCCCTCTTCAATTGTTTGTCTATCCTCCTAATTTGATAGAAACTAGAAAACCACCCACTCCCTCATTAGCATTAAACTTCCTCGAAATATTATTAATAAAAGGTTTCCACTTAGATCGGATCGAGTTTGAAATCTCCGCCAAACCCTCGAAATATTATCAATAAAAGGTTTCCACTTAGATTGGATCTAGTTTAAAATCTCCACCCTAGAAAGCTTGATGTATTTGAATTTTCCCTCAAAATCTCAATGAGAAAGAGACATTACCACATCAAACATTACATCCTTCCCAAGTACACAAAGAGATATGCCTCTCTTTTCCTTTTCGATTTTAATTTCCATTACACATGAGCAAAGTTTGTATTTGCATGAGTAGGTACGAAAGAATTATGAACCCTGAAACTCCTAGGGCTACTAGCATGCATATGAGACCGAACCTAAGACAAATAAGCATCCCCTTTCAGAAGATGAAAAAGCTTTTGGCTATCATCAAAAAGAGAAAAATGTGAAGGGAAAAAACAACTTTGGCTAAGGGATTTGTTTTCACCCCTGGTCGTAGAGTATCGGTTTGAGGAGAGAATAGACCTACCTCTGCGAGACTGATATCGCTCGCAATTTTCTTAATCTGAAAGGATGGCGAAGTGACTGGTGTACTGGGACCTACTAAGCCACCTGGCACATAGCCAACAAAACTCTCGTGACTCCCATAAGGACTCATCACGAAAAAAACAAAAAGAACTAAAAAGCCATGAGAAAACCACTGACTAGTCAGGATTGCAAAATAAAAACAATGGATAAAAATTAATTAAGATTGTCACTTTTTATCTTGGTTGGTACTAAATCCTCAAGAAAGGTTGGTTCAACTCTAGGTCTATTGTTTCCTACTCCCACAATACCAAGGTTTTGAAAACTATGGTTTACAGATCTTCCATGAGTCCCTGGTTTGCCCTATGCACTCAACTTTTAACCTATGCATATTCACTCAACTTATTACCTATACATATTCACTTACTACAAATTAAATTAATCTACTACTTTAATATTCATGTTATCTACCCTACTGATTGAGAGACTTGGCATTTTATATAAAACTTAAAAAATACCCACAATTTTGTTTACTTTGTAGTTTCTTCATGCTATAAGATATCCATCTCATCTAGTAAGTTAACTAAAAAAGCAAAAACTAATCAGCCTGCGGCATAGGAGCATTGCTTGTTGTTGGATCTCAGCACCTTGAGATCTAATTACCAGCAATAAATCTATAGCAGCAATCATTATGCCCTAGGCTGCTTAATGATCGCCTTTAAAATTAGAGATTTAATCTAGGAGCTGTCTAACTAGGGGACTTTTTGACTTTCAAGCTGATTTTTTGCCGGAATCCAGTGAATTTAATCTACAAAATCTGCAATTTCTGTTATTTGTTGGGCAGTTTTAAGCTCATAAATGAAATCAGGTGACAAAAAAACCCCAACATTCACACACGGTGAGATCTAGCAGTATTTTTAAAAGTTTTGAAAATTCCTTAAAAATTCATAACAAAAAACTGGTAAAACTTCGCCCAAAAAGCTGGGCGTTTTAGTTGTCCGGAATGGTTGCATGACGGAGAACGTGGGGAGACTGAGGCATTTAAAATAAAGCTGCTGAGTGGAGAATTCGAAGTTCAATCATGAGATGCATACGAAGAAGCAATCATCATCAGCCCGGTGGTCTTGTTCAATCATGAAATGCGTAATGAACAACTTATAAAAAATAATCAGCCCATGGGTCTTCTTCAATAATGAAATGCATAGCAAGAACTTAAGGAATCATCAGCCCGTCAGTCTTCTTCAATCATGAAATGTATGGGAAGAAGGAATCATATGCCGGTCAGTCTTCTTCTGAGTCCTGATTCCCTCGGGGAGTCGAGCGTCACCTTCTGTTTAATATTACTTGTCAGGGGGACCTGGTAACGCACTTCTGTCGCATAACGAACCGCTCAACTTGCAACTGCCCGTAAATCTGTCAGGTCAGTTTTCAATTTTATATTGCTGTTTACCAATTTTATATAGCTGATTCGCCGCATACTCAGGGTAATACGGCCATCTGAAACAACTTTATGGATATGCAAATTAATTGGTTTTTAAACACAAGTATGAGTTCAAAGTCATGGCATGGAATAGTATAGACTGCATTATACAATAGCATACTCAAACGTAGGCGAAGGAAACGGAGGATATGGTTGGGTACAATCATTTTGCCGAAAGATATCAGGACTTGGATGGGGATATCGAGTGTTTTTCCAATTCTAAATTTTTAGGAAATCAAATTGATTAATAGAGGATCTTCCTCGGGCTGTGCTCCAGGCCACTTTTAAAAGATAAATCTTTAAAAGTATGTGACTCGTGAAATGAAGTGGTGCAAATGGATGACTCCATACCCGATCAAGAAATAAACGGTCATCTTTAACAAACATGTAAGTTCAGGTTATTCAAAGGATCAACGGCAAAGTCAACTTTTAACTTTGCTGTTGGTCTTTTGGATGGCCTAAACGTAAATACTTTTTAAGCTCGGGTGAAACAAACTTAGACTAAGCTGGTAAACTGAATGGTATAGACGGCACACTCTATGATTTATGGAGGCAACCCTGTACCTTGATTATGAAAAAATCAAATTAATGAAACCCTCAAAATTACAGTTACAGTTAGCTTATAACTATATACATTAATTCTCAAAAGTTCATAGTTTATAATACTAGTATATTCATATAGTTTGATGCTGATGCTGGATCATGTTTATAGGGATTAAATGATTGAAAGATAGATATAAAACAGAAGACATTTTGGAAATATTTTTATATTTCTCATATTCTTTTTGTTAAACAGGTTCAAATATGCCTAGTTACATGTTATCAACAACATTCTTTCTGCCATTTATTTATGGAATATCAATTATTTTTTATAATCTTTTTCTTTTTATCTTTCATTCTTTTAGTTATCTGCTATGAACCATTGATTATCCATTCATCAGTTATGACTTATTGATCAGTTATCCATTCATGAGCTAGCTACCAGTTATTTTTTATATTTTTTATTATAATTGTTTCTTTCAAATTTTAAATTACTACCATAAAATTAATGGACATAGTACAACTGTCTCATCCTCATCTGTAAATGAGAAAGCATAGTCAATAATTCACCTTAAATCTCAAATAAAACATCTATCAACATAGTTATATTTAATTTAAATTTAAGTAAAAAAAATATGAAAAATATCTCTTAGCTATGTAGAGCTCCAAGATTCTTCTTCTACGGAAAAGGCACAAATTCTCATTCAAAGCAAGGAAGTGGTTGGGGCTAAGGAAGGGGTTGGGATAAGCCCATATAGTGCAGCTGAGTGCATTGCTTTGTCTATATGGCTTTGGGAAAAGCATTAACAAAATTCCACATTCATTTAATTGATACTCATAATTTAATTTAAAAATGTTTGTTTGAGAGAATTAAATTCATGGATTTCGCTTTTTAGTCCATATTAAATACATTTACTCAAATTTTCAGATCCATGAATCTGATCTCATGTACAAACGAGCTTTGAAGGATTCTCGGACATACTGGAAGAGTTGGTTATTGGATCTTTGAGCCTTTTGTTTGGTGTCCTTCAACAATGGGCAATGTTCACATTTTATTATGTTTGACGGGAAATTGTAGGACTTGAGAGGACATGGTAATTTCGTCTTTTTCTGAGCTGCTCAGCTGCCACTGTGCACCTTCTCATACCATCATACCACTTTCCACCTTCTCATAGGGGTGTCTA
Organism: Pseudotsuga menziesii; assembly: GCA_001517045.1. NCBI lineage: Eukaryota > Viridiplantae > Streptophyta > Pinopsida > Pinales > Pinaceae > Pseudotsuga > Pseudotsuga menziesii. The sequence continues at coordinate 409,070 of LPNX010075544.1, read as the reverse complement.
ACAATGCAAAGAAGGCAAAGTTCTAATAAATCTAGAACTTTGCTATATTTTTCAAGTATCTGGGTCCATTTAAAATGGGCTAAAGCCTCTGGGCAAAATTCCACTATGAAATTTTGCCATCACACCCTTGAATTTCTGCCTGAAAACACCACCGGAAAAGGTGCACACAGATCTGAAACAACTCACTCATCTGTTTAAAGAATGGCGGAATCAATAAATCCGTACGGGAGGACTACCATATTATATTAGCGCTGTAGATGCTCCCATGATTGTTTTATGTACGACTGGCTCCTCTACCAAAAGACGCATGCGACTCCACATGTGCTCACGTAAGGATGGCTTGCTGTTGTATACAGGCAACAGTATTATAAATTATATATCTTCTCCATTATTGATGTAAAGCATATCTCTCGGTCCTGACACATTGGGATCGAACCACATGCATCCTGCAATACGGAATAAGGACGTTTCTACCTTTCCCATTGAATCCTCAAACAATTTTTTTCCTTCATATTTTTCAGTTCGAACTTCTATTTATGAATCCTGTTCCTTAAACGGGTCATTGCTGAGAATCACATTGATTGCTTTAGATCGGTTTATAGCAGTCTGTGTTCGCTTCTGTTGAATATGATAGAGGGAATCATCAATATTGAGATTTATATTCAGTACTTGTTTGAAAAGTGAATAAAGGGGCGGGGGTTATCAAAATGGGAAAGCTTGTAAAACAATTGAAGAAACTGAGGAAGCTTCTCATATTGACAAGGTCCCAATCAATTCATGATCAGCCTATTTCCTCCATCGTTCCTGTAGGATGTCTACCGATTTACGTAGGGGACGAGGGCCGTCGTTTCATTGTGGGTATACACTACTTAAACCATCCTCTTTTTGCCGAGCTGCTAGACTTTTCTGCAGGAGAATTGGGGTATTCGCAGAAAGGAGCTCTCAGAATAGCTTGTGATATTCCGCTGTTCGAGCATGTCCTGGTTCTTCTTACTCACAGGAACACATCTGTTCATTCCATGGAAATACCAGATACACTACATCGACATCAATTTTCAAGATGACAAGTTACTTGGAGGCTCGTATGATACAGATCCCAACAGCAAATCCTTTGTATTGAAAGAAAAACTAAATGTACACTTATTTCATGGGTATGTTCGCGAGGTTTCATACGAAAGATGAGAGTCTAAAATGTCGATTGTATTCAATCATCTTCCACTGTAGAAACCTATAATTTTTTCGTCGGCCAGACCAGCCCTGGCCCGCAGCCTCTTGTTGAAGTCAAAGTCACTTAGCTCCTTGTAATTATCTGCAACGTTCACAGAACGAAATATATGCAATGAATATTCGCTTGATCTCATTCGTTCTTTTGCTTTTTTTCGCATATCAATCTTTAAAATATGAAGAGTTTTATTTGAATTTAGTAAATAAGACATAGATTAGAAGAGACCCCGGAAGCGTTGTAATGGGTTAAAGAGACTGTTACTGTCTTGAAATATTGCCAATCGCTGTATTATTACTAGGATGTGCACAACAGATTCTTGATTCTCGAATGGTTTCCTTCTCTGGATTCTAGATTGCAGATGCGGCTAATCTAATGAGTAGTACGGTATAGAGAAAAGTCAACAGTCAACTCTATATCTGATGGGCGGAATTTGCAATAAAAATGGGACACATAATCTCATTATTTTTCGGTTCATTAAATATGATTATAATAAAATATAAATTAAGTTGGTTTATCCTTAAAGAAAAACAGTTTTATATTAATAATTTTAAGTTTTTTTTGGATGGCGATGATGAGCAAGATTTATAGTGACCTATTTAGTATTGAGAGGAATTATTTAGATTTTTGTAAAATTTGATTAGTATGTTTAAAAAGTTGAGTAAGAAGTATTTCTATATGATTATAGTTTTGACAAGTTTGAAAATCAACGAGATTAGAATTTTAAAAAATATTAAAGATTTGCAATTAAATGTAGGTGTACACAAGACATTTTAAAAGAAATCTAGAAAGTAAGATTTCTTGTGTTTTAAGAATTGATCCATATTTAGCTATGAAACTCATATAACTTTGTTAAAATCATAATCTTCAAAAAAATGAATTCCATTGTAAATAATGTTACTGAAAAGAGATGAAGATTCACCATGAAAAATCAAAGAACCAATTAGAAAATGAAGTCTAACTATAGTTCCAAATGTATAAACAAAACATTCTCTCTAAATATAAATCATGGTAGCATAATTTGATTGTATTGGCCTTTCTGTATACAAGTTGAATATTAGATATGGAAATATGAATACCCGATAATTTTGAAAATTAATTAATTTTGAAAATTAATTTAAAACAAAACAAATTTCAATCAATTATACTACTATGATATAAATGAACAATTCGGGAGTTAATTACCCGTCAGTGGTATCAGAGCTCCAGGTCCTGTCCTCGTTATACTTTCCATGACTCCTGCCTACCAGCCAGTCTGCTAGAGTTGAGTTTCTGCTCTCAGCTTCCTGTGTCTTCTGTCATCAATTCTGTAGATAATGTTCCGTATCCTTGATCGACAACCTGTTGATAGCCTCTCTCTTCGTGTATATGCTCCCATCTGCAATCGTGGTATCCTTGCATGGGAGTGACTATCGACAATTTGCATGTGAAGTGTTTTGACACTGCGCGTGAGAGGTGAAGACTCTCTCTTTACTGGAAAACCTAATCTCGTGAAGTGCCTGACCTTTGCCTTGTGTACAATTGTTTTATTGTATCCTATCCATGGAGATGTACTGCGTTGAAGGAGCGTGAGCTTCATGTATTGAAGTTCATCGAGCATGGTGTTGTGACTAATATTAAATGTTGTGAAGGTTGCGTGGAGCTCCCTATCTTATTAACTATTGTAGCTTCTCTCTCCATGGATCGCAAGTTTTGAAGACAAGGATTTCTTTTCCAAGCGTGAGCCCGACATCTGTGAAGATTGATCTTAGCGTTGGTGTCTACCTTGTGTGGAGCTTGAAGAGTTGCGACCAGACAACTGTTGAAAGTCGTGTGGACTGCTACGACCTTCATCTGATTTGTATTAAAGCTGCCACTAGAGCCAAAGTTAGAGCCTTTGAGGACTACGACCTTCCCTGAAAGCTGTGACCTGAGGTATCAGAAGCTACGACCTGCATTGGAGAGCTGCGTGACATCTCTTTACATGACTCGTGAGCCCTGACGACTGTTCTTTTGGAAGTTGCGACCTCTCCTCTTTAACACTGTGATGTGTACTCTATTTGGCATGTTGGGGGTGATAGAGGGGCTCCGGCTCCACCTTATCAAAGATGCAAGGAAAATTTTACTGTGAAATTTTATCAATTGGTTATTTTGTTTTGTTTTGTTTTCAAAAAATAAGTTTGCTATTCTGTCATTTTTAGTCTCTCTATATATTAAATATGTTTTTTAATTATAATATTCATAAAAAATTAAAGTTATAATAGTAAATTTTATGTTTTATATTTAATTTTCGCCTATTTATCTATATATATGATTTTTTCAATATAAATACAATACTTAAAAAATCCTTAAGTATATTATTAGAATCCTTAAAAATACCCTAGATGCAACATCTCAACATTGAAGATGCTACATTTTTAAGATTGGGCTTAGAGCTACCAAAGCTAGACATAAAACTCGAGAATGAATAGATCATATTGAATACATTGTATTGGAAAAGTTGGTAAAGATATAGACTTGCACTTTTAAGTTGCTTCCCAAAACACATTTTATTTGCAAGTAGAGATGCATTCATTGGCATCCATTTTTAGAACAATCCTCGCTCGCAAGGACGACTATCTTTAGTGGTTCAGAAAAATCAAACTTTTATTTGCAATGATGTGGAAGGGGATTTATGAAGGAATCACCATTAAAACAAATGCGGATTTGATCTTGCCATCTGACCCAAATGATGATGAGAGTAAGAAAAATAAATATGGGAGACAAAAGACAATAAGGAACTAGCAATGATAACTATAATAGTGAGTGAAGAGTAAGAAAAAGAAATATGGGAGACAAAAGACTAGAAGGAACTAGCAATGATAACTACAATAGTGAGTGAAGAGGTGAGCCAACATATACTTAGTGCAAAATCTTATTTTGAAATGAACACATTTAAGGGTTTGTATGACCCACATGTTGAAATGGAGGTGATTCAATCAATGTTAAAATTGTTAAGTTTATAGGCTAGAGATAATGACCCCATGCTAGTTGCATCTGAGATGAGAGAAATCATGCATAAAATTCAAGCCTCTGGTATTACGAGACCTTCCACTTGCAGCATTTTTCAAATATTTCTATCCAACACATTCAAAATATATGGAATCATTTTAAGCCAATGATAAGTTCAAAAATCTCACCTTTGAAACCTTCGTGCACAAGATTGTAGACAAAGAGAGCCTTTGGAAAGAATACCAATGAACCTACTACTTAAATCTTTTCCTTGCTTAGAAAGCAAAGAACCAATCCAAATATCATTCCAAGCAAAGCAACAAAAGAGGATGAGGAAACAAAATTTTCAGAGGCAGAGGAGGTAGATGCCAAAAACAACTCAAGCAAAAGATCATATATGAAGTGCAAGCGTTGTGGGAAGAATGGACATGAAGAAGAACAGTGTTGGTCTCCTTGGGACTCCATTAAAGAAAGAGATAACTAGAACAAAGAAGACAAAAATAAAATCCAAGAGGCTGGTAAAGCACTTGATTCTGCTCATTATATTGTTGCACACTGTAATCTTGGAATAAATGAAACAACATATTTTTCATCTTACAAAGATTTTTGTTGCATTGATACTGGTGCAACATCCAACATGAATTTTAGAAAAGATTGTCTTGAAGAACTAAATTCCATTGTAGATGACATAGTGTACTTTGTAGACAAATATAGCTTCAAACCAAAGGGAATTGGTCCCATGAGGTCAAGTTGCCTAGATTGCCATACTTTGTGTTGAAAAATGTTCTCTATCTTCCATAGTTGTAGAGAAGCCTATTGTTCTTAGTGTGTATTCGACAACAAAGTCATTCCATCCGCATGTTCAATGGAATCGTAGAGATAAGTATTTTCTTTAACAACAAGGTCATCATGACCAGATATGAAGATGGGAAGTTATTAAATTTGAAGGGATCTTATCCAAGAGTTCAAACCTTTTCCTACCTCACTGAGCATGAAAAAGGTAATATGTCGTCCAATTTGTTATGGCCTGCTAGATTCAATCAATTTGAATTATAACATTTTTCATCTCTTGAGAAATAATGATGTCTTTGGTTTTACCTCCATTCCTTGGAAGAAAAACAAAGGTAGTGCATTCATACTAGGAAAACATAATAAGCATCCATTCCCAAAGTTAAAATTCAACTCATGTAGAAAGTGAGAGCTAGTTCACTTTGACTTATGTGGCCCCATGCCTATTCCTTCTGCCAATGCTAATAGATACCTCATGGAATTTCTTGATCACTACACTAGAATGTGTTGGGTGTATGTGTTGAAGAAAAAATATGAAGCCTTTTCAAACACTCAATAATTTTCATGTTTGGATAGAAAATCAACCAAAATCTCATACTGGAACACTTTGTACTAATAATGGAAAATAATACACTTCTAATGATTTTCAAAACTATATTCTCCAACACAAGATTGCACATCAAACTTAAATTCCTTGTAAGCCTCAACAAAATGGTGTGGTAGAAAAGATGAATAGAACCATAATGTTCAATTATGTTCTTCAAGAATGTATTATTGATGTTTTGGGGTGATCTAGTAGTTTGTACAACATATTTGAGAAATAAAATTACTTCACAAGTTCTTGAATACTAGACTCCACATGAAATGTGGTATTCCCACCTTCCTTAAGTAATGAATCTCAGGGTTTTTTGTTCTGCGCGTTATTCCTTGATACCAAATAAGTAAAGAAGTAAACTTGGTGCTAGAAGTCGAAAGTGCAGTTTCTTGAGGTATTCAAACACCTCCAAGGCATACTGTCTTTATGATGAGGTAAACAAGAAGTTTTTTATTTGTATAGATGACATTTTTCTTGAAACTAATAAAAATGATGAGTCTATTGATAGAAAAATTGATTGTCTACAAAACATTTTCCATCTAAACACTCATTATGAAGTTGATAATGAAGTTCCACACCTTGAAGGGAGGATCCATATCTTGGATCAATATCAATCTGTGGAATTTCCTTTTGAAGTACATACACCCCGAGCCCCCATGAAGAAACGTTTGATGAATAATTTCTGACTACTTCATGTGAATAGGAAAGTCAACTGGATGATGTAATTGAGAGGATTGGAAGATTGAACCTTGAAGCGAATGAAGCACCACCAGTTGATCAACCTGGGTCGTCAAGGAAAAATCTGAAATGAGTGATAAAGATAGTTGAATGTGTCCATTGAGATGAAGTCAGAAAGACGAGAATGAGAAGCTCAACGAGATGAGAATATGGAGGAGAAGGAGATAAACTAGGTGATGATATTGATGTCTCATTTTATTGTGAATTGAATGTTAGAAAAATAGGATTGCATAGCAGTAACAATTATACAATTAAATAATTAAAAAGATGCAAATATTAAACACATTACAAGAGAGACATGGATATAACATGGTTCACCAAAAATGGGCTACATCCATACAAAAATTGTCAGTCCTTTATTATTATACTATCTAGAAAAATGAAGGGATATAACCTGTAGCAACCCCACTACACTTCCTCTTGACACTCTTGTAGTATCTCTCACATAAACACAAAGATTGTTTACAATGCTACAATACAATACACAACCATACTACAATGGTTTCATTTTACACGAAAATCAACATGGGAAAATACTATGGGTCACCCAATACCATGGGTCTAGAAATATTTGGTCATCAAACATCCCAAAAATTCTTTCAGGTGATTCGCCCCCAAACCTCTGTAGGGGGGGCGCTTTCCCTCGTACCCTCCATTTAGGACGAGTGTATAGTAAAACATGGGTACAAACATAATCGAACAATAACATATCTAAATATAGAATATCAGGCTCCACAACCAACAATATCCCACTTGGAGACTAATCACAACAACTCCACCGTTGTTGCACTTCTTGGACTATGCTCTAGACCTTGGAATTGAAAATTTTATCATTTTCACGTTCGTGCTTAAAGGCCAACAGAAACCGAGTAGGAAATCAATTTCTCTCTTGTTACTACGTTTGTCAACATGTCTGCATGATTCTGGCTAGTATGTATCTTTTCCTACTTTAACAGTTCATCTTCCAGAATAGATCTTATGAAATGGTACTTAAACTGTATATGTTTAGTATTCGAATGAAAAACTCATTTATTAGCAAGATGAATGGAACTTTGGTTGTCACTGTACAACCTATTATTCTCCTGCTTCTTACCCAATTCCTCCATGAAACTTTGCAACCAAATCATCTCTTTAACAGCCTACGTAGAAGAAACATACTATGCTTCCATTGTTGAAAGTCCAGTAATCTTCTACAGTTTGGAAATCCAACTTACTATTGTTCAACCCACAGTAAAGACATACCCTATGGTCCTCCTCCCACTGTCTTTATCACCTTCCATATTTACATCAACATATCACCGTAGAACAATATCTCAACCTCCAAAACATAATGCATGAGAAGTGGGACCTCTCAAATACCTGAGAATCCATTGTACTATTTTATGACGCTCTTTACTTGGATTATTCATATACCTTCTTACAAATCCCACTACATGTGCAATATATAGTCTTGTGCACACCATGGAATATATCAAGCTTCCAACTACTGATAAATAGGGAACCTTGAACATGTATTATATCTCTTCCTGTGTCTTGGGACATATCTCTTTACTTAGTTTGAAATGGTTGGCCAAAGGTGTACTAACTGGTTTTGCTTTCTTCATTCCAAATCTCTCCAACACCCTTTTTATGTTCTCACCTTGAGATAGTGTCAATTTTTTTTTTCCTTTCTCTTGTTATTCTCATACCAAGGATTTTCTTTGCAGCACAAAAATCCTTCATCACAAATGATTTATCTAGTTTCCTTTTGGGAACGTTTTTATCCTGCATGTTAGACCCTACAACAAGCATGCCATCCAGATACAATAACAAGATAATATATCTTCCATTATCTAGCCTCTTGAAATAAACACAGTGGTTAGAATGGCATCTACTATAACCTTGTTTTCTCATATGTTAATTTTTCAATGGTTATACAAGATCTAAATACATTTAGCATCATAACATCATAACCATATACAAAAGCATCACTGGAAGGAAGACCAACACAACCAAACAAAAGAACACAGAGATTTATCCTGTGAAACACTCGTGGGGGATACAACCTAGCAAAACTTCCTTAATATATACTTCAACAAAGGGCAGTGTAAGAACCAAAGAATAGGACTTATAAGACCCCAAGAATAATATCGAGCTTCTTATTCTCTCCCAGATGGACTGCTCCTTCTCTCTCTAGTGCAACTAATTGAGTTCTCTACTTCTTCAAATGAGGAAGGTGCCTCTCCTATTTATAATAATCAGTTGAAAGGCCTAATAACATAATTGAGACAACTTCTCCTTACTACCAAGGCCGACTTTCCTTGGAAAACTCAAAAATACATTTTAATAATAATTTTGTAGGTACCACTAACCCAACTTACAATGAAGGTTTTACCTCAAGATTTTATACGACCAATTACATCAATGACATCCCTAATCGAAGGAACAACATATCTGGAAGGGGTAATAACAATGATACTACAAAATAGAATATCTTCCGCCATTACATTTATTTAACACTCCCTCTTAACAAGGAAGGTATTCTACAACAATAAATATGTATAACTGACTGGTGAATCTATATGTCATAGGAGTTTTTCACAAATATATCAAAATCATCATCATCTATGGAACAACATCATCATGTAGATCTATGACATCTTCTTAAGTATCATCATATCTGGTATCATCTCGAGCATCATCATCTCTGGCATCATCTTGAGCATCATCATCTCTAGCATCATCGTCTCCGGCTTCATCATCTCTGGCATCATCTCGAGCATCATCATCTCTGGCATCACATCGAACATCATCATCTCCACCTTCATCTTGAGCATCATCATCTTTTCCTTCATCTCGAGCATCACCTACACTATTAGTATATAAATATTGAGCTAAATCACCTGCATCATAATTAAATGTTATCCAAAAACATCATCATTTGCAACTGAATGTAGGAAATCGTCCACAAGTGAATGCAGGACTACTCTCCATATGAGAGTATTATCGTTTGTAGGACCATCCTCAGGTAGTAAGTGCTAGGACCACTCTCAACAAGAGAGTGTTCTTGTTCGTAGGACCATCCTCAAAGAAGATACTATCATCTGCAATTGAATATAGATCGTGTCTGCAACTGAATGCATGACCACTCAACATATGAGAGTACTATCGTCTGTAAGACCATCCTCATCCGGTAAGATCTAGGACCACTCTCAATAAGAGAGTTTTCTTGTCTGCAATACCATCCTACCAATGAATGCAGGATCACTCTCCATAAGAGAGTACTATCATCTCTAGAAACATCCTCATCCAATAAGGGATATGACCACTCTCAATAAGAGATCACGGTATTTTCCATAGAACTACATCTCGTTGGGATATTCCCATTTGAATATACGACCAACGTTCCTAGGATATTCCTTATGAGGATTCCACCAATCATGTTGGGCTCTACCCTTAGTGATACAACCAGTCATACTAGGATCCACCCTCAGAAGATATGACCAGGCTCTCTATATAGTGACTAGACCACTGAGGCTCATCTTTCATTTCTTGTACATCCAGCATACTGGCAAACTCAACTGGCCTTCTCTGTACTGGAATACCATTACCATATCATTCTATTATAATCACTCCCTCTTTCCAAGGAGGTCCTTTTAGAATACACCAAGCTTGTCTCGAAAGTGTTCAAACTTTACATGAGATAGAGGCTTAGTCAGCACATCAACAACTTGTTCCTCTGTAGGAAAATACTGGAGCTTTATGACTCCTCTTTGCACCATATCTTGGGCTTTGTGAAACATTGGGTTCTTTGCTTGCTTGATGCAACTTTGGTTTTCACAATATATATTAGTTACATCCATTTCGACATCAAACAATCCTACCAATAGTTTGTGAAGCCACATTTCTTCTCTACAAGTTGAACATGTTGCAGTGTACTCAACCTCTTTCTTCTAAGCCATAAGATCATACCCAATCCAAAAATCCTAAGGTGCTCTTTCTGTCTTCAACACTTCCTCTTCGCATATACAATGTGTTCATCTTGTCAAGTCATCGACATATCTCAGTCTTCTGCATTCAACCTTAAAGTAAAGGTTGGAACCCACTTTACTCTTGGTAAAGTGTTAGTCTTACAGGAAGTTTTCCATCCTATCATTCCATGTCGAACTCGGAGATATTCTACAGTCACGCACTTTGAAGTAGAGCATCCCTTTGCATTTGTACTCTATGTATCGAAACGTTATATACTAGAATGACATGTAGCATCCTTTGCTACTAATATTCTATGTATCCATCTCAGGTCATTGTATATCAAGATATTTTCTCTTGAACATTGCTGATAAGTTCCTCTTGCACCCATCTGTGATCTTGTCATTCTCTATAGGCTTCCATCTCCGACCTTGTAGAAAGATTAATATATTCACCACTTTAGGTGATATTCAATCTCCTCATGTAACTGGATGTGCTTATCCATGGGTTCCTGTTGAGATTGTACAAATAAGTGTTTTTTGTCAATGGAGTATGTCATTCCATAGTCTACTCCCTCTTTTTGAGAGAAACCACCACTAGTACATGTGGAAATTTTTCCCACGGACTTTCATTTCTATTGAAACACTTGTGCATTGGTATAGCGATGAAAATGGTCCCTTCTTTTCATGGAAAAACTTTCGTTTCTATAGCAACACTTTCCACATTTTGTCGCAATTGCGACGACTTCCATTTGTTGCGATTGCGACGAAAGGATGGCTACTACTACGACGGATTTTTGCCACTATTACGATGATAATTTACCGATGAAGGGTTGATCGGTCGTCTCTATAGTGACAACAAGCAATTTAAAAAAAACAAAACAAAGTTGTTGCAATTAAACTTCGTTGGTGTAGCGACGAAGTGTTCGTCGCTATGGTGACGAAAAGTAAAATTTTTATAAAAAAAAAAAAATTTGCGACGAAACTTTGTTGCTGTAGTGAGGAAGTGTTCATCGCTATCACGATGAAAGGAAATTAAAAAAAAATCCGACGAACTTGCTGTACTAGCGATGAAGTTGTTCGTCGCTAGTATAGCAAGCACATCGCTAGTAGTCCAGTTCTCAGTTATTGGTGACATTGTTTTCTACTGCAGACATTAATTTTCCAAAACCCATTTAATGTATTTATTGTGAATTTTTAATCATGCTCAAAAATTGGCCATCGCTAGTTATTGGCAACAAAAGACAAGTATTCTAGTCCTTAAGTAAGTACTCATCATTACAATAGCAGTTGATGCCTGAAACAAGTTCTATGGATTTTCCACACTTCATGTATCTTTATTATTTAATATATTGTATTTGTCATATGCAGTGATTTTCCATATTGGTAGTCCCAATCAATAGAAAACTAAATCAAGGAAGTGAATAGGGGGAAAAAAAGTTATACTTCCTGAATTTTAGTAATAGCACAAAATTATGCATAAAGCGACAACAACAACTACCACTAAGGTCGTCATTACAAACATAGAACATCACATAAAGGAATAAAAGTCTCAATTGTAGAAGGTGGACTCCAAAATCAAACTGTTTTCATTTTTTAACAAATAAATCAACCTTCAATGAATTTCCTATGATCATTCTTTGACTGAAAGAGTGCCGTTGCTATATGTTTTGGTTTTGCAGTTTTTCTCAATAAGGTTTCTTGCTTCTATATAAGAAATCCATAAGTCAAAGCAAGAATCCTACTTTTAAATTGTGAGTAGTTCTTGGGAAGACAACCAACTTCTCTTTGTATGTTTTCAGTCTTTGAACATTAGCTTGAAGGCTCTATAGAGAGCGATTTCTATGATGATGATCGATGGAAATACCTATTATCAGTGCCAATTTCTTGGTAATTCTTGTTTCCTGTAAAACAAGTCTAGTGTGTTAACACTAGAATATGATAGTTATAGAAACCATTCCTAAGAAAATGATGATCCAATAATAATAATAATAAAACCTATGGATCACTGTCTTTTCCTTTGAAAGGAACAAAAGAGAAGGCTCTAACTCGCTTACCAAAAACCATATTTAGCCACAAGGGGTGTATGTTTCTTGGGAATACACTTGAATAGAAGGCTCAGTTTTGTACTTTTATTGTATACTAATAGAATAGAAGGCTCTAACTTGCTTAACAAAAACCATATTTAGCCACAAGGGGTGTATGTTTCTTGGGAATACACTTGAAAACAGATTTGGAGAATCAACTATACTTCACATCACATAATGAGTTTATACAAATTTGAAATTCCATAAAGTCCTCTGGCAAAAAGACAAAAAAAAGATAGCTTCTGGTGTATATTTATTAAATCCTCTAATAAAACAACCAAATTTGCACATTCCATGGCTAATTTATAAAGCCTTAATGAAATCTATATTTTGCAAACAAACAGGAACAAAATGATAAAAAACTTAGCAAATTGTTTCTGATATTCTAAGTTTTCTTGAAAAGAATTTGTGAAGTAGTTACTTCCTAATATCTTCACCTGAGATACTTCTCATGTAAATCAACATTATCCTAAAGAAGGCATATATGTTCACATGACAATACCCTCACAATGCCCTTCCTAATTAAGGCAATGCAAGAATATTTCTACAATGGATTCTTTTACATAGCTGCGCAAAGCAAAATATCCTTAATGTAAACATGTGACAGCGTAAATGTAAAAATAAAAAATGAAAAGGGGGTAAAATAAAAGATATAAAATAAACTTGCAGAACTTCAAAAATGCTAACATTTCATTTTAGAAACAAACAATAATAACTATCCATATAAAAAGAAAAATGTTCAAAAATAGGAACAAAGAAACCAAACCATGTATGGCATAATGCTGGATGCATCATAGTCTAAAATTCCTACAAAACACACTTTTATACCTTATTCTACTAAGGTTCATCACCAAAAAATCAAGAATCCTTCTTATGGTACAATGTTGGATGCATCATATCCTAACCTTTGCCAAAATACATTTTATGATAACTTACTTTACCAGGGTTGTAAAAAAAAATACAATCTAATTCAAGAAGCAATCTCCATCTAACTCGTTCCACTCATTATGTTAAAGGTGAATGAAAATATATCCTTAACTAATAGAGAAACACTTCAAAAATAGCAGAGTGAAATCAATGATGTAAAATAATAGAAGAGATAACATACTATATAGTTTCTAATCAAACAAGTATAACTTCCTCTAGAAAGCTTAACAAAGAAGATGTTAAAATAAAACAAAAACTTTTAATCTATTTACAATACAATCAAATACTGAAACTATAATCTCACCTTAAGCTCTTCAAGTGAAAATCCTCTCCCTACACAAACTTTCATGTTGTATTTTTGGGTTTTTCCATGTACAACTGGTCGAAGGGGATCAACAGTGGAGTGTGGAAAGATCTTTACGGCCTTTTTTTTGATGGGATGTACAAGATGGTAAAAAACACAGGTAAGAAATAACTATTGAAGATACAATTACCATGTTGAACAAACAATAATCTTCATAATCAACAGCATTTTGAAAAAAGGAAAACAAGCATGTTATGTGTCATTGCCAATACATCTCCTATGCTTGCGTGTAGGCTGGTTGAACCATGTCTTCACATAAGTTTGCCAATATTTCTTAAAATTCCCATTAGGCACAACATTGTTATGCTTCACCATGACTTACCTACTGTGACAACCATAAAAAATTAATAAGATGGGAATAGATAGACTAAAACTTCAATGACATTTATTTTAAGACCAGAATGTAAGAGCATTCAACTACATGGAATGGCCATCCAATTTTATAAACTTACTTTGCATCTGCAAATTTAAAGTACCCCCTTTTACCTATCAGAATAAAAATTCCATAATTAATGTGCAAATGTTAGCTTGAAAGCATTCAGAATGCCACTAACAAACACAAGCGTCTGCAACTAATTATCAATAATGCCTAATTCATCAACCAATAGTTGTGACTACTATAGTTTCTTCTATCTAGATCGTCACAAACTACTCCATGGAAAATGCATCAATTGTACATTACTGACATACAGGTTTATCACACTAAAGGTATATTATTTAGTGCTACAATCAGTAACCAGCTTTAAGCCAATGTGGTATATATAGAAAAGCACGGTCCTAAGAAAATATAGGTAAAAAAGTTTTAAAACATAGAAGGAAAACACATATCAGCTACATGAAATATCACACAAATAAAAATACCAAATAACAAAATTCCACGAGTCAAATATGCCAAGCCTTTCAGTAAATATAAATTATATCAAATGGTCATACATCACAGTTGTCCACTTTGAGATCAATTAAAATTCAACATTGATTTCAAGGAAGCAGGCATAGATTTTGATTCTTGCATCAATGTTTTCATTTCGAGATGGTAAACCCAAGTAAAAAAAAGTTCTTATTAGATTCCGATAGTGAAGCATGGCTTGGGAAACAGCTCACACAATAGACAATGGGGTTTAAAACTACTTGGTGAAATTCACAACTTGAAAGTGTAAGGATCAAACCCAGAACTTAGCACTCAGCTAAAACTGATGAGATGCTCTATTAGTGAGTTTCATGCACTTCCATGAAGGAGGCCCTTATAGTAAGCCTAAAAGGTGTGCATGACTACCTTGAACCCAACATTTAAGAAGTGTTGAGAATTAGCTTACATGATAGACATTTGGGTCAAGACTCAAGATCATCGAGGGATGTCGAAAACTAGAGAGGAGGATATGCATAATCATGAATAGGAATTAGTTCAGGTTGCAACTGCAATAGGGACCAAATAGAAATATTTTCACAAATGTTTCTTGTATTTTTTCAAGCACCAAGGAATAGAGGAAAAAGGAAATTTTTAATCCTTGACCGGACACCCTAGAACATGAGGAAAAGAAAATAGAAATGCTATCCTTGTTACTACCTACAACTGATTGGGATCACATCAAATGGCACATATCTCTCTAAAATATTATCAACTAGAACTCGAACTTTGATGTACCCATTCAACCACTCTATGAAGCATCTAATACAGTATATTTACACCAAAATGTCAACTACAACTAATTAAAAGTAAATCAATTATCAAACAATGAAGAGCCATACCTTTGTCACATAAAAGTATTTCTTTCCACAATCCCAAATTCGACGACCAATGACATACTCTCGATCACTACAAAAGAATGGAAACTGCAGGATTTGACACCAACTAAAAGCTGCTACCAAGAAAAACAACAAACCATTAATAATTGAACTGTATATTGAATGAATAAATATATACTTTTTCTTTCTCTTTTATAAATAGAAAAGAAGAGTAGGTAAAATGAATTTGGAAACATGCACAACAATGCCTCCCCTATCGATGATGAGATCATGCATCCTCCTTCCTAGTCTACCCTACCATGGCACCCTCATTCATAGACCATCATGATACACAAAAGAAATTGTTGTATGACTATCTTGAGACTACCACATGTGATCAGACTTGCAATAATTGTTGTACCATCTGCTATAGTATATACCTTTGTTTTTACCTTCTTCTACAACATGTGCAACCAGGAATTGGACACAATTTCCAAGGTACCAAAAACTAACATTCTGACCATTATCAAGGGAGATTAACACATGTCTGGTCCCAAGTGGACTTTAATAGGATATTTTATCCTATTCATTTTTGCAAATATTTCAACCCATTTATGGCACAAATTTTTCAAGCTACAACATTCACTTTCCAATCCCCTACAAGATCATATTTACTGTTCACAAACCCTTTTACATAATCTATTATGGTTAATACACGGATTCCAATCAGTGTTGGTATGAACATGGGTAACAACTAGTCCTAAGGGTTAGATCAAGTGGTCATGAGCCAATAGCTCAAGGTAAGATGTGTGGATCTTAGGCACCAATAGCTTACCCTAGTTACCACCTGTGGATAGTAGTGAAGTCTGAGCATTTCTATGCATGGTTATATGAAAAAAAGATACAATGAGAACAATTTCATAGATGTAATGTGGCATGTAAAAGTGAGTAGTTGCATATATGTACTTGTCCCGTCAAAGCTTATGTAATTTTTATCAAGCTCCTCTCAATTCATTGTTGGCATGGGAATATATTGTGCTCAATTTAATGTATGGATTGACCTTTTCTTCCATAGTAAGATAATATAGGACTTCCAGATGCATGTCCACTCGACTCGGATGTCATTTTCAGTAGAATATAGTGCAAATTCATCATAATAACAATATACTACATTTAATTCGAATCTTCTAATTCATACTACCCTAGCAGCAAGGCAGTATAAATCAATCCTGAAAGATCAAGGATGCATTCATGACTTTTCCCCATTAGTGCATCCATCACTTTGTCTAGAGTTCATCTTGCTCTCTAGAACGCTTGGCCAAGTTTCCTTTAGACTATAATTTACAAGTAAAGACTTTTTTGCACACACTAACTTGTTCATCATGTTCAAAGACACTTGGATAAAGGCAAGAAAGATGGATATCCAACCTGAGGCTAAGAATGAGATGATTTAAATACAAGAAGGAATTCAGAAATGCATTTCATAATGTTTGGATGCAAATACTTGAGATGAATTCATCTAATGCATTTTGTAAATTTTAAATACTAATCCTCAGATCTTTCCAAATTTTTAACAAAAAAATCAATTCTAGTCACATTTGAATGTTGAATCATTACAGAATCCTCTACTGCGATATGCATGACCAGTGACCACATATTCCCCTGCATTGATAGTGCTATCATAGCAATATGGAAGCATGATTTATTGACATAAAATTGTATGAAGGTCTATAATAAAATTAAGGATAGGGAAGACATATTCATACTAGAAAAGACAATTATTTCCCTTTCAATCAGAGAACACCTATAGATGAAGTTGAGCTCCAGGAAATTCATTATAATAAATCCCCTGAGAATGTTTCCAAATAACAAGATGCAATCTTTCTACCAATCCTTCCATGAACAACACTTTTAACTTATATATTTAGCTGACCTATTAACTACATCCCAATAAACTATGAAGTTTGAGAATAGGATTGGCACTGAGACTAACATAGCATCCTTTTAAGTATAATTTAATCATATTCTGGTAAAAATAGAGTACAAATTTTTTTAAAACCCAGCTTCAAATCTATAAATGTCATAATATTGAACTAAGTAATTAATGGCTGCTTCTAATGTCTTATTTCTCTCTAGGGCATTTTTTACCCTTACAGGGAGGGAGCCAAGCAACCTGGGCATCCCAAATTTCATACTCTCTACAAGATTGTTCACAGAAAATCCTTTTATAGATGATATTACTATATAGAAAACTCTCCCTTTGTTGAAGATGTGAGCAATAAGATCAAGTGTAATGGAATGCAATTGTAAAGAGGAGTTGGGAAATATTTGCTTAAACATTTTCAGTGCAGGGAAACTAAAACGCATTGGTCTAGGGAGTTAACCTAATTAATCTGATTAATGTAGCCAATTTTCAAACTATCTTTTGGCAATAAAAAAATCAAAAGAGGTTCTCTATGAAGGGAATACAATTGTTTTTCTTCCAGTAATAAGTATCGGTTTCCTCCAAATAATAAGGATAGTGATAGTAATAGTAATTGTAATAATGCTTATAATACAACCACCACTCCTAGTATACTAAGGCTTGATTCCATTTTTCCCTCCATCCCATACATGTATGCTTTCACGAAAAGTATTGAACAAAAACATTTGATGCTCTTACCTTTATGCAAGCTTTGCTAACTTGCTTGGTATGTAGGAATTTTTTTTAATATTTTCTGAGTTGTGTATTATTTTTTCTTATCTACCCAATCCTTATCATTCATAGTTCTCTCAAGGTTGGATTGCAGGTGGATGCCACAATATGGTTATGACATAGTCTAAGTAGTCTTTTTGTATAATCAAGTGTGCTCCAACTTGAAAAAATACAATAGAATAGTTATTATGTTATTGAACTGTAAAATTAATGAAACAAATATGAAAACCTAATGTGTTCAAAATAAGCTTTATTGAAAATGTTATATTTTTATCATTTAAGCAATATGATATGAGGATATTATTTGAGAGAATAACATGCACAACAATAAACACAAGAAACAAGAGACACAAAGAATTTTCCTCGGGGAAACCATAAAGGATAAAACCCCGCAACTTCCTCAGAGATAGAATGAGCACCAATGGCAGCAGTAAAACCCAAAAACAAAAAAGATGATCTCCATAGCCTGTTCTCTCTCTCACACTTGAGAGAGATTCTCCTCTCTCACTCATGCACCCTAGTGAGTGAGTGTGTGTGTAATAAATAGAGAGGCTCACTCTCTATTTATATTCTTTCGTTCACTTGATGTCCACTTCAACATGTCTCCCCCACTTAACAATTACTTACTAGGGCCGACATCTCTAGGAGAGTCTTATAACCCTAGTGCCCCACAACTATGGGGACTTTTCCCTCTGATCAACAAGGAGGGTTAACCTTGACACAATTGAGGGGATTATTGCCCCAACTTACAATGGAGGGTTAACCTCAATGACTTTACATGAATTGTTTACATTATTGAATCTCCCGATCGAAACATCGGGGCATGACATGAATCAATTACATTATAGATATTTCCCAGAATAAACATCGGGGTACAATACATAAGATATACAAGCGAATACATTTCAAAATTACAAATACATCAATACTCCCTCTTAACTAGGAAGGTATTCTCTTGGCACAATTTATCAGCACAAGTATTCTTCTTTGTATCATCTGGATCATCATCGGGTCATCTTCATCTTCAAGTCATCTTCATCATCAAGTCATATTCATTGTCAATTCATATTCATCAAGTCTGGATCATCACTTGATCTAGAGCATCACTAGATCATCACTGGATCATCATCATCATCATTGATTTTTCTATCTCAATCAAATGGTGCTATCTCTAAATTCTTCTCGTCACAGGAATTTCTACAGAGCCAGCCCTTTTTCATGCTGGTTGTACGCCTAGCCTCCAAGAATGTCTTCATATTCTTCATCACTTATATCTAACCGAGTCAGAAAGGCCTGCCCAACACTTATATATGACCATGGTCAAAAACTTTATTCACGCATCATGATAGGAAAATTTATTCACACATCATGATAGGAAAATTTTATTCACACATCATGTCACAAAGAATCTACACATATATCTGACCACGATAGAAAAATTTATTCACAGATCATGATAGGAAACTTTATTCACACATCATGATAGGAAAATTTAATTCACACATCATGTCAAGAAAGGATCTCAATCCCAGGCTGAGTGTGAGTCCCAGATAGAAAAAATTCCTAGTAACTGACCAGATTCCTCCATTCTCCTAGAGAATGGCATTTAGCACTTATATTTGATCATGTAGGAACCAATCCTACAGTCACATCAGAATGGCTCAGCACTCATATCTGACATGGAAGGAACCAATCCTCTCACCATGACAGAATGGCTCAGCCCTTAAATCTGACCATGGAAGGAACCAATCCTCTCACCATGTCAGAATGGCTCACGAACTCATCACTTCCCCTTGGAGGGAACCTTGATCTGGAGAACACCAAGCTTCTCCTTGAAGTACTCAAACTTCACTCTGGCCATTTCTAGCATAGAATCACATCAAGGATGATTATGTCCAAGGATAAACTGCGAGCTTCATCAGGACCGATTACATCTGAGGACAACCTACAAGACCGTTTACGTTTGAGCAACCTACGAGCTTTGCTAGGATTTATGCTCAGACAACTTGTCTCATTAGCTATGCTAGAACTCCCTCTTTCGAGAGATCTCTTAAGGTTAACCTTGACTCGGGATTGAGTTAAATGTGGTTTAGGTCTAGCACATGGTTTAGGCACATGGTTTGGGCACATGGTTTGTTGTAGCCCATGGTATTGACCCATGGTATTGCATGTGATTAAGCCTTTATAAGGCTTGAGGAGACTCCATTGTAAAGAGGCCTAGAGGTGAGCGGTGGCTAGCTCACTTGGCTCGGATGGCCGGTTTTGGCCATGTAATGAAGATCTTCATTGATGCTGGTTTTCCCCGCATGGGGTTTCCAGGGTATATATTGTGTCTATGTTAATGTTGCTTGTTTTAACCTAACAAGATCTCGATCTGGATCACTGTTCCTCTCTGCATCATACAAAAATGCAAGTCAGATCAACCAAATCAAATAGTAGTTTTCAAAAGAAACATACTACCTCCCAAATAGCAAGTGGCAACATCTTTTGGCTCAGTCGTACTCAGCACCATGCAGGACTCCATCCTGCCAAACCAAGAGATCACACCTGATCCCATACTGGAGTAGCACCCTGAAGTGATTTTCCTATCAATGGGACTGCTTGTCCAATTCAAATCCACATAACCCTCTAGGTTAATTGTCAAATTCATATCATACTTGAGCCCATACTCAACTGTACCCTTTAGGTACCTCACTGCATGCTTTACAACCATCAGGTGAACATGTCTCAATGTCTTCACGGCAAATCAAACATCTGGTCTCACATTCATCAAGTATATCAAGGAAAAAATCATGTGACGATACATTGTGGAATCAACTGAATCTGATGAAGCATCACTCAATAGCTTCAAGTTTGATGCCATAGGTGTGGTCATGGCCTTGTGGTCCATCATCCCGAAACTCTTCAGGATATCTACTGCATACTTCCCTTGTCCCAGGGATATTCTACCACACCTCCATTCCTAGAAAGTAGTGCATCATATCCAAGTCCTTCATCTCGAACTCAGCAGCAAGTCTCCTTCTTGCACCTTTAATGAGTTCCTCTTTTATGTTAGGAACAAGTCATCAACATATAACTGTTGGGGCGCGCACCTTAACGGCCCTTAATTTTGGTAACTCCGCAGTTTTTGTGGAAGCTTGTAAGCGGAGTTGTGACTCAAAATAGTCTTAGGGGTGTTGGGGTTGAGTCAAATCCCTCTCCTTGTAAATGTCCATAATTTTCAGGTATAAGCCCATGGTTTTGTAATAGTGCACTTGTATAAATAGGCACTTATGTAAAGATGTCAAGGGTATCTAATGACATGAGGATCATCTGATGTGAAGAAGATAGATCTATTTTTGGGTTTTAGGGTCAAGTCCCAGCTGTGTGCATGGATGACCTCTGTAGCTGTGTGCACAGAGGGTTTTGTAAGGAAAGGAACTGCATCTAAGTGCGCAGCTTAGAGTTTGTAAGAAAAGGAATGCAGCTAAGTGCGTAACTAGATTTGAAGGAAAGGATCTGCAGCTGAGTGCGCAGATCAGAACTGTTGTTTTGTGGAAAGTTGAATAAAATCACAGTTTTGTGGACATAGCCCCTACATTGGGGATGAACCACGTTAAATCTTATGTTGTGGTTGCTCTTTTGTTGTTTCTGTAATGTTTTCTTTTCATGCACTGATAAGTAGGTAATTGATAAAGTAAGATAACTGCTAAATATTATCTTCGCTGTGAATTCCCAATTAAGGGTTAAGCAAGAAACTATTGCTATCTAACTGCGAAGCTATATAAGTGAATGCTGAAGTTCCATTTTGTATAAGTATTTGTTGTTAAGGCTAAAGGTACAGTAATATCCCTCTTCTGCTTGTAGAAACCTGATTCTGCGGCACCCCATAGCTGTTTCGAGTGAGACTGCAACCTGTTCGCAGGTTGTTGCCGAAAGGGCCAACACTGTGGGTCTTTTTGTTGGTGCGAAGTTAATGGAATAAACTCGAGTCTGCACTAAGCCCAACAAATTGGTTCCGTTGCCGGTTGAACTTAGTATCTGCTCAAGAGGGATTTACGTTGTACCTGGAGGGCTATGTTTTGGAGACCCTCAGTAAAGGAAATCGGTGACTGGATTGAAGAGACCTATTTGAAATTTGCTGAACAAGAAAATAAGGATCCTTGTCGTAGCTCAGACGACTTCTTGCAAAGGTACATTTTTTCGGATGTTTATGATATTTTCTTTGGTAGTATCCACATAGAATTGCACCAGTGGTTATCTAGGTTGACAAAGAGAAAGACAAACTTCAAGGAAGATCAATTTCCGGATTGGACCCCCGCAAGAATTAACATATTGAACAGAATGAACAACGCGATCTCACGAGCTGTTGATTTATGAACAACGTGAACCCTTGAAGCATTTGTGACATAGTTTGCCATCGACACAAGTAGCTCTTTTAGCGAAGCTGAGAGACAGTTTTTCAAAGGACCAAGGGGTAAGTACTTGAATTCATTTAGTTTGAGAATTAAAATGGTCTTGGCTAAAAAAGGTATATTGCTTATAGAATCAGATTGTTATATTTGTTACTACTAACATATGTTTGGAAGCGCAAGTGACTTCGACGAGAAAAGTGGTTTGCTGCGAAGTGGTAAAAGGTACAAGAGAAAGTTTGGATCCTATACCCTAGGTCAGAATACCGAGCATACCCCATTAATCCCAGAAGAGCCTGAATCCCAAGAAACCTCTTTTGTTAGAAACCCTCCTATAACTCCACAGTGCAGATCTGTTACTCTTGAGAACCCATCGCAGTCTAAACGTAACCCTACCCCAAGTATTCCTGTCACAGGTCAGTCTACCCCAGTAAGTTCTCCTCCTCCTCCTCCCCCTCCCTCCCCCCCTAGATCCACTATGACCCACATGAATGATGATATTAAGCTTCCTGTTTTCAAAGGAACTGTATCAGAGGATCCAGAATAGTTCTGGTTCTTATGCGAAGTTGTTTGGACTGCTAAGAACATTATGGATCAGGATATAAGAAGAGCGCAGCTGGTCACTTCTTTTAGAGACCGAGCTTTGACCTGGTTCATGAAGTTTCCTAGTACTCAGAACCATGCCTTGGCTGATATTAAAGCAACAATGATTAAAGAATTCAAGAAGCCTAAGTCAGAGTCACAGTGTATAACAGAACTGAAAGAGATTCAACAGAGACGAGGTGAATCAATTTGGGACTTTGATCAAAGGTTCAAAGTTATGCTAGATCAAGTTAGTTTCACTATTGGACCAGCACAGCATAAATAATGGTTCATTGCAGCTTTGGTACCACATATCAGGACTCCACTCATGCAACAGAAGGTTGCTAATCAACAAGAGGCTTTGGAAATTGCTATGAATCTTGAAACAGCTCCTGTCGAAGATAATTCTAGTATAGCTCAAATACAAGCGCAGTTGGAAGAAATGGCTTTGGAGCTTCGTGACATGAAGAAGGGGAAATCTATTTGCGAAGAGGTTTGGTGTACATGATGTAGGATAGAAGGTCATGACAAGGAACAGTTTCCTATGTTAAGAAATTACCTAAATACTGTTGCGCCAAATCCATTCAACCCTAGTGTTCTATATTGTGAGATATATACGACAACTGGCCAGCATCGACCTAAAGACTGCTATCTGCTGCAGAGATATGTGCAAGTACCTAAGAACCCCTATTGTAAGTTCTGTAAGTCAGTTGGACACAACGAAGATGAATGTCGCAACTTTGACCTTATGAGAGAATGAACCTATGATGCTTATAGGGTACAAAATAATGGATATGGTTATCGTGGTAGTACATCAGGTCAAGGTACTTTTGGAGGTTGTGGTCGTGGTGGTATGTCTGGAAGACGACGAGGCTTGGTTGTGTGCTATAATTGTAATCAGGAAGGACATCTAGCTAGAGATTGTCAGAACCCAACTACGACATGTATATATTGTAGAGCAGTTGATCATGTGATTGAGCAATGCCCACAGCTGATAGCCAAGATACAATAGAGAAATAGCGCTCCTACTTAGAATATTCAGATGATTGCTGTAGAAAAAAGACCCGTCCTAGCCATTAACGTTGAATGCCCACAGCTGATAGCCAAGATACAATAGAGAAATAGCGCTCCTACTTAGAATATTCAGATGATTGCTGTAGAAAAAAGCCCCGTCCTAGCCATTAACGTTGTTACAAGGAGTGGAGCTACGACAGAAGTGCAAAATAAGGAAAAACATCCTGATGAGGCTTGGGTTCATAAGACCCCAGAGAAAATCCCAGCATTTCATGTTGAAAGAGAAAAAGAGACATTTATGGAAGCCAAGAAAGAATTTGCTGATCCAAGCACATCAGTAGCACCTGCGCAAAAGCATCAATAGCAGTGACAGTCTCAAGAAGATTCGACGAATAAAGTAAGTACACTTTCATCATTTTTACAGAGTTGTATGAAGCTCTTAAGAAATCAGAATGCTTTAAATGAGTTGTAGAAAGTTATTGCTTCTTGCGAACCCCAACGAAGCTCTGGTAAAGAAAAAATTGTTAATAGATTCAGAAGAACTAGAAGAGAAATGAGATTGCATGCTCAGATAGGAGAGTATGACATGACTTATGTCATTTTAGACCTAGGATCAGAAGTAAATGTCCTAACTAGGCAGACATGGGAACAAATGAGAAAACCTACCCTTAAATGGTCTCCTATACAGCTGAGATTAGCCAATCGGCAGAAGATTGTGCCCCTAGGAAGATTCTCTAGTGTCCCAGTAGATATTGATGGAGTCAGTACCTTAGCTGATTTTGAAGTCATTGAAATAATTGATGATAGCAACCCCTATCCAGCCTTGCTAGGAATTGAATGGGCAATAGAGAATTCTGCAGTAATCAACCTTAAGAGCAGGCATATGACTTTTGAAGGAAACGGTTTGAGGGTCATAGTACCCTTGGACCCTTCTCAAGGAGAAAGGTACACAGATCCAGTCAGAGATGAAGATCAAGATGTGTTGGATCATATCTACAACATCACAACTAAAGAAGAAGACTATCTCAACCCTACTACTGAAGGTATAATGCATTGGCCGTGTGACAGTTCTTGCATGACTGATTCAGATGAAGGCCTGGAGAATTGGTAGAATAGACTTTATGAACTACATGGACATCGATGTGCAAGAATTACCAAGTCTCTCAGATGGCTTGGCTCACAGACAAGAGTCTTACCTATTTTTGATGGCTCGAAAGACCCAGAAGAGTTTATTGTACAATTCTCAAAACAAGTACTCAATTCACAGAAAATGGAGACTCTAGATTCAGTATTTAGAGCCACAGCTGCCAGATGGTGGAATGGTCATAAAAATTATATCCCTAGTTGGGGAGCTTGTCAATAGTTCCTTCACGTGAGATTCATGGATCAACCTTAGGAGGTGCGAAGTAGGTTTAATGGTAAGACTAGTCCTCAGGAACATTTGGAGCAATGCTACGAAGCATGGAAGCATGTACCTCGTGAAGAATGGGTACATAGGTTTGTGCACACTCTGAAACCTATAGCAAAGAACTGGTATGCGGAGGTCGAGCTTCGCCATGGTACCATAAGTTGGGATAGTCTTGTTGATAGTTTTGTGCTCACATTTTCTATTAATGAGGTTTGTCCTACTTTAGATGTAGCTATTAGGTTGATCCATACTAAGGTGTTTGATGATAAAGAAATAGTAGAGTACCATCCCGATTGGAAGGAACAAGAGGCTAATGTAGTAGAATGTTATAACCTCGCAATTGATGAGGATGATGATCTGCACAACATTAACATTCCTGAGTCAAAAGGACACTGCGAAGTACAGGGACCAGCAGTCAAAGTGCCTGAAGTGACTCAGCGCTTGAAAACAAGGCAAGTAAACATTGGGCCAGAAGAAAAGCCTAAGTACGCTACCGTTGGAGATTATTGGGATGAAGAAATGGTGAGCAAAGTGACCCAACTTATCCATGAGTATCAGGACTTATTTCCAATGAAGTTCTCTGAAATGAAAGGTATCCTTGGTGATATAGGAGTGATAAAAATCCCTTTGAAACCTGATGCAAATCCTATGAAGCAGCGCCCTTATAGGATGAACCCTAAGTATAAAGAAAAAGTCAGGATAAGATGCTCACTACAGGAATCATTGAGCCTGTCGAAGAGTCCGAATGGGTCAGTCCTATGGTGGTACAAGAAAAGAATACCAAAGGAGAAATAAGAATCTGTGTTGATCTAAGGAAGCTGAATGGTGCCTGTTTACATGATCCTTTTCCTACTCCCTTTACAGATGAAGTTCTAGACAATGTCGAAGGTCAAGAAGTGTACTCTTTTA
Organism: Pseudotsuga menziesii; assembly: GCA_001517045.1. NCBI lineage: Eukaryota > Viridiplantae > Streptophyta > Pinopsida > Pinales > Pinaceae > Pseudotsuga > Pseudotsuga menziesii. Next base: position 382,710 of record LPNX010075544.1, on the reverse strand, counting down.
GAATTGCTCTAGAGGATTGACATAAAACAACCTTCGCTACAGAGATGGGATCTTTTCAGTATACAGTTATGCCTTTTGGATTGAAGAATGCACCTGTTATGTTTTCCAGAGTAGTCATATCTGCATTTAAAGAATTTATACATAAATTCTTGGAAGTTTACTTTGATGATTGGACTATCTTTGGTTTATTGAAAGATCATATAGCCAGTTTAAGACTTATGCTGGACAAGTGTAGACAGCATCAGATTTCACTAAACCTGAAGAAGTGTATCTTTTGTGCACCTTTTGGAATTCTACTAGGTCACATTGTATGTAAACAAGGATTGATGATGGATCCTGCGAAGATAGCCATTATTGTGAACTTGCCACTTCCAATGTCTGTTAAGCAACTTCGCACTACACTTGGTCATACTGGATATTACAAGAAATTCATTAAAGGATATGCTCAGATCACAGCCCCTATGGAAAAGAAATTGAAGAAAGATATTAAGTTTGAATGGACACCTGAGTGTCAAGAAAGCTTGGATATTTTGAAGGAAAAGATGGTAATTGCCCCTATCTTAGTATTCCCTGACTGGAATAAGGAGTTTCATGTGCATGTCGATGCATCCTCCATTGCTTTGGGTATAGTACTCGCTCAGTCCGGTGAAGGTAATATTGATCACCCTATTGCTTTTGCAAGTAGAAAATTTTCCACAGCAGAAAAGAATTATACTACGACAGAACGCGAAGGTCTAGTTATGGTTTATGCCTTGCAGAAGTTTTGACACTATCTGTTAGGATCTCATTTTAAGATGTTCACTGACCATTCTGCTTTGAAGTATTTGGTTAACAAGGCTATGCTAGGTGGAAGGATATGCAGATGGTTGATTCTGTTCCAGAAATATGACTTTGAAATCATAGTTAAGCCTGGAAGACTTAACCTAGGGCCTGACCTCTTGTTGAGGCTCGAGTCAGGAGAAGAGCCCACTAGTTTGGATGAAGGTCTTCCCGATGCCCAGTTGTTTTCCATCCAGATGGTTGATGACTATTTTCAGGATATTGTTCAGTATTTGTCTACAGATTTTGCACCCGCCGAGATGAAAACACAGCAGAAGAAGCAGCTGGTGGTTAGAGCAGCTGACTTTACCTTGATAGCAGGACAACTATATAAGATGGGACTAGATGAAATACTACGTAGATGTGTCCTGGAGCATGAAAAGCCATTGATTTTGGCTGAGGCACATTCTGGGGCAGTAGGAGGTCATTATGAAGGAAAAGCTACTACGCAGAATATTTTGACAGCTAGATTGTAGTGGCCCACAATTCATAAGGATGCAAAAGAGTATTGCCATAGCTGCGACATCTGTCAGAGGACAGGAAAACCATCCAGGAGAGATGAGATGCCTCTGGTTCCACAGGTAACTTTACAAGCATTTGACAAGTGGGCTATTGATTTTGTTGGACCTATCAATCCCCCTGCAAAAAATTCGGAGCAAGATACATTATTACAGCAACTGACTACCTTACTCGTTGGGCCGAAGCTCAACCAGTCAAGAACTGTAGCACTGCTATGACCGCGAAGTTCATTTTTTATAACATCTTGTCAAGATTTGGGTGTCCTAGAATTCTTATGAGTGATTAAGGATCACATTTTCTAAATAAGACTATTGAAGTATTGTCTGAATAATTTCAAGTATATCATCAGAAGAGTACTGCCTACCATCCTCAAGCAAATGGAACTGTTGAAGCCTTTAACAAGATCCCTGAGCACGCCCTGATGAAGGTTTGCAATGTTAACATAAATGATTGGAATCTTAGGATTCCAATAGTACTATGGGCTTATAGAACCACTTGCAAGAAGTTGAGAGGCCATACACCTTTTAGGCTGGTATATGGGCAAGAAGCAGTTATGCCCATGGAGTACATTGTTCCTAGCCTCAGGATATCTTCCTTCATAGATATGGATGACCCAGCTATGTTGAAAGAAAGGCTAGCAAAGATACTAGAGCTAGAGGAAGACAGATTCATTGCAGGTTTCCAACAGCAAGTACAGAAAGCTAGAGAAAAATTATTGCATGATAGACACATTAAGAAGAAACAATTCCAAATTGGTGATCTTGTACTCTTGTACGACAGTAAATTCATGAAGTTTCCAGGTAAGTTCAAAACACACTAGAAAGGACCATACATAGCTCAGGAAGTTAGTGATGGTGGTGCAGTCCAGTTAGCTAAATTGAATGGAGAAATTTTACCTTCCATGGTGAATGGAAGTAGATTAAAGAAGTACAGGGACAAGCCAGGACCCCCTAATCAGAAGTAATAGCAAGAAGGAGAGCCTAAGTACCAAGCATAGTTGAAATTGGGTACTAGACTATAATGAATCTATTCTCAAAGCTACGAAGTGTTGAAGGATGTCAAAGTTCAAAGGTTGAAGTTCGGTTTCCGCTTGGGTCAGGATGGGTCGAAGGTCAATATGGTGTCAAAGGTACTCATTGTGGTGAAGCTGAAGTTAGTGGTTGTGTTGAAGAAGAAAGGTGTGTCGCAGCCTAAAATGTGACTGATGGGACAAACTAGATTTGGCGGCACCGGCATGTGAACTGCCTTAACTGCCTGTAATGATAAGATCTTGGGAAAATCTAGCGCCGTGTGGACAGGATTTACCGTCGCTCCATCAAGATTTTGTGTCATTAATGCACCATGATGAAATATTTTGTCACAGAATTCGATAAGAAGCCACACAGGCCTGGGACTCCTGCATTGTACATTTCTTTGAGTTTACAGTTAGCACCATGTCGAATGATCGCGAAGTCCAGGAATTGTTACGAGAGTTCAGGGAGAGAGGTCTGCAGAACCTTATGAGCAATCCACCCTGCGAGGAGACGTCCCCAGCGCCGAAGCAGCCAATGCAGACACGATCAACCAGAAATAAATTTAAGACAGAAGTTCACTCTAAGTGGAATGAAGAAAGGCACAAGCCCTCAGGAAAGACTTCGGAGGATCTCGAGATGTGTCCTCCTGGCTTAGCAGAATGGAGGCAGTTGTCTGTCTTATGCAAAAGTATAGTGACATGCAGATCCCAGGGGTATCACTTGTTAAGGACCCAAAGTTGTGGATGGTCAAATGTTCGATAGGAAATGAACGGTAGGCAGTTCGAGGGATGGGTTCGCTGATAGATTTAGAAGTCCCAATGAGTCCCATGACCATCATAAATATACAAATACGCAGATAGATACAGATATAGAGCCCGACAGAGTGCGAAAGGAGATCATAAAGGAATAACAAGCAGCCGATGATAGCATGCGTGGCCTCAACAAGCAGTTCACTATCTTCACCAATAAGATTCTCTCACCAGACAAGCAGCAGAGTGTCCCGGGATGGGACACTAGTGATTCTTAGCGGCTTGTTGGGGCGCGCACCTTAACGGCCCTTAATTTTGGTAACTCCACGGTTTTTGTGGAAGCTTGTAAGTAGAGTTGCGATTCAAAATATTCTTAGGGGTGTTGGGGTTGAGTCAAATCCCTCTTTTTGTAAATGTCCATAATTTTCGGGTAAAATCCCATGGTTTTGTAATAGTGCACTTATGTAAAGATGTCAAGGGTATCTAATGACATGAGGATCATCTGATGCGAAGAAGATAGATCTATTTTTGGGTTTTAAGGTCAAGTCCCAGCTGTGTGTGTGGACGACCTTTACAGTTGTGTGTGCAGAGGGTTTTGTAAGGAAAGGAACTGCAGCTAAGTGTGCAGCTTAGAGTTTGTAAGAAAAGGACTGCATCTAAGTGTGCAGCTATATTTGAAGGAAAGGATCTGCAGCTGAGTGCGCATATCATAACTGTTTTTTTGTGGAAAGTTGAATAAAAGCGCAGTTTTGTGGACGTAGCCCCTACACTGGGGGTGAACCACGTTAAATCTTGTGTTTAGGTTTCTCTTTTGTTGTTTCTATAATGTTTTATTTTCATGCACTGATAAGTAGGCAATTGATAAAGTAAGATAACTTCTAAATATTAACTTCGCTGTGAATTCTGAGTTTAGGGTTAAGCAAGAAACTGTTGTTATCTGACTGCGAAGCTATATAAGTGAATGTTGAAGTTCCATTTTGTATAAGTATTTTTTGTTAAGGCTAAAGGTACAGTAATATCCCTCTTCTGCTTGCAGAAACCTGATTCTGCGGCACCCCATAGCTGTTTCGGGTGAGACTGCAACCTGTTTGCAGGTTGCTGCTGAAAGGGCCAACACTGTGGGTCTTTTTGTTGGTGTGAAGTTGATGGAATAAACCTGGGTTTTCCCTAAGCCCAACAATAACTGGAGCATCACTGGTCTTTTGCATTCAACCTTGAAGTAAAGGTTGGAACTCGATTTACTCTCAGTAAATTCTAGAGTCATCAGTAAGCTATCCATCTTGTCGTACTATGTCGAACCTTAGGATCTTCTGTAGTCACTCCCTTTGAAGTGGAGCATCATTCTCCCTCTTCCTATATTGGAGTGACAAGTATCTTCCCCTGCTACTATTATTCTATGTATCCATCTAGGGTCACTGGATACCAAGATCCTCTATCTTGAACTTTTCAAAATTTCTTCTCTCACCAATCTGTGAGCTAGTCATCTTCTTCAAGCTCCTCATCTATGTGTTATTCCATGGGTGTCTTTTGAGCTTGTTCAAGGCCTTCTTTCATTTGCACACATGATTCTTCCTGTCATGTGACTTCACTTCCAGTGGCTGCAAATGTCTCTTCATAGTCTATGCCTTCTTTTCATGAGAAGCCTCGTGCTACAAATCTTGCCTTGTATCCCATGATGTTTACACTGCATGATGGAATTATGAACTTCCCTTCACATATAGATATTGTATCCTAGACATCATTCTTCTTGAACTGGTCTTCCCTTTCTTCTTGGTTACTTCTTCATAGCTGAAAGGTCCTACATCAATAATGTCGCTTCATTTGTCATATTATTCTTCATCTTGAACTATCGTCGCTTGTTCTTCAGAACAAGTCTCATCCTTCTTTGCTTGTAGGCGATTTTACGTGATATTTCCTACAAGTCAAATGCATTAGTTGTATGGTTAGAAACATTTCATAATGTATATTCATAATGAAAATTTCTTTTGCATCAATATATATGATTATGAAACTATTTTAGCCAATACAACATTCATCCATATCTGAAGGAAACTTTCTAGATGCCTTCCATCTCTACCAGGAAAACATTGAGATTGTGCACTAATCCAATATTCCAGCAAAGAGGTTTCATTCTAGATAAGTTGCATTGGAGAGTTATATAGCACCATGAGCTACTTACCCATTACATGCATATTAGTCGTATACTATCATTAATGAAAACATTCTATCATGCGTAATACATCAATTGAATATAAACAAATGCATAACAAAACAATATCATGAAATGATGATTGAATACTTATCTTTATTTGTTTTGTGGGTAGACTCCTCCTTGAGCATTCAGCTTCATCATCTTCTTCATTCATCATTTCTTATCCAAATGCTAAGATGGATAAGAGTTTCTTCAAGAGTTGAGTCCTTCGTATTCCTCATTGCTTGAGGGATCTTCTTTGGATGGTGAGAGCTTGATCTTTAGTTGCTCCCATCTTCTCTTATCTTATTATGAGTCAAGCTTATTCTTCTTCCTAGAGTCTGCTGAAAGTAATCACTTCCTTCTGGCACACATTCCTTGAATGAATGAATTCCATGATCCTGGGAGGCCATTCAAGGTGGTTATCACAACTTCTGCATTCTCCACTTCATCTTATACTGCTTCAAGTTGTTCTTTGATTTGTAAAGTATGACTATATGGTTTCTTCATTCTGTATCTTCACATTATTCAACTATTTTCTCAAAGTCATCTTTCGATTTGTGTTCTTCCCTTCAAATAGCTTAGTCAAGGAATCAAACATCTCTTTAGGTGTAACTGTGTATTTAGAGAAGACACTTGTGGTATAAGGTGATCCTCTATTGAATCAACAATTATCTTCTTGGCCTTGACCAAGTTCTTCTTGAGTAAGTCTTTTAGCCTCATCTACCTCTGGAACTAGAACCTCTCTATTTATGTAGGTGTCCAATTCACTTTCTTCAGAGAGATCATATACTTCCATGCTTGGAAGATGTCAACTTCACCAAGATTATCATCAAGCTGATGTGATAGATCACTTTGAAATGAGAACCTCAAATGAAAATAGCAAAAGATTAGATCTTACCGATTTGAGGTGTCCGTCCTGGTTCCAGAGCTAGCTGATCTAGGGTTTGTCAGAGAAACCCTAATTTTGAAAACTTGGAATATTTCATATATGATTGTGTTAGGTCATGTTTTTGTTTTCTATCTCTTAATTATTTTATTTATGTTTTGAAGCTTGGTTTTTATTCTTAGAAAATTTTGTTGATTGACATAGTTTGAATTTTTCCCTTTAGCTTTTATGTTATTTGATTTCTTAGTTTATTTTTACAAGTTTTGGTTTGATTTCATGATCAAAGGGCTTATATAAGGCTTATATGGATTAAAAAGTCTGAAAAATAGCATAAAAGTTTAATTGAGACTCCTAAACCAAGTTTAAACCTTTATCATTAGCATAATTTTTGAAAATTATTAACCTGAATTTTCTTGTAGCACAAGCCAAAAAAACTTTACACAGAGGCACTACAAGAAAGTCGCGAAAAGTTAAAAATCCTCTTTCAATGTTACAGAGGCATAGTTCTTTAAGGCGCCAATGAGATAGTTCATAACGCTTCCAACTGCGGCAGCATAGTTCTTTAAAGTGCCGATGAGATAGTTCATAATGCTTCCGACTATGGCAACATAGTTCTTTAAAGCGCCGATGAGATAGTTCATAACACTTCCGATCGCTGATCGCAAAGCCTATGGTAAAAACGCCGTGCACGTTTAAAATCATTTTTTTCAATGTTGCAGAGATTCAATGGTCTAATGCACCGACAACACAATGGTTTAAAGTGCCGACACTACGGCAGCAAAATGGTTTAAGGCGCCAATGGGATAGTTGATAGAGTTTTCGACTGCGATAGCTTAGTGGTTGAAAGCTCCGACGAGGTAGTTGATACAGCTTCCGATATCCGATCGCAAGGCCAATGGTCTAAAGTTCCACGCAAGTTTAAAATCAGTTTTCAACGATGCAAAAAGATGATGGTCGAAAACACCGACGTTGCGGAAACATAGTGGCATGGGGTTCTGATGCATTATAGATTTATGATTTCGATCGCCGATAGGTTAGAAATGGGAAGTGCTGATTCATTTAGTCTTGAACCTCTGATCGCCGATGCTAAGAAGGATTCATTGTTAGTGATGGGAGACGTTGTAACTGTGGGAACATTCAAATGTCAATCACTTTAACACGTGGAATATAATCATGAAGGTGAATCATGGAGGTTTCTTGCAGAAATGATGAAATAATGATGGCAGATCATAACGAAACAAAGGTGTTTCAAATCACGTATTTTTCTAAAGTTGTTGGGGCGCATACTCCATGTTGGGTAACTCCACGGTTAATTAGAAAATTTGTAAGCGGAGCTATGGGCCAAAATAGTCTTAGGGGTGTCAGGGTAAGTCAAAACCCTCTGCTTTGTAATAAACCCGTGGTTTAAATCTAGGGTTTAGGGTTTTTGGGTGCCCATGGTTTAAGACCATGGTTTTGTAAAAATGCGCAGTATAAATAAGCGCAGGTGTAAAGAAGAAAGGTTAGGATTTTTGATGTAAAGAAAGATAAGGCGAAGTAAGGTTGGTTTTTGTAAGGAAAGGATAAGTCCCAGCTGTGTGCGTGGACGACCTCTGTAGCTGTGTGCGCAGAGGGTTTTTCTAAGAAAAGAAAGAAAGATCTGCAGCTGTGTGCGCAGAAGCCTGCTGATGTGTGCGCGGCTGTTAAGGACTGAAGGGATCTGCAGCTGAGTGCACAGATCAACTGTGGTTTTGAGGAAAGAGGAATAAAACGCAGTTTGTGGACGTAGCCCCTACACTGGGGGTGAACCACGATATATTTGGTGTCGTGGTTTTATTGTGTTGTTTCTGCTTCTGTTATTTTCATGCATTAAACTGAATACATCTGATAACATAAGATCACTGCTAGTAATAAGCTTCGCTGTGAATTCCCCGTAGTGGGTTATGCAAGTTTAGTTTGTTTATTGTGCTGCGAAGTCATATGTGAATGAATGATAAATTTACAAGTGTTGATTAATAATTGCTTTTAAAGGCTAAGGTACAGTAATACCCCTCTCTGCATGCAGAAACCTGATTCTGCGGCACCCCATTGCTGTTTCGGGTGAGACTGCAACCTGCGCGCAGGTTGTTGCCGAAAGGGCCAACACGGTGGGTCTTTTGTTGGTGCGACGCATAAGAATTAACTCGGGTCTGCCCTATTGCCCAACAAATTGGTTCCGTTGCCGGTTGAACTCAGTACCTGCTCAAGAGGGGTTTACCTTGTACCATAAGGGCTATGTTCTGGAGGCCCTCTGTGAAGGACATCAGTGATTGGTTTCCTGAGATATGTTTTGCAATTTGCGCAGCAAGAGAATACGAATCCGTGTCGAAGCGCAAGTGACTTTTTACAACGGTATGTTTTTTGTGATACTTATGAAATTTTCTTTGGTCGTTTCCATATAGAGTTGCACCAGTGGTTGTCTAGGTTAACAGAGAGGAGGACAAATTTTCAAGATCGACGGATTCCTGTGTGGACCCCCGCAAGGGTCAACCTTGTGCAACACGTGAACAACGAGGTATCTCGCGCTGTCGATTTCTGGACGACGCGCACATTGGAGGCCTTTGTGACAGAGTTTGCCATTGATACAAGCACTTCTTTCAGCGAAGCTGAATGGCAGTTTTTCAAAGGTCCCCGTGGTAAGTTTTTGCATTTATTAGGCTTAAGGATTAAAATACTATTGGCCGAAAAGGGTATAATGTTGTTTGAATCCGACTATTAGTTTAGTAGTACTAACATATGTTTGCAAGTGAAACTCTCTCTGATGAGCAAAGCGGGTTGCTGCGAAACGGAAAAAGGTATAAGCAGAATTTTAAACCCTCTTCCTTAAGCCAGGTTACCACGTCCACCCCTGTAAACCCTGAAGAGTCAGATTCCAAAGACAACCCTTCAGTTGGAAACCCTCCGGTCACCCCGCAACGTCGCTCCGCTACCCCTGACATTCCATCGCAGTCTGAGAATCATCCAGGCTCGAGTATTCCGGCCACAGGCCAGTCTGCCCCCGCAAATCCCCCCCCCCTCCACCGCCTGTCCCCCTCCCAAACCCTCCCGAAAATCCATGGCCCACCTCGTTGATGACATTAAACTCCTCATCTTTAAAGGCATGGGATCCGAAGAACCAGAACAGTTCTGGTTTCTCTGCGAAGCGGTATGGACCGCGAAAAAAATTACAGATCCGGATGTGCGAGCTGCGCAGCTCATTACATCTTTTCAGGACCGGGCTCTGACATGGTTCATGAAATTTTCCAGCACTCAGAGCCCTACTTTAGGCGAGATCAAGGCGGCCTTAATCAAAGAATTTAAGAAGCCTAAATCGGAGTCGCAGAGCATCACTGAACTCAAGGAGATTCAACAGCGGCGCGACGAATCAGTATGGGACTTTGATCAGAGATTCAAAGTTCTACTGGACCAAGTCAGCTTTACCATTAGTCCTGCACAGCACAAGGAATGGTTTATTGCAGCATTGTTACCACATATCCGAACTCCACTCATGCAACAGAAAGTTGCTGACCAGCAAGAGGCTCTGGAAATCACAATGAAACTAGAGACTGCCCCTGTCGGAGATGACTCTGGGATTGCTAAAATCCAAGCGCAGTTAGCTGCGATGGCCCTGGAACTCCGTGAGATGAAAAAGGGAAAATCTGATCGCGAAGCGGTTTGGTGTACGCAATGTCGGACCGAAGGACATGACAAGGAACGGTGCCCTCTGATAGACAAGTACCTGCAGACTGGTGCGCCGAACCCCTTTCCACCACAGGTTCTCTATTGTGAGCTTTGCAGAATGACAGGTCAACACCGACCTGAGAACTATTATCTGCTGCAAAGGTATGGGCAGGGACCTAAGAACTCCTACTGTAAATTTTGCAAATCTGTAGGTCATAATGAAGAGGAGTGCTGCACCTATGATGCCTACCGGGTGCACACTGAAGGCCCACATAACGACAGTTATGGCTACCAGGGGGGTGCCTCTAGACGAGGTACCTCTGGAGGCCGTGGAGGCATGGCCGGGCGAGGCCGAACCCAAATTGTGTGTTACAATTGTAACCAAGACGGGCATTTGGCTCGCGACTGTCGGAACCCCACTACGACGTGTCGGTATTGCCGCGCCGTAGATCATGTGATTGAGCAATGCCCCCAGTTGATCGCTAAGATTCAGGCACGACAGAATACCCCTACTCAGAGCCTCCAGATGATTTCTGTGGAGCCCCGCCCTGTGGCAACCATTAATGTCGTTACAAGAAGTGGACTCACAACACATATCCAGGAAACGCCAAACTGCCCTGTCGAAGCTCTAGTTCGAAAGGCTCCTGAAAAAATCCCTGCATTTTATATCCTCAAAGAGAAAGAGACATTCATGGCAGCCAAGAAAGATTTTGCTAGCCCTAGCCCACCCAGCGCGCCTCTGCAGCCTCAGTCGCCGCCCTGCGACACATCGATGGATAAAGTAAGTATACTATCTACCTTTTTGCACAGTTGCCTCAAACTTTTAAGAAATCAAGCTGCTATGAATGAGCTGCAGAACGTCATCGCTTCCTGCGAGTCTTTGCAAAGTTGTGGTTAGGAAAAAACTGTTCATCGAGTCAGCAGGACCGGCAGGGAAATGCGATTGAATGCTCAGATCGGGGCATATGATATGACCGATGTTATTCTGGACTTGGGGTCCGATGTCAATGTTTTAACCAAACAAACCTGGGAACAAATGGGGAAACCTACCCTTGCCTGGTCTCCTATACAGTTGAGGCTGGCCAACCAGCAAAAGATTGTACCCTTAGGAAGATTCCTGGATCTCCAAATAGATATTGACGGAGTCAGTACCTTTGCGGACTTCGAAGTAATTGAGATCATTGATGACAGCAACCCTTACCCGGCCCTGTTAGGAATTGAATGGGCAATGGCAAATGCTGCAGTAATCAACCTAAAAAAGAGACAGATGGTCTTCGAAGGGAAAGACTTTAGGGTCATCCTGCCCCTGGATCCTTCACAAGGGGAACGGTATACTGAGCCACTCCACCATAACGATCAGGCTGATGTGGAACCTATATCTACTATCACGGCGCAGGACGAAGGTTACGCAGATCCCCCGGCCATAGGATGGGAGTCTGGTAGCTCCTATATGACAAACTCTGAAGAAGAACTAGAAAATTGGCAACACCGATTGTCTGAGCACCATCGGGGCAGCAATGCCTGCCTTACCAAGTCTCTCAGATGGGTCGACTCACAAACCCGACATATACCTGTGTATGATGGTTCGATAGATCCTGAATCGTTTATTGCACAATTCTCGGCTCAGATACCTGACCTACAAATAATGGAAGCCCTAGAGTCAGCATTCAGAGCCACCGCAGTCAGATGGTGGACGAGCCATAAGAAGCAGATCCCTACCTGGGAAGTATGTCAGAAGCTCCTTCGCCTACGGTTCTCGGACCAGTTGGCCGCGGTACGAAGTAAGTTTGATGGAAAAACTTGCCCCGAGGACCACCTAAGCAAATGCTACGAGGCATGGAAGTATGTCCCTCAGGATGAGTGGGTACATAGATTTGTGCACACGCTGGGACCATTGGCGAAGAACTGGTACGTGGAGGCTGAACTTCGCCAAGATACTGTAAGTTGGGATTGTCTTGTTCATAGCTTTGTCAATACTTTTTCTACTAATGATGTCTGTCCAGCCCTAGATGCAACTATCAGGGTCATCAATACTAAGGTATTTAACGATCAAGAAGTGACTGAAAATCATCCTGATTGGGCCACGCAAGAAGCCTTCGCAGTAGAATGTTATAATTTCACAGTCAACGAAGAAGGGGACCCGCGCTGTCTTGATATCCCAGAGTCAGAAGGATATTGTGACGTGCATGGACCGGCAGTCGAAGTTCCCGAAGTGACACAGCCCTTGAAGACGCGCACAGTTAACATTGGATCCGAGGCACAGCCTAAGTTTGCTACCATTGGCGACTATTGGGACGACGAGATGGTAAGCAAGGTAACTCAACTGCTCCATGAATACCAAGATTTGTTTCTGACAAATTTCTCTGAAATGAAAGGTATCTTGGGAGATATCGGAGTAATGAAGATCCCCCTAAATCCTGATGC
>LPNX010075544.1:309168-370301 GCA_001517045.1 Pseudotsuga menziesii | reverse complement strand
GTCACACCGGCTACTATAGGAAATTTATCCAAGGATATGCCAAGATTACCGCCCCAATGGAAAGGAAACTAAAGAAAGATATCAAGTTCGAATGGACTCCAGTATGCCAAGCAAGCCTCGACATTCTGAAAGAAAAAATGGTCACCGCCCCTATCCTTGTATTCCCTGACTGGAACAAGGAATTTCATGTGCATGTGGATGCATCCTCTATTGCTTTAGGTACTGTGCTCGCTCATCCAGGTGCAGGTAATATCGATCACCCTATCTCTTTTGCCAGCAGGAAGTTGTCTACAGCGGAGAAAAATTATACTACGACAGAATGTGAAGGTCTTGCTATGGTATATGCATTACAAAAATTTCGGCATTATCTTCTAGGTTCTCATTTTAAGATGTTTACTGACCATTCTACTCTGAAGTACTTAGTCAACAAACCTGTGCTAGGAGGAAGAATATGCAGATGGTTAATTCTATTCCAAGAATATGATTTTGAGATCATTGTTAAGCCTGGACGACTTAACCTAGGACCTGACCACTTGTCGAGGCTCGAGTCAGGCGAGGAACCTACCAATATGGACGAAGGCATCCCCGATGCACAATTATTTGCTATACAGATAGTTGATGACTATTTCCAGGATATTGCTCAGTATTTGTCTACAGGTATCCCTCCCGCAGAGATGACCACACAACAGAAGAAGCAGCTGGTGGTTCAAGCCACGAACTTCACTTTAATAGCAGGACATCTGTATAAGATGGGACCAGATGAGATATTACGCAGATGTGTCTTGGAACACGAAAAACCTCTAATATTGGCAGAAGCACACTCTGGCGCAGCAGGCGGTCACTATGCAGGAAAAGCAACAGCACAGAATATCTTGACAGCTGGCTTATGGTGGCCCACACTTCACAAAGATGCAAGAGAATACTGCCACAGCTGCGACATCTGTCAGAGGACAGGTAAACCATCTAGGAGGGATGAAATGCCCCTAGCTCCGCAAATAACATTACAGGCCTTCGACAAATGGGCCATTGACTTTGTTGGTACCATCAACCCCCCTGCGAAAAATTCAGGAGCCCGATACATCATTACAGCAACTGATTATCTTACCCGTTGGGCCGAAGCTCAACCCGTCAAGACTTGTAGTGCTGCTACCGCTGCGAAGTTTATCTTCGACAACATCTTATCCAGATTTGGGTGTCCCAAAGTTCTTATGAGTGATCAAGGGTCACATTTCCTGAACAAGACTATTGAAGTATTGACTGAAGAATTTCAAGTTTATCATCAAAAGAGTACCACATATCACCCACAAGCAAATGGGACTGTCGAAGCTTTTAACAAAATCCTTGAGCATGCCTTGACAAAGGTTTGTAACGCTAACAGGAATGATTGGGATCTTCGAATTCCAGCGGTACTATGGGCTTACAGAACTACTTGCAAGAAGTTGACAGGCCATACACCCTTTCGACTAGTTTATGGACAAGAAGCTGTCATGCCCATGGAATATATTGTTCCCAGCCTCTAGATCTCTGCTTTCACCGAGATGGATGACCCCGCCATAATCACAGAAAGACTAAAGTAGATATTAGAACTTGAGGAGGATAGACTTGTCGCAGGCTTCCAGCAACAGGTGCAGAAAGCTTGAGAAAAAGCGTGGCATGACAGGCACATCAAGATGAAACATTTTCAGCAGGGTGATCTTGTGCTCCTTTATGACAGCAGATTCATGAAGTTCCCCGAAAAGTTTAAAACACATTGGAAAGGACCGTATGTAGTACAGAAAGTTACTGACGAGGGCGCAGTTCAGCTATCCAAGTTAAATGGTGAGCTTTTCCCCTCTATGATAAACGGGAGCCGTTTAAAAAAGTACATAGACAGGCCAGGTACTCAGAACAAGAGATAGCTCCAACTAAATAAGTAACATGCTCGTTGCACTATGTAGTCTGTCTTGTCCATAGAATGCGAAGTAACAAGCTGGTCGTAGGTCGCAGGGTCAGGTTGTGTCGAAGTCGAAAATTGTCAAGGTGTGTCACAACCCAAAATGTGACGGATGGGACATACTGCATTCGGCGGCGCTAGCACGAGCGTTGCTCTCATTACTGGTCATAATGAGATTTTGGGAAAAATCCGGCGCTGTGTGGAGCAGATTCCTGGAACGTCGTCAGATTTGGTATCATGTCTACACCATGATGCCAAATTCAGCATTGAGATTTTATAAGGAGCTATCTCGACTCGTAATTTCTACCTGAAGCACATCCGTGACATATTCAGCCCGAACTATGTCGAACGACTGTAATGTTCAGACGCTAGTATGGGAAGTAAGGGACAGAGGTCTGCAGCACCTTCTAACTACACCGTTAACACAGTTCTGCTTGGCTAAGTACATCGACAGGCAGGAGTTTGCTCTAAATTTGCAAAGAAGGCCAGGAGTTTGCTCTAACGTAGAGCAACCAAGGGCGTGAGGCCTCGCAGAAAGACTCTGGGAAATCCCCCCAAGCCGTCTTTTGGTGTAATAGAACCACGCCAGCTAGGCTCCTCCCGTGGTGGGACACGCAATTCCAGGGGACCCCAAAGTCGTGGATGGTCAAGTATCGGCCATCACAGAACATGATGGTGTTGCAGGTGGTCGCGACGGCTTTCATCAGTAAAACTGCTGCAAAGGACAGAAGTATGCAGCCGACAGCAGCATGGAGAGCTTCACCAAGCAGTACATTATGTCTCATCAGAAAAATTCTGCCACCAGAGAAGCTGAAGAGTGTCCCGGGACAGGCCACTAGTGAGTCTTAGGGGCATGTTGGGGTGCATACTCCATGTTGGGTAACTCCACGGTTAATTAGAAAATTTGTAAGTGGAGCTATGGGCCAAAATAGTCTTAGGGGTGTCAGGGTAAGTCAAAACCCTCTGCTTTGTAATAAACCCGTGGTTTAAATCCAGGGTTTAGGGTTTTTTGGGTGCCCATGGTTTAAGACCATGGTTTTGTAAAAATGCGCAGTATAAATAAGCGCCGGTGTAAAGAAGAAAGGTTAGGATTTTTGATGAAAAGAAAGATAAGGCGAAGTAAGGTTGGTTTTTGTAAGGAAAGGATAAGTCACAGCTGTGTGCGTGGATGACCTCTGCAGCTGTGTGCGCAGAGGGTTTTTGTAAGAAAAGAAAGAAAGATCTGCAGCTGTGTGCGCAGAAGCTTGCTGCTGTGTGCGCGGCTGTTAAGGACTGAAGGGATATGCAGCTGAGTGTGCAGATCAACTGTGGTTTTGAGGAAAGAGGAATAAAACGCAGTTTTTGGACGTAGCCCCTACACTGGGGGTGAACCACGATATATTTGGTGTCGTGGTTTTATTGTGTTGTTTCTGCTTCTGTTATTTTCAAGCATTAAACTGAATACATCTGATAACATAAGATCACTGCTAGTAATAAGCTTCGCTGTGAATTCCCCGTAGTGGGTTATGCAAGTTTAGTTTGTTTATTGTGCTGCGAATTCATATGTGAATGAATGATAAATTTACAAGTGTTGATTAATAATTGCTTTTAAAGGCTAAGGTACAGTAATACCCCTCTCTGCATGCAGAAACCTGATTCTGCGGCACCCCATTGCTGTTTCGGGTGAGACTGCAACCTGCGCGCAGGTTGTTGCCGAAAGGGCCAACACGGTGGGTCTTTTGTTGGTGCGACGCATAAGAATTAACTCAGGTCTGCCCTATTTCCCAACAAAAGTGCAGGAAGAGAAGGTGGGGATCATGGCGGAAAATTAGTTCTTAGAAAGCAAGATTTTGAATAAGAGCGAAATTTAGGGCTTTCAAAATAATTTGTCTGGAGTGATCAAAACAGTCAGAGAAGATTGGATGCATGCAGTTCGACACCTGATAGACAGAAGAATAGGATTCCAACAGTTGGATTAGTTGTTGTAACAATTTAAAATATGGTCAGAGTGTAGTATCTATAGAAGTTGTTTGACAATGAAAAGGAGTGGAAAGACCAATAGGGAATAATCCTTAGACTTAAGTTGGGTTAAAAACTTTCCAAATTCCGCACAGTTGTTTGCAGAAGCAGGATGGTTAGTGTTCTTTAAGAAGTTTGAAGGTTATCAACAAAGGTTTCTTACAAGTTTGATCAGGGTTTAGATAAGGATGTAGTGTCTTTTGACACTTTGAAATTCAAATTAACTAGGGAGTTACTATCAGAAGCAACAAGGATTTTGGATGAGGGAGAATTTTGGTTCAAAAAGGTCCCTTTCACTTTTAATGCTAAGAGATATTTGCTTCCAAGTGTAGTAGCAGACTCGGGAAAAGGTGTTCCCATTCAAAACTTTAAAGCTGAGTGGATTGAACCAATCAAAATTCTGCAAAGCTATGTCACTTGTGAGGGTATATTTGCCTTTGTGTTCAAATATCATTTTAGATTCCTTCAACATCTCACTCATGAATCTGAAATGAATCTTCCTTTCTTCTTTTTGAAAAGCTTAGAAAAGATGTCATGTAGGGTGAGAGAACAGCAGGACCATACAAAACAATCAGTTTTTCACCATGGGCTCATAAAACTCATCATAAGTACTTTATTGCAGAAAAGAGAAAAGACATGGGAGCATTTCTTATTTTGGTCAGGTTTCAAGACTGAGCAGGAGGAACAATCTCAAAAAAGACAGGTAGATAAGGGTCAAACTCTAATTAAGAAGCTCAGAAAAAAGGTCATAGTCAAAGATGAAGAAACTGATAAACCAGGAGAAGCTTCAAAATAGGAAAATGAAAATATTGAGCTTGAACAGTGAGTTAATGTTGAGAAAAGCAAAGTTCTACAGTCAGAGATGAAGGAAGCTGAGCTAGTTGAAGAAGTTTTACCTCCAGAACCAGATCAAGATGTAATGGAGGAGGTTAAGGAACAAAAGCAAAGCCCCATTATAGTACTATCAGAAGAGGATGAAAAATACTTGTCTGATGAGGCTATATTTCTAGTTACTAATGAAGCTAAGGTTTGTGTTAAGAAAGAAATTCACACTCATTGTGATGAGGAAACAGTGTCCAGAAAGAAAAGAATGAAGGTTGTTGAATTTGCCTCAATAAATCATGAAGGAAACGTTCTAAAGATGTTGGGAGAGGTTGGAGCAGTTTGGAGACCTAAGAGAAGTCTGAAGAACAACCTTAGGTTAAACATGAAGAAGCTAATGAATCCCAAATTGGCTAAAGAAAAGGTTATAGTAATAAAAGATTCATCATCTCAAGAGAAATTGGATGATAGTGAAAATGACAATAAAGAAATTATGAAAAGTAAAAAACCAATAGTATCAAAAGATAAATCTATCTTCACTGATACTAGGATTTTTGATATTTTCCTGGGGATTCGAAATCAGATGATTCAATAATAGCAGCAAAATGAGGTAAAGAGTTATTGTCTAGAGAAAACAAAGATAGTTGAAGAAGAAGTTCACTGCAATACTGAAACTGAAGAACATCCAGAGATTCTTGTGACCTCCATAGAGCTTATGAAGGAGGATGAAGAAATCTATAAGAAACTAAAAATCCCATGGACACCAGAAGGGATGCAAACAATCTCAAGAGACAAATGTATTGATTCTGAAAAGGAAAAACTGCAAGGAAGCATTAAGCAATACAAATATCAAGTTGAATATATGCATGAAACAAATGATGGATTAGCTACTACAAACATGAGACTTAGAGAAGACTTGGAAGAGGTTAACAGTCATTACTAGGAATTAATTGCAGTTTCTAGGGAAGCTCTTAAAAGGAAAAGGAAAACAAAGAATTAGTTGACACAACTAAAGAAAACTATCTAGGTGCTGACTCAGCAAAACAAGTAGCTAACAAAGAGGGTTTCAGACTTGAAGGTAGATCATTTGAAAGCTAGAACGAAAGCACAGGCTTTAGAGGGGATTGCTTTACTAGCTGAAGCAACTAAAGACTTGTAAAGTTAGTTAAGAGAGTCAGTTATTAGTTAAGTTAGTAAAGTCATTTTATTTTTGTATAATGATAGTTTAGATTGAACTATTCAATAGAAAGCCTAAAAGTAGTTAGGGTTTAGTTATTCATCTGATTTTGAAGGAATAGGATAAATGTAAGTCTGAAAGAAGACAAATGGTTTGATTTTTTGCTGGCAAGAGGAGGCTATCAGGATTTGTTTATGAGCTAAGTAAAAGACTCTTATGTGTTTTGATGACTGAACTATGAAATGTATGCACTATATGCCCTTCATATTATTGATTGGTTTCATTTCTAATTTGTGTTAATTACTCAATTGGTATATTCATTTCATGTTTAATGTTTTTATGCTTGAAATGATTGCTAACTATGGGTGAAATTCAGTACTGTGTTTACTCTGTTGGATTATGGTTTATATGGTATGCAACTCAGCCATTTAAATGCTCATGATTTAGTGTTTGCTTTGGTCTTATGAATTTTTTCCCTCTTGTCTTCAAACTGTTCAACCAAAACCTTATAAAACCCTATTTTACTTTATTGTGATTTTTTGAGATTGTGTTGCCTTGTTCTTTCGTAATCTGGGAACAATTTCTGGCACTAACATCTTTGGCGCCATTGTTGGGGACGAAGTTGAAAACCTATTTTCCCTGGGATACTTATCATTTCACTAGTTTTAAGAGGTGAAATTAAACCAACAAATCTTAGAGACTACTTTTCACCAGTTTTTCATAGTGGCTACTAAGGGAGTTAGAACAAGAAACAGACCTAGTTCACCTTTACAGTTTGGTGTTTCAGACCCAAAACAGATACTGAAAATAGTTAGGAAGATCAGAAGGTCTCAGTCATCACCATGTTAGGATTATTAATCCTCCCTTGTCCAAATTTGGTCATATGTCTAAATTGGGAGTCATGTCTAAATTGGGATTCCATCCAGTCTATTTATAGTCATTAACACCATTGAGTCCACTTGAACTAATTGGGGCACATGTTTCAGTTACTAAAGTGCAGGGAACACTAATTGAGGCTCACTGCCACTTATTGCACTTAATTGCATAATTTTAGGAGCCTCCTAGACCAATCCCTACAATTTAGGAAGCCACTAGGAGTGCCGAAACCAACCAAGGTCAGTTCACTTCAGTTAATGACTAGTCAAGCTAAGTTAGGAGTCAGTTACTTTCGGTTCAAGTCCTCCAGATTCAGTTAGCGCTAGGTTTACTTGACTGCACACATGTGGGGCACATTTCTCACCTACCATAGTAAGTTAACCATTGGTCAACACTAAATGTAACACTTGGTTTTGTTTTAGAGCTCCGATGAACTCCGATTATGGTTTAGACAAGGTCAGTTAACCAATGAGTCCTCCGATAATGATTTAGACAAGGTCTTGGTTACCTACAGTCAAGTAGAGTCTAATCAATTCAAACTTCCTCATGTGGATTCGAATTGCTTGTGGCTATTAAATCCATTTTACTTCATTGTAATTATCATTCGAATTACTTTTTTTATTAATGAAAGCATTCACAGCTGCAAGCCTTTTGCACTATTTCATTCTTCAATTGTTGAGTAAATTGTGAGATCTTCTTTGTGAGTTGTGTATTTGTCTATAGATCTATATCCTCAAATTTACATGGTATCAGAGCCTCTGTGGACAAGACTCCTCTCCTCCTCAGATCTCCTACTAGATCATTTTTTTTGTTTTGTAGGTACAACTTCCAAATGAATTCATCAGTTCCTCTTCTCACCCGATCCTCGGACTATTTTGAATGGAAGGTGAAGATGTTTGGATTTCTGAATAGACAAAAACTCTTTTGCCATGTCTGATGGATACGGTAGAAATTATTTTGAGAGTGATAATGACTGGCTAAATGCAAAGGATAAAGCTTTTAAAATAATGAAACTGGCTCTTTCTCCTAGCTTGCGCTACCTCAGTAGATCTATTAAAGATCCAGAGGAACTCTGGACAAGATTGGATAGAACCTTTGGAATGATTTATGAGGATCATAATAGCACTTTGGAGAGAACATCCAGCACCATAAGCATCCTTGATCCAAAAATCTCGTCCTCCACTCTCTTTGCTGAAGTTTTTCAAGATGAAGAAGAAGCAGAAGCTTCTACATAGTCAATTCGAATTGAAGACAGTCTCCATGCAGTGACTCCTTCTCCTGATGCTTCGAAATTTCATGAGATCTATGATATCTCATCTTCTCATATTGCTGAAATAGAAGAATACATTCGAATCTCTTATATTGAAGAAAAATTATGTTGCACTTCCATGCAAACATTCACCGGTGATTTTCCTTTAAATTCTATGCAAAATTTACCAGTAATTGCTTCCGAAAGTGAAGAGATATTTGATTTTTATCCCTCTAATGTTGCTGCTGGTGTGAAAATATGTGATAACTTGGATATTTTGGAAGAAATATCAGATTACCAGAGTGATCCATTCACTCGCCATGATCTAGTTTTTCCAGCAAATTCCTGCAAGATTGCATGCACCAAAATTCATAATTTTGAAGAAGAAGAAAGTTGTGCATCCACCGTCTCGATTAACCATTTATTTGAAACTGATATTAACCTTATTGGATCTGATATGATCTTATTTAGATTTGATCTGATGTTTCTTGGTTTAATATATCAAATTCATAATCTTTCAGTACCGCTTGTAGCTGTTCTCATCAACGGTGTGAAGAAACAAGTACCGCAAGTCTCCTACAAAACTACTGCTCAGGATTTGATTCCATTGCACAATTTTGGATATGTTTTGAACCTGTTTAGATCTGATTTAATTTATGATCTGATATTATTTGGTTCATATTTTAAAATTCAAAAGCTTTTAGTCATGCTTGTAGCTGCTCTCACCAATTCTGATGTGAAAAATCAAGTACCGCACTTTCTCTTCAAAACTGTTGATGGGGATTTGGTGTTAGTTTCCTCATATGAGGTTGCTGATATTTTATTATGTGATTCATTATCTATTTCAGAAGCTATATCAGACTATGGATCTCAAGCATTCGCTCTCAACAGTCCCAGTGCTTCTCTACCATTGATCAAATGCTCATCTCCTCACAGAACTAGTAAAGAGGAAGATTTTCTGCATCTGCCTGGACACCTGCTCCTAACACTTGGGGCTGTTCTTACCACTCATGGTTTTCTGTTCATGGCTGAAACATATCAGTTTCTTGAGTGTTCCTCACATTCTCTGAATTCTCAAGAACCTTTTCTCACTTTTCAGTTGACTTCAGTTGCTCTACATGGGTCCATTCTTCATCCGGCAGCTGTCTATATTTCTGATTTAGTTGAGCATATCATTCTTCTTCCAAAGAGGAATATTCCTCCAGAAATAATGATGGAGAGTTTCACATGCTAGGCCCTAGGATACCTGTGCATAGAAGAACCAGATTGATCCTGATTCTACCTGCTTAATTAGAAGGTTTTTTTTTTTCCCATGTGGTTTTTCCCCAGCACCTTGTTTTTCAGTAGTTACCTTACTTTATTTGATGTAATGGGTGACCTATGGTCTTAGTTACCAGGGCCCACATTTTTCCAAGTTAGCATTCAGGGGGGGTGTTAGGATTATTAATCCTCCCTTGTCCAAATTTGGTCATATGTCTAAATCGGGAATCATGTCTAAATTGGGAGTCCATCTAGTCTATTTATAGTCATTAACACCATTGAGTCCACTTGACCTAATTGGGGCACATGTTTCAGTTATTAAAGAGTGGGGAACACTAATTGAGTCTCACTGCCACTTATTGCACTTAATTGGATAAGTTTAGGAGCCTCCTAGACCAATCCCTACAATTTAGGAAGCCACTGGGAGTGCCGAAACCAACCAAGGTCAGTTCACTTCAGTTAATGACTAGTCAAGCTAAGTTAGGAGTCAGTTACTTTCAGTTCAAGTCCTACACATTCAGTTAGCGCTAGGTTTACTTGAATGCACACATGTGGGGAACATTTCTCACCTACCACAATTAGTTAACCATTGGTCAACAATGAATGTAACACTTGGTTGTGTTTTAGAGCTCCGATGAACTCCGATTATGGTTTAGACAAGGTCAGTTAACCACTGAGTCCTCCGATAATGATTTAGACAAGGTCTTGGTTACCTACAGTCAAGTAGAGTCTAATCAATTCGAACTTCCTCATGTGGATTCAAATTGCTTGTGGCTATTAAAGCCATTTTACTTCATTGTAATTATCATTCGGATTACTTTTTTGATTAATGAAAGCATTCATAGCTACAAGCCTTTTGCACTGTTTCATTCTTCAATTGCTAAGTAAATTGTGAGATCTTCTTTGTGAGTTGTGTATTTGTCTATATATCTATATCCTCAAATTTACACACCAGCCCTATGTAACCCTGATCAGTTAGATATTTCATTACCTTTTTTTGGTCTGAAGGGAGAAGATCAAGAATCATCTTGGTTGACGCCTACAATTCCTGTCAGTAATTTTCAAGTGTTCACTGATCCTCAATCCTTCAAGAAAGAAAAGACAATATCTCTTGGAAAAATTCCTGTATTTCATCTCAAATTTGGTAAAACTCCATTTCAGCCAAGTTCCAGTCAAGTCTTTCCATCACCAAAACCAGTAAACTTAAAGATGGCATCCCAAAATCAGCCATTAGATATGATGGACCAAATGGTTGCAGCTAGGTATGCAGCTTTAGTTTTTCCTCAGCCTTTGAATGCACTTCCTCGAGGTGATTTCCAGAAATAACTGCCTAGGTTTAATGGACAAGGTGAAACCATAGCTGAGGAGCATTGCGAGGCTTTTATTAGTTACAATGATAATCAGAATATTGAAGCCAAGGATGTATGGATGAGGATGTTTGTACAGATTCTTGATGGAGATGTCAGGAAATGGTTTAGGGAGTTACCTACAGATTCTATCACTATCATAGAAGAACTTCAGGACCTTTTCATGAGACAATGGGGTGATACCAAGGATCATACATATTGCATCACTAAGTTTGGAGCCCTTAGGAGAAAGAAGGATGAAACGATAGCTGATTTTTCAAAGAGATTCAATAAAATGTATGGCAGAATTCCTGCAGAGATAAAACCTTCAGAAACATCTGCAAAACTCACATATGCCAATGCTTTTGATCATGAATTTTCCCTACTTCTAAGAGAAAGAAGACCTGTTACTTTACTGAACATGCAGGATGCAACATTAGAATTGGAGTCTAATATATTAGCCTCTAACAGATTGAAGGGAACTACAGCTCAGCAGATATATGACAGGAAGGGTAAGAAAGACGTAGTTCCAGGGGTTTCAACATCCCACTCTACAAAAAATAAAATTGATGATATGGCCAAGCTAGTTAAGATCCTGACTGTAAAATTAAACAAGTTGGAACTAGAGAAGAATTCAAACAAACATGTTCAAGAAGGTGAGAGAAACCCTAATAATCAAAACCAATTCAGAAGACAGTTTGCACCTTGTTTCATACCTAGAGAAAGAAGAAACAACGATATACAACGAGAAAGGAGAGAAACTAAGGATCAAAGAGTACCACCCCCACTTCAGAATAATGTTGTTGATGAAGAAGAAATTGAAGAGGAAGTGTTCTTTGAGGATACAGATCAAGACATGAATTGTTTTGGAGAGCAGTTAACTGAGGGTTTTGTCACTGAAGAAGAGTTTTTAAATTCAGAATATTATGATGCTGATATGTTTGAAACAGAAAATTATTTAAATCTTGAAGTGACTGTTGTAACTGCTGATGCATATCAGACTGAGCCAAAGAAAACTTTAAATTTTAGGTCAGGTCCAAAACAAGTAGTTCAGAATCCAAAGAAAAAGGTAGTTGTATCACCTAAACAGTAGTATGATCCTATGTTAAAGGGAAAAAAAACTCAGGATAAACAAAAGAAGAATGCGGAAGTTGAAGAGATAAATAAAACTGTGCATAATTTTAACCTGGAAAATGAATTAGGCAAAATCAAGATCTTTGTGCCTTTTACTGAGTTAATGAAGAATCCATATTACAAAAATTCAGTTTTGAAAATGATTGGTTTAGTAAGCAGTCATCCCATCTATGATACAGTGAATCTACAAGAAGAAATCCCTAAAATATTTACTGGATCAGCTCTGGCAGAAAAAATTGAAAATGAAGTGGGTGCGTCACCTCTTTTTTACATCACACTGACTATTCATGAACAGATGATACATCACTGTCTTTTAGATTCGGGAGCATCACACAACCTAATGCCAAAGGCTGTCATGGAGGCTCTAGGTTTGAGTATAACAAAACCCTATCATGATTTGTATGATTTTGATTCATGAGATGTAAAATGTTTAGGAGTGATTAAAGATATGGTTGTTAGTTTGGCTCAGCTACCAATGAAGAGTGTGATTATGGATGTGGTAGTAGCAGATATTACACCTAAATTTGGATTGCTCCTCTCTAGATCTTGGGCAAATAAGGTTGGTGGGACTCTACAAATGGATTTAACATATGCCACTATTCCTGTATTTGGAGGAGAAACAGAAGGTTATACAAAGAGTTACAATTTTCCTATATTGTGACAGATGACAAAAACCCTACAAATCATCCCTTGTATGTTGTTGACAAGGATTTGGGTACTTGTATGTTGCATTTTAGTGATGATGATAATATTACTGGTTTGTTACAGGCTGAAAAAGAAAAGCTAGTAAAATGCACAAGAGAACAAGAAGATGAACTTTGGCAATTATAATTTGATGGATCATCTTTTAAGGAAGGTGCTGGAGTAGGGGTTCTTCTAATATCTCCTGGTGGTGAAACAGTAAGGTTAATGTATAAATTGGAATTTGTGACCACCAATAACACTGCAGAATATGAAGCTTTGTTGTTAGGTTTGAAAGCTACAAAAGATCTTGGTATTCAACAGATTTCCGTATATGGTGACTCAGAGTTGGTTGTTCAGCAGGTGAGGAGCAACTATCAAGTGAAACAAGATTTGTTGAAAGTGTACTGTAATGAAGTATGGGATATGATAGACAATTATTTTGCGGCTTTTAACATTACTTATATTCCTAGGGACCAGAACGAAATTGCTAATTCTTTGGACCTAGCAGCTACACATTTTAGAATTCCCAAAACAACACAGCTAAAGTATCCTATTGAGGTTAGATACAGACCCTCTGTTCCTGATAATGTAAAGTAGTGGAAATTTTTTGAAGATGACATTGAAATAAAAAGGTTTTTAGAGCTGACAGGTGAGTTTTCCAATTCCCTGATTGATCAAGAAGAAGATGACGAGGTTGAAGATTTTGAAGATATTGCAGAAAGTGAGATTGTTGGCCACAAGATTATTGAACTTAAAATTAATTTCACTCCTAAAGGGTTGGTGCCATTAGAGAGAATATTTTCAAAATATGATACACCTTTAAAACCTATTGTACAATCTTCAGAAGAAAATGTGGTGGACTGTAATATTAGCACTCCTGAAAATCCTAGAATGGGGAAGATTTCAAAAGCACTCACAGCAGAACAGAGGAACAGGTACATTAATTTGTTAGAAGAGTATATTGATGTTTATGCATGGTATTATGAATATTTGAAGGCATATAATACTGGGATTATACAGCATAAAGTACCTTTAAAACCGAATGTTAAACCTTTCCGACATAAATTAAGGAGGATAAATCCAGCTTTGTTTCCTGTTATTGAAAAAGAAGTGAAGAAGTTATTAGATGCCGAGATCATTGTTCCCCTGAGGTATTCTTCATGGGTTGCTAATTTAGTTCCTATCAGGAAAAAGAATGGAGAAATCAGAGTGTGTGTTGATTTTAGAAATCTGAATAGGTCTTCATTGAAAGATAATTACCCTTTGCCAAAAATAGAACAAATTTTGCAAAAGGTAGTTGGTGCACAAAGAATTTCTATGGTTGATGGATTTTCAGGATATAATCAAATTGCCATGCATCTTGATGACAAAGAAAAAACAACTTTTACTACTCCCTGGGGAACTTTCATGTACGATAAAATGCTTTTTGGATTAATGAATGCTGGAGCAACTTTCAAAGAGCTATGGACATAGCCTTTGTGGGGGAAAGAGATAAGTTTGTAGTGATTTACTTAGATGATATTACAATCTTTTCACAATTAGATGATGAACATCTAAAACAATTGAAACAATTTTTTCTGAAATGCAGAAAATATGGTTTATCTCTTAATCCAAAGAAATCGCATTTTGTTGTACATGAAGGTAAATTATTGGGTCATTTAGTTTAAGCCGATGGCATAAGGATTGATCCAGAGAGGGTGAAAACAATACTAAAAATAAGTTTGCCAAGGAGCAAAAAGGATGTACAATATTTCATTGGTAAAATCAATTTTTTGCGTTGGTTTATACCAAATTTTGCGAACACTATCAAACAGATTACAACCATGCTGAAGAAGGATCAGGAAGTCAAGTGGATTGCAGAAGCAAAGAATTCATTCGAAAAAATTAAGATGGCTCTTACTGAAGCTCCAATATTAGTAAATCCATATTTTACAAAGGAATTTCTAACCTTTTCTTTTGCTTCTGAAGATACATTAGCTTTTGTTTTATTACAGAAGAATAAGGATGGTCTTGAATAGCCTATTGCATTTTTCAGCAAAACTCTTAGAGATTCGGAGCTAAAATACAACATTTTAGAGAAACAGGCTTATTCTTTGGTAAAAGCTTTGAAATTATTCAAAATTTATGTTTTGCATTCCAAAGTTATTGCTTATGTGCCTAATGTTGCCATAAAATATGTTTTGACTCAGCCTGATAGTGAGGGAAAAAGAGGAAAGTGGGTTGCCAAAATTATGGAATATGATGTGGATATCAGACCTACAAAGCTAATAAAGGGACAAGCTCTAGCTAAATTTCTAGCCGATTCAAATCGGCAATCTTTTGGGCTACATCTGATGGTAGAACAACCAACACATGAAGAAAGTCAAGTAGAGCTGGAGAAAGAGAAGATTATGGACCACTATTCAGCATCTACATGGTATGTAGATATTGTATATTTTCTTTTGTACTTGCATTGTCCTGAATGCTTAGACAAGAAAGTTTCTAGGTCTTTGAAGTTGAAAACCACTAAATATTGTTTGCTAGAATGGTAGCTCTTTTGGAAGGATCCAGGGGGTATCCTACTCAGATGTTTAGATAAAGCTGAAATTGAAGGTGTAATTTCTGAATCTGATGAAGGTGCTTGTGGAGGATATAAGTATTGGAAGGAAGCAACATATAAAATTCTAAGAGCAGGATACTATTGGCCCTCTTTATTTTTAGATGTATATCAGCAGGTATGAGCATGTATCCCTAGTCATAAATTTGCTGGTAAACAAAAGTTCTTGTTGTTACCTTTAAAACCAATTGCAGTAAATGCCCCTTTTCAGCAGTGGGGTTTGGACTTCATAGGGGAGATAAATCCATCTTCCTTAGGACAACATAAGTGGATTTTGACTGCAACAGATTTCTTTACTAAGTGGGTAGAATCTATTCCTACAAGGAATGCCATAGATAAGGTGATCATATATTTTATTGAAGAAAATATTCTTAGTAGATTTGGATGTCCACAGAAAGTATTGACTGATAATGCTAAAGCCTTTAAATCTAAGGCTATGGAGGCATTTTGTGAAAAGAATGGTATCCTGTTGAAACACTCAACTCCTTATTGTCCTCAGGGGAATGACTTAGCTGAGTCATCTAATAAAAATATCATTTAGAGTATCATGAAGTTACTGAAGCAAAATAAAAGATCATGGGATTCTATGCTAAAGTACGCATTATGGGTAGATAGAATAACCGTTAAGCAAGCAATTGGAACTTCTCCTTTCCAATTAGTATACCGTACGGACGCAGTTTTTCCTGTCCAGTTGGGTATCCCAGTGATGAATTTTTTTCAGTATTGTCAGGAAGAACCGAATTATATGCAAAGAATAATTTGTGCAATGATAGAGCTACAACAGAAATGAGAAAAAGTAGAAGAAAAGGCTCAGTTATACAAGTTGAAGATCAAAGAAAGATTTGATAGGAAAATAAAAGATAATACTTTTTCAGCGGGTGATATGGTTTTGAGATGGGATACTAGGAAGGAGAAAAAAGGAAAGCATGGCACATTTGATAACCTTTGGTTTGGTCCTTTCATAGTATCAAAGTTTTTGGAAAACAATACTTTTGTTCTATAGACCTTGGAAGGTGAGGAGTTGTCTAATCGAGTTAATGGACAATTCCTCAAGAATTTTTACAATTTTTGAAGATGGATACTGGAATTTCATTGTATATACCAGTGTGAATAATAGAATAAGGACTCCATAACCCAATGGAAAATTTGCAGACTAGTAAGTAGCAGCACAAAAAGCATTGGTCTACAGGTTCTTGAAGCCTCACAGGGAGGACTTCATCCCGCAGTAGGAGCCAGATGTTAGGTCATGTTTTTGTTTTCTATATTTTAATGCTTTTATTTATGTTTTGAAGCTTGGTTTTTATTCTTAGAAAATTTTGTTTATTGACATAGTTTGAATTTTTCCCTTTAGCTTTTATGTTATTTGATTTCTTAGTTTATTTTTACAAGTTTTGGTTTGATTTCATGATCAAAGGGCTTATATAAGGCTTATATGGATTAAAAGTATGAAAAGTAGCATAAAAGTTTAATTGAGACTCCTAAACCAAGTTTAAACCCTTATCATTAGCATAATTTTTGAAAATCATTAACCTGAATTTTCTTGTAGCGCAAGCTAGAAAAAGTTACACAGAGGCGCTACAAGAAAGTCGCGCAAAGTTAAAAATCCTCTTTCAATTTTATAGAGGCATATTTATTTAAGGCACCAATGAGATATTTCATAACACTTCTGACTGCGGCAGCATAGTTCTTTAAAGCACTGATGAGATAGTTCATAATGCTTCTGATTGTGGCGGCGTAGTTCTTTAAAGAACCGATGAGATAGTTCATAACGAATCCAATCTCTGATCGCGAAGCCTATTGTCAAAATGCCGCGCAAGTTTAAAATCATTTTTTTCAATGGTGCGTAAATTCAAAGGTCTAATGCCCCCTCGGCAGCACAATGGTTTAAAGTGCCGACACTGCGGCAGCAAAATGGTTTAAGGCGCCGACAAGACAGTTGATAAAGTTTTCGACTGTGGTAGCTTAGTGGTTCAAAGATCCAACGAGGTAGTTGATACAGCTTCCGATCTCCCATCGCGAGGCCAATGGTATAAAGTGTCGCGCAAGTTTAAAATCATTTCTCAACGTTGTGGAAAGCTAATGGTTGAAAAAGTTGACGTTGTGGCATCATAGTGGCATGGGGTTCCGACGCATTATAGATTTATGCTTCTGATCACTGACAGGTTAGAAATGGGAAGTGTTGATTCATTTAATCTTGAACCTCCAATCGTTGATGATGAGAAGGATTAATTGTTAGTGATGGGAGATGTTGTTACTGCAGGAACATTCAAATGTCAATCACTTTGACAAGTGGAATATAATCATGAAGGTGAATCATGGAGGTTTATTGCAGAACTGATGAAATAATGATGGCAGATCATATAATGAAACAAAGGTGTTTCAAATCACATCTTTTCCTGAAGTGCACGAAGAGAAGGTGGAGATCGTGAAAGAAAATTAGTTCTTAAAAAGAGGAATTTTGAATTAGAGTGAATGTTAGGGCTTTCAGGAGCATTTGTCTGGCATGCTCAAAACAGTCATAGAAGATTGGATGCATGCAATTCTACACCTGATAGACAGAAGAATAGGATTCCAGCAACTAGATTAGTTGTTGTAGTAGTTCAAAAGATGGTCAGAGTGTGGTATCTATAGAAGTTGTTTGACAATGAAAAAGAGTGGAAAGACCAATAGGGTAGAACCCTTAGACTTAAGTTGGGCTAAAAACTTTCTAGATTGCACACAGTTGTTTGCATAAGCAGGATGGTTAGTATTCTTCAAGAAGATTGAAGGTTATCATGCAGAGGTTTCCTACAAGTTTGCTTAGGGTTTAGATAAGGATGTAGTATCTTTTGACAATTTGAAATTCAAATTAACTAGAGAGTTACTATTAGAAGCAACGGGGATTCTGGATGAGGGAGAATTTTGGTTCAAAAAAGTGCCTCTCACTTTTGATGCTAAGAGATATTTGCTTCCAGGTGTAGTAGCAGACTGGGGAAAAGGTGTTCCCATTCAAAACTTTAAACCTAAGTGGATTGAAGCAATCAAAATTATGCAAAGCTATGTCACCTATGAGGGTAGATTTGCCTTTGTGTTCAAATATAATTTTAGATTCCTTCAACATCTCACTCATGAATCTAAAATGAATCTTCCTTTCTTCTTTTTGAAAATCTTACAGAAGATGTCATGTAGGGTGAGAGAACACCAGGACCATACAAAACAATCAGTTTTCCACCATGGACTCATAAAAATCATCATAAGTATTGTATTGCAGAAAAGAGAAAATACAATGGGAGAATTTCTTATTTTGTTCAGGTTTCAAGACTGAGCAGGAGGAACAATCTCAAAAAAGACAGGTAGATAAGGGTCAAACTCTGATTAAGAAGATTAGAAAAAATGTCATAGTCAAAGATGAAGAAACCGATAAACTAGGAGAAGCTTCGAATCAGGAAAATGAAAATATTGAGCTTGGATAGTGAGTTAATGTTGAGGAAAACAAAGTTCTATAGTCATAGATGAAAGAATCTAAGCCAGTTGAAGAAGTTTTACCTGTAGAACCAAATCAAGATGTAATGGAGGAGGTTAAGGAACAGAAGGAAAGCCCCATTACAGTACTGTCAGAAGAGGATGAAAAATACTTGTCTGATGAGGCTAGATTTCTAGTTACTAATGAAGCTAAGGTTTGTGTTAAGCAAGAAATTCACACTCATTGTGATGAGGAAACAATGTCCAAAAAGAAAAGAAATAAGGTTGTTGAATTTTCCTCAATAACTCATGAAGGAAAGGTTCTGAAGATGTTGGGAGAGGTTGGAGTAGTCTGGAGACCTAAGACAAGGCCGAAGAACAAACTTAGGTTAAACATGAAGAAGCTAATGAATTCCAAATTGGATAAAGAAAAGGTTATAGTAATAAAAGATTCATCATCTCATGAGAAATTGGATGATAGTGAAAATGAAAATAAAGAAATTATGAAAAGTAAAAAGCCAATAGTATTAAAATATAAATGTATCTTCACTGATACTAAGATTTCTAATATTTTCCTGGAGATTAGAAATCAGATGATTCAAGAACAACAACAAAATTAGGTAAAGAGTTCTTGTATAGAGAAAACAGAGATAGTTGGAGAAGAAGTTCACTGCAATACTGAAATTGAAGAACATCCAAAGATTCCTGTGACCTCCACAGAGCTTATGAGGGAAGATGAAGAAATCTATAATAAACTAAAAATCCCATGGGCACCAGAAGGGATGCAAACAATCTCAGGAGACAAATGTATTGATTCCTAAAAGGAAAACCTGCAAAGAAGCATTAAGCAATACAAATATCAAGTTGAATATATGCATGAAACAAATGATGGATTGGTTACTGCAAACAAGAGACTTAGAGAAGACTTGGAAGAAGTTAATAGTCATTACCAGGAATTAATTGCAGTTTCTAGGGAAGCTCTTAAAAGGAAAAGGCAAACAGAGAATCGGTTCAAACAGCTAAAGCATACTATCCAGGTGCTGACTCAACAAAATGAGGAGCTAACAAGGAGGGTTGCAGACTTGGAGGAAAATCATTTGAAAGCTAGAAGGATAGGACATGCTTTAGAGGGGATTGCCTTACTAGCTGAGGCAGCTAAAGAATTGTAAAGTTAGTTAAGAGAGTCAGTTATTAGTTAAGTTTGGAAAGTCATTTTATTTTTGTATAATTATAGTTTAGATTGAACTATTTGATAGAAAGCCTACAAGCAGTTAGGGTTCAGTTATTCAATTGATTTTGAAGGAATAGGATAAATGTAAGTCTGAAAGAAGACAAATTGTTTGATTTTTTGCTGGCAAGAGGAGGCTATCAGGCTTTGTTTATGAGCTAAGTAAAAGACTCTTATGTGTTTTTTATGACTGAACTATGAAATATATGCACTATATGCCCTTCATATTATTGACTGGTTTCATTTCTAATTTGTGTTAATTACTTAGTTGGTATATTCATTTCTTGTTTAATGTTTTTATGCTTGAAATGCTTGCTAACTGTGGGTGAAATTCAGTACCATGTTTACTCTGTTGGATTATGGTTTATATGTTATGCATATTAGACATTTAAATGCTCATGATTTAGTGTTTTCTTTGGTCTTATGAATGTTTTCCCGCTTGTATTCAAATTGTTCAACCAAAACCTTATAAAACCCTATTTTACTTTAATGTGATTTTTTGAGATTGTGTTGGCTTGTTCTTCTGTAGTCTGGGAAGAATTTTTGGCACTAAAAGATTGGATAGAAAGATAGACCTCTTCAAGGTGATCTGTCCAATGTAGTTATTTTCTTAACACAATGGAGGGAAGCTCCTGAAACAGGAATCCCTAGTTTACCAATTTCTTCTGCAATGCGGTAGCCTTTCCTGTCCCTGTTTCAACACCATAGGTTTCACCAATTGGGACTTATGATCGGTTTCCCAAGGTGAAATGTTTCATTTCTATTCATCATAGTAAAGTTTTACGGACTCCCATGTGTCATTGTTTCATCTTCGAGGTCTAAAACTGATACCACAGAAAGTAAATTCCATGCAATTTATAGAACATTTTGATAAATTTAATTTGGAACTTCGTATCCCAAGATATAACAAGTCTTCCTAGGTGTCATGTTTAGGGATGAATCCTTGAAGAGGCTGGAACCCTAACTTGGAGGAATCGTATCTCCTAGAATGTAATGAATCTAAGGCTGAAACTTGGACACAGTGTACATCAGGATCTTATCTTTGCCTGTGAAAGTTTCAGCCCTTGAGACTTCTGCAATCCCGAGATATAGCAAATTTACCAAAACTTATCAGTTTTAGTATTTAGAGTTTTTTCAGGCCCAAGGTCAAACTAGGGTTTGAATTTCCTAGAGTTTCATCCAACCAAAAATCTCGAATCAGGTCTCTAAACTTTGATTTTGATGAGGATATAAATGCCATGCTGGGCTCACTCAAAAATTCCTCTTATGTTAAAAGAGCTAATTTCTCGCACCAAAAATTGAAAATGCCTGGAATCAAATTTTGCTTCGACGGAAAGATGCACCCTTCAATGGAGAGTTAGCCTAGCATACTTTTGCTGATGGATTTTTCAGGGAGACCCAAAAAGTAAGAATCCCTAGCTTCCGTAGATGCACAATGTCTTCGTCTCAGGCTAGCTCTGATACCATGCTATATTTTTATCATTTAAGCAATATGACCTAAGGATCTTATATGAGAGAATAACATGCACAACAATAAACACAAGAGAAAAGAGACACAAAGAATTTTCCTCAAGGAAACCATAAAGGAGAAAACCCCTCAACTTCCTCAAAGATAGAATGAGCACCAATGGCAGTAGTAAAACCTGAAAACATAAAAGATGATCTCCACAGCTTGTTCTCTCTCACACACTTGAGAGAGATTCTCCTCTCTCACTCATGTGCCCCAGTGAGTGAGTTTGTGTGTAATAAATAGAGAGGCTCACTCTCTATTTATATTCTTTTGTTCACTTGATGTCCACTTCAACATGTCAGCCCCACTTAACAATTACTTACTAGGGCCAACATCTCTAGGAGAGTCTAATAACCCTAGTGCCCCACAACTATGGGGACTTTGCCCTCCGATCAACAAGGAGGGTTAACCTTGACAAAATTGTGGGGACAATTTCCCTGACTTACAATGGAGGGTTAACCTCAATAAATTTACATGACTTGTTTACATTATTGAATCTCCCGATCAGAACATCGGGGCATGACATGACTCAATTACATTACAGATACTTTTCAGAATAAATATCGTGGTACAATACATACGATATGCAAGTGAATACATTCCAAAGTTACAAATACATCAATAGAAAATAGTATCAAAGCTGTAAATTTAGTCTGTATTTTTCTGAATATAGAAGTCACCTTTGTGTGTCAAACTCAAAGCAATGAATATATTCATAAAACTAGGAACCAGATTGCATATAAAATGATGTACATGATGGCCAAAGAAAGACATAAAAAATGAAGGAAACTGACACTGGTTAACAAATATTCAGATATATATAGAAGAAAAGAAAATAAACTCATAGTATAGGGTTGTTAATGATGTCAAAAATGATTAGGCTATAAATATAAGAAGGCATCAAATAGATAATTCAATCAGAACATAACAGTTAGGTACTGCATCAGTATTGCAAAGAAAAGAGGTAGTTACAATGAAAACAAAACAAGATCTTATGAGGCATGATTTTTCATGAAAAATACTAGCATCTCTGTCTTATAAAAAATACTAGTGTCTTTCCTCCTCTCAAAAGGTTTACTGCATAATCATTTCTATGCTTAGCAAAAGACATTAAATATTATTATATCTCATTTATACAACATATAGCATCAGCAACTACAAAACTGGGGTTTGGCTACTAAGATGCCAGATTCACAAAAATTCATTTATTGATTGTATACTTAACTAAGTTGCAATTCAAATGTGACCCATTATTTGAGTTACCAATACAACTTCATGTATTGAAAGCTGAAGGTGGCCTTGTCATATAGAGTTAAGCTAGTAAGTTAATCTATATATCTTATTCCAAGTGTCCTAACTGTAACTTATTAGAGGAAATTTCAACTCAAAATAGGCCTCCTAAAAAGAATTAAGAAAATAATAGTTAAAATAATAAAATAATATTTATTAATTTCGGAGGAAGAAAAGAAAAAAACTACTTTTTTGTTTGTATTTTCGACATATGTCCCAAATTTTTTACTCAAATTTCGATCGGGAGAGCTCGTTGGATGCGGAATTAAATTCTTCATCCAATGAGTACCCACTCGGCATACTTTTGATGGACCCCGCTACCCCAAAAACAAGAAATTCCCGTCATCATCAATCACATTTTCTCAGGAATTTCTTGTTTTTGGGGTAGCGGGGTCCATCAAAAGTATGCTGAGTGGGTACTCGTTGGATGCAGAATTTAATTCCGCATCCAATGAGATCTCTCGATCGAAATTTGAGTAAAAACACGGGGAGATATGTCGAAAATACAAACAAAAAAATTAGTTTTTTTTTATGATACCTATCCCCAAATTTATATTAAAAAAGTGTTTTAGACCTATATGGTATTTCAAATTTAAACCAATTTCATTGGCTAACACATGATGACATGGAATTTGAGTTAAAGTTAAAAGGCCCATTTTGAGTTGAAATTTCCTCTAATCAGTGCATAGGCCATATCTTATTCCAAGTGTCCAAACTATAAGTCATTGGCCAAAGACAGGAAAAAATGGAGCTGACAAACATGACTCCCCCCACACTGAATTTTTTTTTTAATTGTAGGCTTCATCAACTTGGTCAAATCAGTTTTCCTTGTCAGTAATGGCTGCTTCTAATGTCTTATTTCTCTCTGGGACATTTTTACTTTTGCGGGGAGGGAACTAGGCAACCCGAGCTTCCCAAATTTCATACTCTCAGCAATATTGTTCACAGTAAATCCTTTTATAGACTGTATCACTATATAGAAAACTCTCCCTGTGTTGAAGATGTGAGCAATAAGATCAAGTGTGATGGAATGCAATTATAAAGTGGAGCTAGGAATTATATGCTTAAACATTTTCAGTGCAAAGAGACTGAAACACATTGTTCTAGGGAGTAAACCTAATTAATTTGATTCATGTAGAGAATTTTCAAAATATATTTTGGCAATAAATAAATCAAAAGAGGTTCTCTATGAAGGGAATACAATTGTTTTTCTTCCAGTAATAAGTATTAGTTTCCTCCAAATAATAAGGATAGTGATAGTAATAGTAATTGTAATCATGCTCATAATACCGCCACCACTTCTAGTATACTTAGGATTGATTCCATTTTTCCCTCCATCCCATACATGTATGCTTTCACGACAAGTATTGAACAAAAATATTTTATGCTCTTACCCAGGTTATGCTAGATTTTCTAACTTTCTTGGTATGTAGGGATTTTTTTAATGTTTTCTGAGTTGTGTATTATTTTTTCTTACATGCCCAATCCTTATCATTGTTAGATCTCTCAAGGTTGGATTACAGGTGGATGCCCCAATATGGTTATGACATAGTCTAAGTAGTCTTTTTGTATAATGAAGTGTGCTCCAATTTGAAAAAATACAATATAATACTTGTTATGTTACTAAACTATATAATTAATGATACACATATGACAACTTAATGTGTTCAAAATAAGTTTTATTGAAAATAGTATCGAAGCAGTAACTTTAATATGTATTTTTCTGAATATAAAAGTCACCTTTGTGTGTCAAACTCAAAGCAAGGCATATATTCAAAAATAAAACTAGGAACTAGATTGCATATAAAATGATGTACTACATGATGTCCAAAACTAGACAAAAAAAATGAAGGAAACTGACACTGGCTATCAAATATTCAGATCTATAGAGAAGAAAAGAAAATAAACTCACAGTATAGGGTTATTAATGATGTTAAAAATTATTAGACTGTAAATATAAGAAGGCGTTAGATAGATAATTCAATCAGAACATAAGAGTCAGGTACTACATCAGTATTGCAAAGAAAAGAGGTAGTTATAATGAAAACAAAACAAGATCTTATTAGGCATGTTTTTTCATGAAAAATACTAGCGTCCATCCTCCTATCAAAAGGTTTACTGCATAATCATTTCTATGCTTAGCAAAAGACATTAAATATCATTATATCTCATTTATACAACATATAGCATCAGCAACAACAAAACTGGGTTTTGGCTGTTAAGATGCCAGATTGACAAAAAGTCATTTATTGATTGTATATTTAACCATGTTGTAGCTCAAATGTGACTCATTATTTGTGTTACCAATACAACTTCCTGGATTGAAAGATGAGGTGGCCTTGTCTTATAGATTTAAGATAGTAAGTTAATCTATATATCTTATTCCAAGTGTCCAAACTATAAGGAATAGACCAAAGATAGGAAAAAATGGTGCTAATAAACATGACTCTCCCCACACTGAAGTTCTGTTTTAATTGTAGGATTCATCAAGCTTGGTCAAATCGGTTTTCCTTGTTAGTAATGGCTGCTTATAATGTCTTATTTCTCTCTGGGATGTTTTTTACCTTTACAGGGAGGGAGCCAAGCAACCTGGGGTTCCCAAATTTCATACTCTCTACAAGATTGTTCACATAAAATCCTTTTATATACTGTATTACTATATAGAAAACTCTCCCTATGTTAAAGATGCGAGCAATAAGATCAAGTGTATTGGAATGCAATTGTAAAGACGAGCCGGGAATTATATTCTTAAACATTTTCAGTGCAAAGAGACTAAAACACATTGTTCTGGAGAGTAAACCTAATTAATTTGATTCATGTATCCAATTTTTAAAATATCCTTTGGCAATAAAAAAATCAGAAGAGGTTCTCTATGAACGGAAGACAATTGTTTTTCTTCCGGTAATAAGTATAAGTTTCCTCCAAATAATAAGGATACTGATAGTAATAGTAATTGTAATAATACTCATAATACAACCACCGCTCCCAGTGTATTTATTTCCTAACAAGTTTGGCTTCTAACTTAAGAAAGTCAATGCAACTCCCATTCAATAAAGGAAAAAAAACAATAATAGTAACCAAAAGAGAAAAATGTAGATTTATGCATATCAAGAGCACCTATTCCCCACCTCAAATCCCGATTCAATCCACTCTTGCTTGTTTCCGACTTTTTGCATCCATCATCTCCTTTCGAGCTTGTCTGGCATTCCGGTACTCAAAATGCAACACATCAAAAATATGTGAATTGTCCTTGATGCAGAGGTATTCACATATTGGGGTGCTTTCAAGTAGAGGGAATGTATGAAAAAGAACAGAGTTCACAAAACAAAACCATAGAGCACCCAAAAATATCCCTAAAATCCCTCCTGCATACAAATGCACCATAGTGTGGTACCCCAAATACACTCTAGAATATATGGTGAGCACTGTGAAGAGCCAAAGAAGGGCAGCAGTGACAATTTTACTCCATTTGTTTGAAATGCCAATCTTTTTAGAGACAAGCAGGGAGAGATACACAACAAAAAAGGCCATGTACTATGAATGGTTTGAGGGCCAACCATGGGAATCACACATTTCTAATTCTACTCAAGTATCAGGGCGGGCTTGTTGAATAGATTTATTTATGAGTTCATTTATAAAATATGATATAAGAATACCCAAAGTGAAAAACATGGCTTGAAGCTCTCTTTTGAATATGAAATGTGTCAAAAACCTTCCTAGGCTAATGAAAAATAGGGCCATAATTGTGCATCTAATTCACAGATCCTGATCTTGAAAATACCCAATAATGGAGATCTGGTAAGAGATAGGGGCTTCTTCTGTCGGGCTCAAAACCACATCAAAAAATAGTTCAATGATTAAAACTGAATCTCAAAATCCAAACCATATAAAGGGTATTGAGGATTATCAAATGGGTGTTCAGTTATTTTGAGGTCTTGAAGGAAACCCAGACTATGTTTGCTAACATTGATAAACAATTGCTAAGGCTTGTATTGCAAAGAATATGATCCATTTCCATATGTTGTGGAAAAAATCAATTATAAAATGTTGAGACTCCTTTCGTACTAGGAATCACATTAGCGGGGGAAATGGGAGAGTCAAACTAACCCCGAATGGAATATGGACTTTTGGCATAAGTAAATCCAAGTAGCCATAGGTGGAGGTTCTTGGCCAATAGCAATGAAATTTTGTTGGAATATCAACGAAAGTTCAAGAACATCACTCTAGCAACGAATGTCAGGGGCATTTTCAAAATTTTCCAAAAATTTAAACTATTTTTCCATGAAACAACATTTTTAAATTTTTCATGGAAAACATTCATGGGAAAATTGATCCATATGTAGTAGTGCACAAACCTTGATTTGTATCCCTTGATGTTGCCATTTTTTGTTATATTTTTAACATTTAAGCTATATGATCTTAGGATCTTATCTAAGAGAATAACAAGCAAAACAATCAATCACAAGAGACAATGAACACATATATTTTCCTCGGGGAAACCATAAAGGAGAAAACCCTACAACTTCCTTAGAGATAGAATTAGCACCAAAAGTAAAACCCAAAGATAGTAAGATGATCTCCCGACAGTAGTAGTCTCTCTCTTTCTTTTCCTAGCTTCTTGTTTCGCTCTCAATTATGCACTACAACTGAGTGTGATTAAATATGTGTTAAATAGAGAGGCTCCCTCTCTATTTATACTAACTCCCAACTTGAAAATAAATCACTAGGGCCGACTTCTCTAGGAGAGTCTAATAAGCCTTGGGTTCCACAACTGCGGGGAAGTTAACCCTTGATCAATAAGGAGGGTTACACTCTATGACTTTAGATGCCTTGTTTACATTATTGAATTTCCCGATAGGAACATCGGGGCATGACATGACTCAATTACATTATAGATACATCCTGATATAAACATCGGGGTACAATGCATAAGATATACAAGTGAATACATTTTGAAGTTATAAATACATCAAAACTCCCTATTAACTAGGAAGGTATTCTCTTGACACAATTTATCAACACAAGTCTTCTTCTCTGTATCATCTGGATCATCATGAAGTCATCTTCATCTTCAAGTCATCTTCATCTTTAAGTCATCTTCATCAAGTCTAAATTTTCACTAGATCTGGATCATCACTAGATCATCATTAAGTCTGGATCATCACTTGATCTAGAGCATCACTGGATCATCATCAAGTCTGGATCATCACTTGATCTGGAGCATCACTAGATCATCATCAAGTCTAGATCATCACTTGATCTGGAGCATCACTAGATCATCATCAAGTCTAGATCATCATTGCTGGATCATCATTGGTTCATCATCACTACTGCTATCTCAATTCTACTCGTCACAGGACGTTCTAGGCCTAGCCTTCATGTAGGTCTTCATCATCTTCAGCACTTATATCTGACCATGGAATGAACCATGTCAAAAAGTCCTGCCTATCACTTACATCTAACCATGGGAGGAACACATCCAAGAACCATGTCAGAAAGGCATGCCCAACACTCACATATGACCATAGGAGGAACACTTCCAAAACCCATGTCATAAAGGCCCAACACTCATATCCAATCTCATCTTGTTAGAAAGGATCCGCACTTACATCCGACCTTATCTTGTCAAAAAGAATCTGCATTTACATCCGACCTCATCTTGTGAGAAAGGCTCTACACTTACATCCAACCTCATCTTGTTAGAAAGGATCTACACTTACATCTGACCTCATCTTGTTAGAAAGGCTCTACACATACATCCAACCTCATCTTGTCAGAAAGGCTCTGTACTTACATCTGATCATGTGGGAACACATCCCACAATCACATTAGAATGTCTCTACACTGATCATGTGGTAACACAACCCACAATCACATCAGAGCATCTCTACACTTACATCTGATCATGTGAAGCTCAGTCTTGCACCATGTCAAAAAGGCCAACAGACACATCAATTCCCTTTGTAGGAAGCCTTGATTTGGAGAAAACCAAGATTCTCCCTGAAGTACTCAAACTTCACTCAGGCTAATCATTTGTTCATCACATCACCTATATGCTTGTCACAACATATTGGAGCTTCACTGCTCCTCTTTGCACCATATCCCTGATATAGTGATATTTTATCTCAATATGGTTCGACTTGTCATGGAACACTAGGTTCTCGGATAGCTTCACACAGCTCTGGTTGTCACAATATATACAAGTAGCATCCATCTATAGATCAAATAAATTAGATAGTAGCTTTCTCAACCATACCTCCTCATAACTTACTGAGCAAGCTGCAACATACTCTTATTCGGCTGTACACTCAGTGCCACACAGGATTTCTTCATGCTAAACCAGGAGATCACACCTGATCCCATACTGAAGCAACACCCTGAAGTGCTCTTTTTATCAATGGAAGTGCCTACCTAATCTGAATCCACATAACCTTCTAGGTTAATCTTCTGATTTTCCTCATACTTGAGCCAATAATCAATCGTATCCTTCAGGTACCTCAGAGTATGCTTCGTAGCAATCAAGTGAACATGTCTTAGATGCGTTAGGAACTAGCTCAATGTGTTCACAGCAAAGCAAATATTTGGTCTCATATTCATTAGGCACATCAAGGACCTAATGATATGACAATACATTGTAGCATCAACTGATTCTAATGAAGCATTGCTCACTACCTTCAAGTTTGATGCCATAGGTGTGGTCATGGCCTTACATTTGATCATCCCGAACCTCTTCAGGATCTCTACTGCAAACTTCCCTTGCCCCACGGAAATTCCATCTGCATTCTTCCACACCTCCATGCCTAGAAAATAGTGCATCATACCCAAGTCCTTCATTTTGAACTTGGAATCGAGCTTCCTCTTCGTATAAGCAATCAACCCATTCTCACCTGTCATAAACAAATCAGCTACATATAGTACTGAGTATCACTGGGTTCCCTTCTTCAACCTTGTAGTAAAGGTTGGAATCCGATTTACTCTTGGTAAATCCAAAAATAGATAGGAATCTATCAATTCTTCCATACAATGTCCTAGGTGCCTTTTTCAAACCGTACAGGGATTTCTTTAACTTACACACATGAGTCTCTCTGTCATGTGTCTCAAAACAGAGTGGCTGATCCACATATACTTCCTCTTCTACTACACCATCTGGTGTACTTTCCACTTCATTACTGCATCTAAAGAAAGTACTAATATGATGGAAGTATATATGGCTACAGGTGCAAAGGATTATTCATAATCTATTCCTTATTTCTGGGAGAAACCACAAGCCACAAATCTTGCTTTTTATTTCTCTATGCTACCATATTCAGCATGCTTGATCTTATAGATCCATTTGGAAGTCACAACAGACTTCCCCTTTGGTCTAGGAACAACATCCTAAACATCATTCTTCATGATCGATTGATACTCTTCGATCATAGCATCCTTCCATTCTTTCTTTTCTTCCACTTCTTCATAGTTGGAAGGTTCTTTATCAATGAATTCATAAAATAAGGATACATAACCAGAGCAGGACCTGGTTCTTTTCCTCTCTCTATGTATCTCTTCTGGAGCCCCATATCTTTCTGCACCTTGGATAGCCTCTTGTACCCAAGCAGGTTTCCTCTTGTGAGGGTTCTTCTCCTGAGGTGGATCTACAGGTTCTTGAGGTTCTTCTATTTCTCGGTCCTCTTCTGGAATTGCTTTGTTCATGGTTGTGTCTTTAATTCTGGGTACTTCTGTTTCTTCAGGTTCTTCAGCAGGTCTCTTTCTGGATTTGTTGTAAGTTGAGTCTTCATCGAGTGTTGTGTCCCTACTGATGTTGATCTTTTTGAATCCTGGAAAGTATATTCTGTAAGCCTTCAAACTTTCAGAGTATCCCACAACTATACCCTTCCTTCCTGAAGGATCTAACTTTGTCCTCTTTTCTTTTGGAATGTGAATGTATACTGGACAGCCAAATATTCTGAGCTAACTAATTTCTGGTTTCTTACTGAAAAATACTTCTTCAGGTGTCTTGTTCTCAAGTAATCTATGTGGAGTACGGTTCTCTACATACACAACTGTCCTATAAGCTTCTTCCCATAAATGCATGGGAAGATCTTAATAATGAAGAATTTCCCTTGCAACTTCCATGATTGTTCTATTCTTTTTTTCTGCAACCCCATTTTGTTATGGATTATATGGAGTGGTCAACTCCCTCTTAATCCATGAATCTTTTCATAATTCCTTGAATTCATTTGATGTGAATTCTCCGCCATTCTATGATAAAAAAATCTTGATCTTCTTCTCCGTGTAGTTTTCGATCAAGGGTTTGAATTCCTTGAACTTGCTGAATACTTCGTATTTTTTCTTCATGAAGTATATCCATGTCTTCCTATAAAAATCATCAATGAAAGAAACATAGTATACATACCCTCTTAATGAATTGGATGACACCGGCCGCATACATCAGAGTGAATGATTTCCAATATTCCTTTAGCCTTGCTTTCGCTACTTGGAAATGTCTTCTTTGTGTTCTTTCTTTCGTACATCCCTTGCATACTCCTTCATGTTTTTCCTGTATTTCTAGAAGACCTTCAACAGCTTTGCTTGAAAGTGGTAGTGCCCTATAGTGCACATGTGCAAGCCTTCTACACTAAAGTTCATTTGGTTCTACTGAGTCATGAAGTAGAGCTTGTTCTGGTTGGTCCTTTAATCTGTATAGTCCTCCCTCTTGTTCTCCAATTACTATTGCATCGTCAATAGTATTTCCTTTTGGCCACATGAGCACTTGGACATCTATAAATGCAACACTTATGCCTTTTGCATCTAATGCAGAGATGGAGAGAAGGTTCTTCATTAGTCCTTCTACAAATAGAACATCCTTCATTTTCATAGAATTTCTAGAGTCTAATTTGTAGGAGGATTCTCCACTACCTTTTATTGGATACTGGTAGTCATCCCCAAGTTTCACCTTGTGGGGTGATTCATGTTCTAATAATTTCACAAATGATTCTTTAAATCCTGTCATGTGTTTGGAAGCCCCACTGTCTATAATCCAATCATTGCTTCGATGTGTGATGTTTCCCATGAGAGTGGAAATCAAAACATATTCTTCATCACTTGAAGAATCATCACTGTCTTGTTTGATTCTCTTCTTGGAAGGCTCATCATCTTTTGCAGCATGAGCATGATGTATTTTCTTGTTTCCCTTCCTCTTGTGAGATGTATATTTGTTTCTAGGACAATATCTTGCAAGGTGTCCTCTTTCATCACATGTATAGAAAATGAACTTAGACAAATATTTGTTAGAATTTCTAGTGTTTTTCTTCTGTCAAGAGTGCTTACCTTTGTGATGGTCTGTTCTACTTTTCTTGGATTGTACTATGAGAGCTTGATCTTCAATTCCCATATTTTCTTCTCATGCTAATATTCGAGCTTCTTATTGTGAAAATTACTCCCATAGTATGCTAAACTTGATTAGCTTCTTTCTGGCATAGATCTCTTGAATGAAAGAGTCCCATGCCCTAGGGAGACCATTCAAGGTGGTCATCACAATTTCTGCATTCTCTACTTCTTCATCTACCGCTTCAAGTTGTTCCTTGATTTGAGATACCCTTGTATTTTAATACTGGATGGTATACGCATTCTGGATCTTTACATTCTTCAATTGGTTTCTCAAAGTCATCTTCCGGTTTATGTTATTCCCTTTAAATAACTTGGTCAGGGCATCAAACATCTCTTTAGATGTGTTTAGGGAGGACACGTGTGGTATGAGGTGATCCTTGATTGAATTAGCAATAATACTCTTAGCCATGACCAATTTATTCTTGTGTGAGGCCTTAGCCTCATCTCCCTCTAGAACTAGAACCTCTTAATTGATGTAAGAGTCCAACTCATTTTCTTCCAGGACCAGGGAGATCCTGTACTTCCAAGC
This sequence comes from Pseudotsuga menziesii, assembly GCA_001517045.1. Classification (NCBI taxonomy): domain Eukaryota; kingdom Viridiplantae; phylum Streptophyta; class Pinopsida; order Pinales; family Pinaceae; genus Pseudotsuga; species Pseudotsuga menziesii. Next base: position 337,859 of record LPNX010075544.1, on the reverse strand, counting down.
TCGGAAGTTATTAGATCCCTAAATATTTTCATCAAGATTGGTATGATGAGACTTCTTAGCAGAGAACCTCAAATGGAAATGAAAAAGATTTGGATCTTGCTAGGTTGAGATATCAGAACTGGATCTGGAGCTGAATTTCTGCATAGCTGGTTTTCTGGTTTAGGAGCAGAATAGACTTTGACTTTCCCAGAGTTCTACCCAAATAAAAACTTTGATATTGATCTCTAAACTTCACGTTTTGGGAGGATATCAATACAGGCCTGGGATCACTCAAAAATTCCACTTATGTGGAAAGCCCTAATTTCCTGCAGCAATGTCGGGTCAAAAACTAAAAATCCTCAGAATCAGATTTTGCTTCGACTTAAATATGCACCCTTGAGAGGAGAGTCATCCTAGATTCCTTTTGCTGAAAGTATGTGGAGAGAGATCGAAAAACTAGGAAGTTCTAGCTTCAACAGCTGTATAGTTTCTACTTCTCAGGTTAGCTATGATACCATGTTATATTTTTAACATTTAAGCTATATGATCTTAGGATCTTATCTAAAAGAATAACAAGCACAATAATCAATCACAAGAGACAATGAACACAAAGATTTTCCTTGGGGAAACCATAAAGGAGAAAACCCCACAACTTCCTCAGAGATAGAATCAACACCAAAAGTAAAACCCAAAGACAGTAAGATGATCTCCCGACATTAGTAGTCTCTATCTCTTGTCCCATCTTCTTCTTTCTCTCTCAGCTATGTGCTACAATTGAGTGTGAGTGAATATGTGCTAAATATAGAGGCTACCTCTCTATTTATGCTAATTACCGACTTGACAATAACTCACTAGGGCCGACTTTTCTATGAGAGTCTAATAAACCTAGGGCCCCACAACTGCAGGGACTTTAACCCTTGATCAATAAGGAGGGTTACACTCTATGACTTTACATGACTTGTTTACATTATTGAATCTCCTAATAAGAACATCACGGCATGACATGACTCAATTACATTACAGATACATCCTGATATAAACATCGAGGTACAATACATAAGATATACAAGTGAATACATTACGAAGTTACAAATACATCAACATTTTTTGCATACTTGATCTTGTATATCCACATGGAATACACTATGGACTTCCATTCAGGTCTCGAAACAAAATTCTAGACATCATTCCCCACGATCAACTGGTACTCTTTGATCATACTCTTCTTCCATTTCACCTTGGCTACTTCTTCATAGCTGGAAGGATCTGTATCAATGATGTCACTCAATAATGACACATAACTAGAGTCATTGAGGCCTCTTACTTTTGTTGGAACTCCCTTCATACTTTTCTTCATCTTGAATTATCTCTCATGCCCAAGATGGTATTCATATCTCCGGGTGGATCTATCGCTCTCTTTAGGTCATATCATGATTCTTATATTATTTTGAATCTCTTTCTTCTTCGACAGTGTCTCTAACCCTAGGAGCTTCAGGTTCATCTTCATTTATGTTTATTGGAGTGAATCTTCTAACTAAACTCTCATCACTTGTTCTTCAGAACAAGTCTGATCCTTATTTTCTTGTAGGTGATTGTACACGATCTTTCCTACAATTCAAATACATCAATTGCTTGGTTAGAAACATTTCATAAGAAATATTCATAATGACAAATTCTTATACATAAAGATATAATCATGCAACTATTTTAGCCTATAAAAAATTCACCCATTTCCCATACACACACAGAAACTTTCTATATGCCTTCCATATCTACCATAACATTATTTAGATTCTGTACTAATTCCAATCTGTCAACAAATAGATTTCATTCTAGATAAGTAGCAATGGAATGTTGTATAACACTACGGGCCACTTACCCATCACATGCATATTACTAGTATACCATTAATTAATGAAAACATTCTATCATGCATAATACATTTCCTCGAACATAAATATGTACGAAACTAAACAACACTATTTAGGAAACTAGATATATCTGAAATGACAATTCAAATACTCATGTTTGTTTGTTTGGTGACTAGACTCCTTCTTGACTCTTATGTCCTTGCGAAAATAACTGAATCCTTCTACTTCATCATCTAATTCTAGGAACTTGTCTTTGTTTGTTTGGTGGGTGGACTCCTTCTTGATCCTTATGTCCTTGCAAGAATTACTGGATTCTTCTACTTCATGATCCGATTCTAGGAACCTCTGTAGTAGTTTTGAGTGTCACTAACTGCACTAACTTCTGTATGATCTTTCTATTCACAAGTATAAATCATATTCCTCATCATGTGAGGAATATTTATTTTCTTCTCTGAATCTTTTATTAGTTGGTTCATCTTCTTCTTTTTTGGCTTCTTGTTGCAGGAATCTTTGTTTCTAGGACTATCTCTGGAATAGTGTCCCTTCTCATTACAAGTGTAGCTTTGAATATTGGATGGATCTCTTATGAATTATTTTTGTTTTCTATTGTGATGATGGTCCTCCTTCTTTCTATGATTTATTCTGGAGTGAACTATGAGAGATTGATCTACAGTTTCTCCCATCTTCTCCTCTTTTGTTATGATAAATTTATTTTTTTGTACATCATTCCCATAGTCTGATGAAAGAGATAAAATTCCTTCTTACACATATTCCTTGAATGTATGAATCCCGTGATATTGGGAGGCCATTCAAGGTGGTCATAACAATCTCTCCTTCTTCCACATTTTCTTCAACTACTTCAAGTTGTTCCTTGACTTGATCAACCCTTATGAAGTGGGACTGCATGGTATCTGAGTTCTATATCTTCACATTCTTCAATTGGTTCCTCAATTCCATATTCTTGTTGATATTATTCACATTCTTTAGTTGGTTCTACAAGGATTATATATGTGAGATCCAATGGAGACGGAAGTAGTCCTCTTGGCTTTGACTAAGTTCTTCTTGTGCTTTGCCTTCATGTCCTTTTGGATCTACAACTTCTTCTTTGACATAGTTCTGTAGGTCATGCTTCTTCAGGTATGAGAATCACTCTATACTTCCATGATTGATACTTCTCGACTCCTTCAAGCTTGTCATCAAACTTCATACTATCTGTCATCATGATAAAAATCAGAATCTCAAATGGAACTAGAGAGGATAGAACTTACCAATGAGATTGATTCAAGTTAATGCTTGCTTGAAAGATTTTTTTGAAGACTTCTTCTAGTGGACCTATGGTTTGACATAGAAACCATAATTTTTTGACTTAGTTATCTTTCAGATATGATTGGATAGAAAGATGCACCTCCTCAAGACGAGTTGAGTAGCATGCTTATTTTCCCACAACTATGGAGACAACTACAAAATATCTAATGCCCTAGTCTTCACTGGTAGTAATTTTAGGTCAAAATTTGAAAATTCATAGAATGAGAAACTTATTACATAGAAATATGCACCCTCCTAGGGAGAGTTTTATAGTCTTGTTTTTTCAGCTGATTGATGGAGGGAAGTGCCTAAAAGAGGAAGCCCTACTTTTTTCAATTTCTTCTACATAATTATTTGATATTGATTATGTTGTATCTCTAAATTCCTACTCCCATGGATATGAAACTTCATCATGATATAGCCTAATCTATCTTATTTCCAACCCCATAAGTTAAAGAAGAATCAGATTCATGAAGTGGAACTTATGCAAAGGTTCCCAATGTGACTTGTTTGAGGATTGTTCAGCATAGAGAACTTGTACAGAATGCAACATGTCACTGTTTCACCTTCATGGTATGAAAAATGAGACAAATAATCTAATGTTCCTTCCCTATCTACAAAATCTTGTGAAATTTTAGTTGGGACTTCCTACGACGAGATATAGCAATTTTCCCTAGGTCTCTTGTTTGAGACTGGATTTTGGAGGAGGATAGAACCCTGATTTGTACGAATCATATCTCTTAAAGTATAAATAATATGTGGATAAAATTCATACCAAAGGTACACAAATATTTCATCTTCATCTTGTAAAAGTTTTAGCTTCTGATCCTTCTCCAATCTTGAGTTATAGAAAAATTCCCAAGACGACTAGTGTTTGTCTTCTATGGTTTTCAAGCATGAAACCCTAATCTTAATTAGCTATAGTTGTAGCATATTTTCATCTGCATAAATAATTTTCATGGTGTATATGATACCATGTTAAGTTTTCAATGGTTATACAATATCTAGAAACATTTAGCCTCATAAAATCATAACCATATACAAAAGGATCATTGAAAGAAAGACATGCACAACCACACAAAAGAACACATCGATTTATCTTGGGAAAAACTCATGGGTGGAAAAACCAGTAAAACTTCCTCGATATAGAATTCAACCAAGTACAGTGTAAGACCAAAAGAATAAGAATTATAATACCCCAAGAATAATATTGGATTGCTTCCACTCTCCCAGATGGACTGCTCCTTCTCTCTTTAGCATAACTTCTTGAGTTCTCTGCTTGTCCAAATGCGGGATGAACCTCTCCTATTTATACTGATAAGATGAGAGGCCTAGTAACCCAACTGGTCTGACTTCTCCTTTCTTCCAGGGGCGAATTGCCTTGGAATACTCAAAAATAATTTTTAATAATACTTTTGTGGGTACTATTGACCTTATTTACAATAGAAGTTTTACCTCAATACTTTATATAAACAATTACATCAATGACATCCCTAATCAAAGTAACAAGATCTCCAAAAGGGGTAATAAGAATAATAATACAAAATATAATATGTTTCACAGTTATGTTTATTTAACTTCATAACCTTATCAAATTTTAAATACCACTTCCTTGGATCTTTCTTGAGTCCATACAAGATATTTCTCAACCTGCAAACAACATTCTCCTTCCCTTTGACCTCATACCCCTATGGCTACTGCATATAAATCGCTTCCTCCAAATACCCATGGAGAAAGGATATTTTTACATCTAACTATTCAAGATGCAAATCTTCTACCATCACTAAACTTAAAATAGTCACAATTCAAGTCATTTTAACAACAAGAGAAAGTATTTCATCAAATTCTATATGTTTCTTTTGTGCAAACCCCTTTACAAAAAGTATATATTCGTACCACTTATTTCCTCCATCTTCTTCCTTAAACCTGGAAACCCATATATTCTATAATGATATTTTTCCAGTAGGAAAATCAACCAAATCCCATGTCTTGTTTCTTACCAATGAGTCCATCTCCTCATCCATTTCTTGTACGCACTTCTTTTTATTTTCTACCTGCTTTCCCTCTTCATAACATTCTGGTTCAATAGAATATTTCATCAAAAAATAATACAGTAAAGGGGAGGATCATTCAAGGGGTCTACTTACATTTGTAGATCTTCTTACATTTGTAGGAGTTTGAGTTACCTGCTGCTGCTCTTGATTTTCTGGTGCCTTTTGTTAGATTTTATTGTTTAATCAATAAAATATAGGACCTTATCTTAGAGAATAACATGCACAACAATAATAACAAGATACAAGAGATAGAAAGAATTTTCCTTGGGGAAACCATAAAGGAGAAAACCTCGCAACTTCCTCAGATAGAATGAGCACCAATAGCAAAAGTAAAACCCAAAAGTACAAATATGATCTCCGACAGCTATTCTCTCTCTCACTCATGCGCTATTTTTGAGTTTTTGAGTGAGTGTGTGTATCAAATAGAGACTCTCACTCTCTATTTGAACTTAATTTCCACTTGGCAATTACTCTACAGGGCCGAATTCACTAGGAGAGTCTAATAACCCTAATATGACTCAACTATGGGGTCTATTGCCCCGAATTACAATGGAGGGTTAACCTCAATGAATTTACATGAATTAATTATATTAATGACTCTCCCGATCTAAGGAACACATATCTCCGTCGGGGTATAATAAAATACAATAATAAATATACAAGTGAATGCATTTCGAAGTTACAAATACATCAAAAATCCCTCTTAACTAGGAAGGTACTCTCTTGACAAAGTTCAGAAACACAAGTCTTCATTAATGTATCATCATCAAATTTGTATCATTATCATCACTAGATCATCATCATCATCATCACTTCTGCTGATATCTCGAGCAAATGGTGCTATCTCTCAAATCTACTCATCATAGGAAGTTCTACAGAGCCAACCATTTTTCATGCTACATGTAGGCCTAGCCTCCATGTATGTATTCATATACAGTTCCAACCCTTTTTCATGTTGGATGTAGTCCTAGTCCTCTGCCAGGTCTTTATCTATGGTTCCAGTTCTTTTTCACGTTGAATACAAGCGTAGCTCTCTTCCAGGTTTTTATCTACAGTGCCAACACTTTTTCATGCTGGATGTAGGTCTCATCATCTTCAGATCATCTCATCATCACAAGGAGAATGACCCAGATACACATAACAGAACACTCACATTCACCAGCATGATAGGACAAACCTACTACCATAAGGGAAAAGGATTCCAGCAATTACATCCACCGGCATGGTAGGACACACCTTCTACCATCCGAGAAAGGATCCAACACTTACATCCAACAGCATGGTAGGACACACCTACTACCATCTGAGAAAGGATCCCAGCAATTACATCCACCGGCATGGTAGGACACACCTACTACCATCTGGGAAAGTCTCTAGCACTTACATCCACCGACATGGTAGGAAACAACTACTACTATATGGGGAAATGTTCTGCACTTACATCCACCGACATGGTAGGACACACCTACTACCATCTGGTGAAAGGATATGCACTTACATCCATCATCCTTCTAGGACACACCTACTACCATCCAAGGAATGGATCTGCACTTACATCCACCAACATTGTAGGACACACCTTATACTACCATCTAGGGAAAGGATCTGCACTTACATCCAACCGTGGGAACCCTAGACTGCCATGATGTCAAAAGGGCTCATGTGCATCTACGTCTTCAAGACTCATCACTTCCCTTTGGAGGAACCTCCATATGAAGAATAGAAAGCTTCTCTCTAAAGTACCCAAACTTCACTCTAGCTAATGGCTTGGTCAATACATCAGCTATCTACTCATCCATCGCAACATACTGGAGCTTCATTGCTCCTCTCTGCACCATATCCCTGATATAGTGATACTTGATCTTGATATTCTTCGACTTGTCATGGAACACCAAGTTCTCTGACAACTTCACACAACTCTAGTTGTCGCAATATATACAAGTAGCATCCAACTAGAGATCAAACAAATCATACAGCATATTCCTTAGTCACACTACCTCACAACTAGTCGAATAAGATGCAACATACTCTTATTTGGTTGTACTCAGTGCTACACAGGACTTCTTCCTTCTAAACCAAGAGATAACACCTGATCCCATACTGAAGCAGCACTCCGAAGTGCTCTTCCTATCAGTGGCGTTTCATGCCCAATTCGAATCCACATAACCCTCCAGTTTAATATTCTGATTTTCCTCATACTTGAGCCCATAATCAATTGTATCCTTCAGGTACCTCGAAACATGCTTTGTAGCAATTAGGTGAACATGTCTTGGATCTGTCAGGAGTTGCCTCAATGTGTTCAAAACAAAGAAAATATTGTGTTTAATATTCATCAGGCACATCAAGGATCTAATCATCTAATGATACATTGTGGCTTCAATCGACTCTGATGAAGCATCACTTAATAACTTTAGGTTCAATTCCATAGGTGTGGTCATGACCTTGCATTCCATCATCTCGAACCTCTTCAATATCTCCACTGCATAGTTCCCTTGTCCAAGAGATATTCCATCCATACTCTGCAAGACCTCCATTCCTAGAAAGTAGTGTATCATACCCAAGTCCTTCATCTTGAATTCGACAACAAGATTCCTCTTTGTGTTAGCAATCAACCTATCCTCACCTGTCAGAAACGGGTCATCTACCTATAGTAGGAGTATCATTGGGTTCCCTTCTCAACCTTATAGTAAAGGTTAGAATCTTTGTTACTCTTGCTAAAGCCCAAACTAGTTTGGAAGCTTTCAATCCTATCGTACCATGTCCTCGGTGCCTATTTCAAATCATATACAGCCTTCTTCAATTTGCACACATGAGTCTCCCTATCATGTGTCTCAAATCCAAGTGGATTCTCCACATACACTTCCTCTTCCACTACACCATTCAAGAACATGATCTTGACATCGATATGGTGTATCTTCCATCTCATTACTGCAGCCAGAGAAAGTGTTGAGCTAATGGAAGTGTATCTGGCTACATGTTTAAAACTTTCTTCATAATATTTCCCTTCCTTCTAGGAGAAGCCACATGCCACAAATATTGATTTATATTTCTCTATGCTTCCATCTACAACATGCTTTATCTTATAGATCCACTTGGAAGTCACAACAGACTTCCCTTCTAGTCTTAGGACCACATCCCAGACATCATTCTTCATGATCAACTGGTACTCCTCAATCATCGATTCCTTCCATTATTTCTTTTTTGTCACTTCTTCATAGTGGGAAGGTTCTTTATTAATGATGTCACACAGTAGGGATACATAACTAGAGTAGGAACCAGTTCTCTTCCTTTCTCTATGCATTTCTTCTAGAGTGCGATATCTCTCTACACCTTGGATAGCCTCTCGTACCCATGTTGGTTTCCTGTTGTAAGAATTTTTTTTCACGGGGTGGATATACAGGTTCCTAAGGTTCTTCCATCTCTTTCTCTTCTTCTGGAGTTGCTTCATTCATTGTTGTATCTCGGATCCTGGGTATTTTTGTTTCTTCAAGGTCTTCAATAGGCCTCTTTCTAGATTTCTTGTAAGTTGAGTCTTCATCAAATGCCACGTCCTTGTTGATGTCGATCTTCTTGAATCCTGGAAAATATATTCTATAATCCTTTGAGCTTTCAATCTATCCCACAAATATACCCTTCTTTCCTGAAGGATCTAACTTCATCCTCTTTTATTTTGGAATGTGTATGTACATCCGACAACCAAATATCCTGAGATGGTTGACTTCTGGTTTCTTTCTAGAGAAGACTTCTTCTGGCATCTTATTCTCAAGTACTCTACATGGAGTATGTTTATGTACATACACAGTTGCCCTATCATCTTCTTCCCATAGATGCATAGGAGGATCCTGATCATGAAGCATTGCATTTGCTACTTCCATAATCATTATATTCTTCCTTTGTGCAACTCCATTTTGTTATGGATTATATGGAGTGGTAAAATCCCTCTTGATCCCTAACTCTCTACATAATTCATTGAATTCATCTAATGTGAATTCTCTGCAATTGTCTGATCGAAAGGTCTTGATTTTCTTCTCTGTGTGGTTCTCAATCAAGGCTTCGAATTCCTTGAACTTACTGAATACTTCATCCTTTATTTTGAAGAAATATATCCATGTATTCCTAGAAAAATCATCAATGAAAGAAACATAATATACATACCCACTTAATGAACTGAATGAAATCGGACTGCACACATCGGATGGATTATTTCCAAGATTTCTTTTTCCTTTCTCTCGCTACTTTGAAATGTCTTATTTTTCTTCTTTCCCTTTGCACATCCTTTGCAAATGACTTCATGCTTTGCCTGTATTTCTGGAAGACCTTCAACAAATTTTTCTTGCAAGTGGTAGTGCCATATAGTGCACATGAGCAAGCCTTATATGCCAAAGTTCACTTGGATATACTGATTCATGCACTAAATCTTGTTATGGTTGGCCCTTTAATTTGTATAAGCCTCCCTCTTGCTCTCCAATCACTACTGCATCATCTATAGTCTATCCCTTTGGCCACATAAGGACTTGGCCATCTACAAATGCAAACCTCGTGCCTTTTGCATCCAATGCAAATATGGAGAGAAGATTCTTCTTTAATCTTGGTATAAACAATACATCTTTCATCTTCATATACTTTCTAGAATCTAGCTTATAGAAGGATTCATGACTTCCTTTTATAGGATACTAGTAGTCATCCCCAAGTTTTACTTTGTGAGGTGACTCATGTTCGGACAAGTTCACAAAGGATTCTTTAACTACCATCATATGCTTGGAATCCCCACTATCTATGAGCCAATAGTTTCTTCCATGTGTAACAGATCTCATGAGGGAAGAAATTAAAATGTACTCTTCATCGATTGAGGAATTTTCACTTTCTTCTTTGATTCTCTTCCTAGGAGGTTCATCATCCTCTGCAGTGTGAGCATGATGTATTCTTTTGTTGTCCTTCTTCTTATGAGAGCCACCTTTATTTCTAGGACAATATCTGGCAAAGTGTCCTTTCTTATCACATGCATAGAATCCGATATTAGATAGAACTCTGCTAGATCTTCTAGGGTTATCTTTCTGATGCTTACCATTCTTGAGATGATAGTTCTCCTTTCTTATTTTCTTGGTGTGTGCTATGAGATATTGATCTTCATTTCCTGACTTTACTTTTCAAGCTACTATTCGAGCTTCTTCTTGTGAGCATTCCTCCCACATCCTACTGAAGGTAATTAACTTTCTTCTAGCACAAATCCCTTGAATGAAGGAGTCCCATGACCTAAGGAGACCATTCAAGGTGGTCATCACAATTTCTCCATTCTCTACTTCTTCTTCCACAGCTTCAAGTTTCTCTTTGATTTGAGAGACCCCTATAAAGTATGACTATATGGTCTTTGCATTCTGGATCTTTACATTCTTCAATTGATTTCACAAAGTCATCTTCCGATTTTTATTCTTCCCTTCAAATAGCTTGGTCACTGAATCAAACATCTCTTTAGGTGTCTTTAGGGAATACACATGTGGTATAAGGTGATCGTTGATAGAATCATCAATGATCCTCTTGGCCTTGACCAAGTTCTTCTTGTGTAAGGATTTAGCCTCATCTCTCTCTGGAAATGGAACCTCTTCACTTATGTAGGTGTCCAATTCATTTTCTTCAAGAACAAGTGAAATCCTATACTTCCATGCTCGAAAGTTATTAGCTCCTTCAAAATTTTCATCAATATTTGTGTGATGAGACATATTGAATGAGAACCTCAAATATAAATACAAAATATTTAGAGCTTACCAATTTGAGATTCCCGAACTGGATCTGGAACTGATCTTTTGCAGTGTTTATTTTCTGGTCTAGGGTCAAATTAGGGTTTGACTTTCCTGAAGTTTTACCCAACCAAAAATTTTGATCTTGGTCTCTAAATTTTTATTTTGAGGATGAGAGAAATTGTATGTTGGGATCACTCAAAAATTCCCCTTATGTGAAAATCCTTAATTTCCCGCAGTAGTGACAGGACAAAAAATGAAAATTCTCGAAATCAAATTCTACTTCGACAAAAAGATGCACCCTTCAATGGATAGTTATCCTAGCCTCCTTCTGCTGATGATCTATGGAGAGAAACCCAAAAATTAAAAATCCCTAGCTTCTACAGCTACACAGTGTCTTGTTCTCAGGTTAGCACTGATACCATGTTAGATATTTATCGTTTAATCAATATAATATAGGATCTTATCAGAGAGAATAACATGCACATCAATAATCACAAGAGACAAGAGACATAAACAATTTTCCTTAGGAATACCATAAAGAGAAACCCCCACAACTTCCTCAGAGATAGAATGAGCACCAATAACAAAAGTAAAACCCAAAAGTACAAAGATGATCTCTGATAGTTGTTCTCTCTCTCTCACTTGTGCAAGCTCCTTCTCTCTCATTCGCTATTGTTGAGTAAGTGTGTGTATCAAATAGAGAGTCTCACTCTCTATTTATACTTAATTTACATAAGACAATTACTCTACAGGGATGAATTCACTAGGAGAGTCTAATAACCCTAATATGACTCAACTGTGGGGTCTATTTCCCCAACTTACAATGGAGGGTTAACCTCAATGACTTGGCATGACTTAATTATATTAATGACTCTCCCGATCGGAGGAACATACATCTCCTTCGGGGTACAATAAAATACAATAAGAAATATACAAGTGAATACATTCTAAGGTTACAAATACATCAACACCTTTGGAACTTCATTTTCTTGGATTTTATTAAGCAATGTGTACTCTTTGTTTTCCTTTCCTCTTTCTTTCCCTGCAACTAATCTTTGTACATAACCTTTTCATTGAATACTACATCTCAACTCCTAATGATTTTGTGATTTTCATAATCCCATAAGTGATAACCAAAATCATCATCCCTGTATCCAATAAAGGTGCATTTCTTTGATTTAGCCTCAATATTTCTTCTATTTTCCTTATCAATATGGAAAATGATTCACAACCAAAAGTTCTAAGAAATGAGTAGTTTACCTTTTTGTCTTCCCATGCCTCCTCTGGAATCCCACCATCTAAAGTTCTTGAAGGCCCTCTGTTTATTAAATAAACAATAGTATCTACAACATCATCCCAAATCTATAAGGGAAACCATGCATGCAATCACATACACCTTGCATGCTCCATGATCGATTTGTTTATCCTTTATGACACCATTTTCTTGTGGTGTTCCAGCGGTTGTCTTCTCTCTACGAATCCCATTGCATGAACAATAACCATCAAAGTCCTTGTTGCACTACTCACCTCCATTATCAGATATGCGACATTTTAACTTTTTTCTTGTCTCACTCTCGACCAAATATTTCCACTTCTTAAAATTAACAAACACATCAGATTTTTGTCTAATGAAACAAACCCAATATTTTCTAGTTGCATCATCAATAAAAGTAACATAATAATGACAGCCACCAGGAGATTGTACTTGAGTCAATCACTATACATATCTATGCACAAGCTCTAAATTTTCGCTCTTCTTTTGTTTCCAAACCATAAGAAATATAACTCTCTTATTTTTTCCATAAACACAGTTTTCACATAATTCCAAACTTACCTGCTTCATATATCGAAGCAATTTCCTTGAGTGGAGAATCTGCATCCTCTTCTCACTCCTGTGGCCAAGTCTATGATGCCACACCGATCCACCTATTTCTATGGAATCTATAGATATAGAATAATCAGTATTATGAGGAAATAAATACAATGTAGTGATCATATCTCCTTTTTCTATTACCAATTCTCCTTTAGTGATATTCGACCACGTTTTTCCAAACGTAGACAAACACCGAATATCTCTCAACTATCCTTCTGAGATCATATTTCTTTTCATCGCAAGGATATTCCTTACATATTTTAGCATCCATTCATTTCCATTATTTAACTTAATCTGTACCTTAGCCATTGCAACAATTTTACATGGTTCATCATCCCCCAATAAAACATGTCCAAAATCACCTGGAACATAATCATGAAAGAATTTCCTATGGGGTGTAGCATGAAATGAAGCCCCTGAATCTACTACACAGTAATCACTAATATTATCTAATGTAGGAGTCAAAGCATATTATAACACATTGCCTACTACATTTGATCCCTGAGTAGTATCCTGCTACATGTCCTCTTTCTTGTTTGGAGCTATGCAGTCTTTCTTTAGATTTCCTTTCTTACCACAATTCCAACACTATATCTTTCCAAATATGGACTTGGATATGCCCTTTCCAGACTTGTTGCGATTACTTGGGATCCTTCCTCTATCCTTTTGTATCCTCCTTCTTCTGCCATTTCTCCCACTCATTCTAGGAACCCTTCCTTCCTACGAGTTTACCATCCAAGTAGACCTTTTACCTCTAATACCAACTGTTAGAAAAAAAAGATTGCAGAGCGATAACAATTATACAATTAAATAATTAAACAAGATGCAAATATTAAACACATTACAAGAGAGACACACATATAACGTGGTTCATCCAAGGTGGGCTACCCCCACATAGAAATTGCCAGTCCTTTATTGTTATCCATCCAAACAAATCATGGGATACAACCTACAGCAGGCCCACTGCACTTTATCTTCACACTCTCATAGTCTCTCACATAATCACAGAGATTGTTTACAATGCTTCAATACAATACACAACCATATTACAATGATTTCCTTTTATAGGGGAATTACCATGGGAAAATACTACAGGTCACCCAATACCATGGGTCCCCAAACTGTTGGCAAACAAACATCCCAAATTGTTTTTTGGGGGACGATGTTCTCCTGCACCGCCAGCTAGGATGAGTGTATAGTAAAAATGGAGTACAAACAGAGCTGAACAATAACAAATCTAAATCTAATATATCAGGCTCCACACTGCAATATTAAATTTATCTACTAATTGTAAACCAAATTTCTTTAAAGAATATGCTAATTGTAATGAGTGGAAAGAAAGCATGCAGAATGAGTATGATGCACTCATGAAGAATGGAACCTAGAAGTTGGTTTTCCGTCCAATTAGAACCAAACCAATTGGTTATAAGTGGGTATACAAGAACAAATACAGATTTGATGGATCAATTGAAAATCACAAATTAAGACTTTTGGTGAAAGACTATGCACAGAAATAAGGAATTAACTATGAAGAGACATTCCCCCCCATTGTAAAATGGGATACCGTTTGCACCTTTCTCTCCTTGGATGCATAAAATGGGTGGAAAGTCCACCAGATGGATGTAAAACACAACTTTATTAAATGAAGAGCTGAAAGAGAATGTCTTCATGTCTCAAAAAAAAAGGATTTGTTGTTAAGGGACAATAACACAAGGTCTGTAAGCTCATTAAGTACTTGTATGGCCTAAAACAAGCGCCTCACACCTGGTATGAAAATATACCTGAGGGTGTGTGCAAGAAGTTGAGGGACCTTTTAGATGCAATGGTGGAGTGAAGTCAATCACTCTTAATCCAAAAAAAATAAATCATCCCAGCCAATCCCAAACCTGCCAAGCCTAGTCCCAAGGATGCCAATAGGCATGACAACTAGGATAGTAAAACAAATCGCGCCTCTGTTTTAGTGAACAAAATCATGTGCTCGATTTCGTTCACTAAAATGGAGGCATGATTTGGAAAGGCTGTTTTTTTTAAAAATAGGCCGAGGTCGTCTTTTTCTCCTCACCGCGCAGCTATTGGACAACGTTGGAGTAGATATCGAGTGGGTGAACGCATTTTTGGGTGTGCCAAAGCCCTCCATCTCCACCTTTGGATAAACCTCCTCTTTGGGAGGTATTTTCCTCATTTCTTTTCATGTTTTTTTCTCTTTGTTCATCAATTTATCTTCCCTAGATTGAAAAATTAAACCATATTAAATGAAATTATGGCCAATTGAAACAAAAACCCCAATGGAATTGGCCAATGGAAACAAGAACCCCAATGTAAATGGAAAATTGAAACCAATTCCCCAATTGAATGATAAAAATTAAATAATTTTGATTATTTACCAAAATTCATACCCAAAATGCCCATGCCCAATGGAAACCAAAACCCCAATTAACTCAAAAAACAAATGAATTTCACTATTTTCATATGCATATTCACAAGGATCCTTGTGAATCCATAACAAAATCCACAAATATGCAATGTTTGTCAAGCACATTGCAAGTTTGCATAAGTAATTTGCATGCCCAATGTAAACCAAAACCCCAATTAACTCATAAAAAACAAACGAACTTCACTATTGTGAATCCAAACCAAAATTAACAAATACGCAAAGTTTGTCAATTATGTCGCAATCTTGCATATACAACTAAAAATCAAGTAGAATTCATATATTCCCCTAAAATACATAAACAAACATGGTAAATCCCTTGCCTCTATCTGAAATATCAAAGTTGCTCTTCCAAGAACATCAATAAACACCTTATAATTTTGATGAAACTTCTCAAATTTTCTCTTCCAAGAACATCAATAAACACCTTGTAGTTTTGATGAAGCTTCCCAATCCAAGTGTTAAAATAAGGTATAGAAGCTTCCCATGCTTTTAACAAATATTTCGTCTTGAACGAAGGGTACTTTTTGGTTAAGGTCAAGACAACAAAGTTCAACAATAGACTCTATGAATGTGAAGATACATAGGTAGGTTGATGTATTTGATTAAACATGCCAATCACATACTATCATACATGATATAATTTAGTGGAAGCCTTGCAACCATAAAATCCATAAAGTTCTGCTAAATAGACTTTGGAGTCCAAAAAACATCACACTACAACAAATAACTACATATCTAACAAAATTGTTGCCTATACTGGGATTTTATTCATCAATAGCACATTATTCCGCCTATTCCAGGGTCTAGTTGTTGCCTCTACCCGCAATCTGGGAGCTGGGCCTGCAAAGGCAATAATCAGCACCTCACAATTTCGACAAAACTTCATAATCCAAGCCTTAAAATAAGCTAGAGGAGCTTTGCAATTAATATATGCACTTAATACACTTTATGTACACATGCATGTACTTAAAAATTGGAATTAATACTTGAATTTAGGACATAAATATGAAATGAAAAAATCTTAAATGTTTATTCTTTACTGTAAAATTCAAGATCAATTTTTAAATTTACATGATAGATTTAGTTTATATGTCATTAGTTATACAATTTTCAGTGCTTAGATATGTCATTATATCATGTGTTTATATTTCTAATGATATTTTATTTGTATTTATGGTTGCAGTGGCTACTATGGATAACAATGTGGAGATACTGAGGTTTATTGCCCATTTGAGAGAGATTGGTTCTGCTTGGAGGGGTGGAGATGAGCTCTGCCGCTCCTTGTCATATTCCTTGTTGTCTATCATTGATACAATCGCAAGATCAAATGATGCTTTGTATAGCATAGCATCTTACAGGGAGAGGAAAATACAACAATATGCTGATGGGTTAAGTTACAATGAGGTAAAAAAGCTCAAAATAACAAAACAAGCCATCTATTCATTGTTTAGACTGCCTGGGATGGATGACATTCCGGAGATCAACAGGCCACACATTTATATTGAGTGGTGCACCTTTCCACTCATGAGAGACAATTGGATGGATAGGTGGTACATGGTTTTTGACATTCCTCCTCGCAACAATAGGGAAGTACCGATGTACTTCCTCCGAAAATTGTATATAGAGTTTGTGATGGGGAAACTTGTCAACTATTTTAACATGTTGGGTTTCCAGGGAGTTGGTAGGGGGGTACCCCAAAATCAACCCCATGCTAGGCATAGAGATGCCAATCCACATATACTTGCACCCCGTGCCCAGCTACCAAGGGCAGACATCCCTCCTGCACATGACACGGTTTCCCAGACACAAGTGCATTTTTTACTCTAGCTGAGATGGTCCCTCGACACACGACCACTATTGACCAAAGAGCACCCTCTTCCTCTACTGGTGTACAACCACCATCTTCTGGTGGTGGAGGGACATCTATTAGTGGGATATACCGACATCCCATGTGCCTCAGAGCGAGCCACATGTCTGCACATCATGTGGGGGACCCTATTATGGTCCAGGACTAAGACATGGTACCACTACAACGACTGGTGGTCAGGTAAGGACATTGTTTTAAAACTATGTTATTGTTCAATTTTTAATTTTCCCATACTATATGTAACATATTAAAAGATTCGTAATATATGCAATATTTACTCTTGCCGGAGATTGATGCCTCTCACGGGGGTGGTACTGCACCCAGTGTGGTTGTACCCGAGGCCCAAAGAACCACCATTGAGGTAATATTTAAACACTTGTCATTTTGTTATTACATATAATTTTGTTAATGCATGTGTTAGTCTTTATTAATTTATTAAATTGTCTAATATTTACAATTTTTGAAGTTGCAAGAACCCCACTTAGAATATGATGCTGGAGACGTTGATATCAATGACATAGTCCAAAGTGGAACTTACGATTACTTGAAGAATATAAGTACATGGGTTATGATTGAATCTTGTTCGAATTATTTAAATTTCTTACTGTACACTCCTTTATATATCGCTAATGTTTATAATTTTTAAACTTGCAAATTCTATTAGCATCGGAAGAGGGGCAAGAAATTGATGGAAGCGGTCACTTCCATGGTGGAGATATGTCCCAGGAATAGGTAAGTATATTACAACATGTTATTTTTTTAGTACATATTATTCATTCCATTCAAATCCATGTCTAACTATGGTAACCCTTTATGAATGCCGACGTCATCGCAGATCCCTGCGCCGCCTCTTTGGTTTGGATCTCCCCGTTGTCCAAACATAGATAAGGGGGTTGTTTACACCAAACAAGGTCCCTCTTCCTTGAACAAAGGGGGTGTGCATGAGGATCAACCTACTCATCCCACGGTAATATACACACTTCCAATGGTAGTTGTTGGTTAGCTATGAATTCACTTCACAACTGGTTTTTCTTAATGTTATTTTCACATGTTTATAGCATCAGGATGTAGAGTCATCCGTGCTAGACCATAGTGTGATTGTTGATGCCGCGGTCAATGCCGCATCTACAATAGGGATAAGTCACACTGAGGTACATCTACTTGAATATTTGTAATTGTACATTTCATTTGTATTGTTTATGGACATGCACGATGTCTAACTATTTAATCATTTGGTGAATGTAGCCACACCCTGGTCCATTAGTGCATGCAACTGAGGTTGATGCTCAACCTACGACTCCTCTTACTACTAAAGAGTCCCAGCGTAATCCCATAGAAATGGTTTTTTCAGTGAGATGTTCATTTTTTACATAATTGATTAGTACTTTCTCATTAATGTACATGTTGATAGTTCTTGAGATAATTGACATATTTTTTTTTATTCGCAGATAAGCATGGCAGAGAGGCTCTCTGCAAGGTGTAGGACAGCAGAGGAACCTATACCCTTGACATTAGAGGCACCTACACCCTTGACGAATGCAGTGAGTCTTTGTTTTATTTACAATTGAGTCATATTTTAAATTTTCAAACTTTGTTATTGATGGACAGTACTAGTTCAGTTACTTGGTCAAGAAATATTGTCATTGATTTGCAGTCGCCAGAGATGCACAGTGGTCATAGACAGAGCTGAAAATCATCAGGGTCCGGGAAAAACAAGAGAAATTTAGATTTTTGATGTGTTAGTCTAGGAAAAATATGTATTTTTATGTACAATCCAAAGTTAGAGTATAGGGGCACAGTCTAGGACAGATGTACTTTTGTTTGCACATGTACATCAAATATGTTTTTGATACATGTACATTGACAGGCCATAGATAGGCCTTTTATTTTTGTATTATAACTTTCATGATATAAAAAATATTTCATATCAAGGCTCTTGAGATATTCATGGTTCAGTATTTTAAGTGTGATTATACACGTGTGGCGAATAATGTTTCTATTTGTAATGTTCCCAATTTTTTATAGATTTTATGATTGCATGGAGATATCAGTTATAAATTTGAGAACAATGCACAATTACAATATTATGTAATGACAAAAATGTAAATTTTAATTGTTTTTTACCATGATCCAATTGCATATACAATGTTATATTAACAATGTCAAATTGTATTAAAAAAGATGGAACATAAGTCTAATACACATAAGCACCCATCACAGCTAAGCAACTGATCCAACTTGGTGGAATACAAAAGAACCTTACCCACATAATAACCTAACAAACATTTAAAGGATGCACGAATTTGACACGCTTAAGTGATGCACCAGTGTGGTCTACATAAATAAAATTATTGTTTGGCATGATGTCTTTCATCTAACGAATACATCGAATACACATCAAACCTAAAAGTGTCCAAGTATTATAAGGTTGATTCAAAATAATGGTTATGACTATTTCCTACACATTATTTATGTCTTGCACATTATTTTATCATTTTGTTAATGTACATGGAATTTGATGAATGCCTTCGAGTAACAACTTTGAAAGAGATGAAAGTTATGTGTGATTTTATTATAGTTTAAATTGATTAGAGAAGTACTATTCTTAATCTTGTTTTATAAATTCATGTTTATGGAGTATTATTTGAAGCATTCGTAGCGTGATGATATATATATTTTGTAATAATGGCGTAATGAATGGCCACTTGTTTCTAAACATAAACATGTTCCATTACATGGTTACTGACGTAATGGCACTGTCTCCTCCTGCATTTCATCATACAAATGCTCACATCTCTTGGATGAGGGGAAGATCTACAATTGCCTTCAAGATGACCTTTATGTGCGAAAATTTCACATTCACTTACTAAGAAAAACCCTAGTTTCCAAAATTGACAAAAAAATGATCCCTTGTCCATGGACCCAGGGTAGAGGGCCACTCTATCACTATCCCAATGTACTGAATCCAACAGATCCGATGGTTCATCAATCCGAGCAACGGTCATCAATCTATGGAACATTGAATCCCACCTCCTACAGGCTTCCCACCTCCTACAGGCTTTTAGGGACACCCGTTGAATCCCTAACCAAGGCATAGAGTGGAAACCGTGCATCAAAAAGGGATTTCAGTGGGTTGTGCAAGCATGTTTAGGCAGGTTCCATGTGGGAACACTAGCCACATGTTCACGCTCAAGGAATTTGCAAAGCCGACCCATATGTGCAAAAATTGGACATTCACTTACTAAGAAAAACCCTAGTTTCCAAAATTGACCAAAAAAATGATCCCTTGTCCATGGGCCCATATTAGATGGTCACCCTAGCACTATCCCGATGTCTTGAATCCAATGGAGTGGATGGTTTTTCGATCCAAGAAACGGTCATGATTCTATGGCACATTGAATCCCACCTCCTACAGGCTTTCAGGGACACCTGTTGAATCCCTACCCGGGGCATAGAATGGAAACTGTGCATAAAAAAGGGCTTTCGGTGGGTCATGCAAGCGTATTTAGGCATGCATTATGTGGGAATGCTAGGCACACCTTCACAGTCGATAAATATGCAAATTTGACCCCCATGTGCAAAAATTTCACATTCACTTATTGAGCAAAACCCTAGTTTCCAAAATTGACCCAAAAAATGGTCTCTTCTCCATGGAACCATATTAGAGGGCCACCCTAGCACTATATCAATGTCCAAAATGCAACGGAGCTGACGAATTGCCAATCCAAGCAATGGTCATGATTTTATGGCACATTGAATCCGACCTCCTACAGACTTTCAGGGACACCTATTGAATCCCTACCCAGGGCATAGAATGGAAACTATGCATCAAAAAGGGATTTGGGTGATTCATTCAAGCTTGTTTAGGAATTTATTATGTGGGAACACTAGCCACACCTTCATGGTCAAGAAATATGCGAATTTGACCCCTATGTGCAGAAATTGGACATTCACTTATTGAGCAAAACCCTAGTTTCCAAAATTGACCAAAAAAATGGTCCCTTGTCCATGGAACCAGATTAGAGGGCCACCATAGCACTATCTCGATGTCCTAAATCCAACGGAGCTGATGGTTCGTCGATCCTAGCAATGATCATGATTCTATGGCACGTTGAATCCCATCTCCTACAGGCTTTCAGAGACACCTGTTGAATCCCTACCCGGGGCATAGAATGGAAACCATGCATAAAAAAGGGCTTTCGATGGGTCGTGCAAGTGTGTTTAGGAATGTGTTATGTGGGAACACTAGCCACACCTTCATGTTCAATAAATATGCGAATTTGACCCCCATGTGAAAAAAATTCACATTCACTTCTGAGCAAAACCCTAGTTCCCAAAATTGACCAAAAAAATGGTCTCTTCTCCAGGGAACCAGATTAGAGGGCCACCCTAGCACTATCCTGATGTCTTGAATCCAACGAATCTAATGGTTCGTCAATCTAAGCAACATTCATGATTCCATGGCACATTGAATCCCACCTCCTACCAGCTTTCAGGGACAGCTATTGAATCCCTACCCGAGGCATAGAATGGAAACCGTGCATCAAAAAGGGATTTCAGTGGTTTGTGCAAGTGTTTTTATGCATGTGTTATGTGGGAATTCTAGCCACACCTTCATGGTTGAGCAATATGCGAATTTGACCCCCATGTGCAAATATTTCACATTCACTTACTAAGGAAAACCCTAGTTTCCAAAATTGACCAAAAAATGGTCTCTTCTCCATGGAACCAAATTAGAGGGCCACCCTAGCACTATCTTGATGTCCTGAATCCAATGGAGCTGATGGTTTGTTGATCCAAGCAATAGTCATGATTCTATGGCATGTTGAATCCCTCCTCCTATAGGCTTTCAAGGACACTTGTTGAATCCCTACCCGGGGCATAGAATGAAAACCGTGCATGAAGAAACTATTATATTTAAAGGTTTCAATGATATCACTATATGAACACTAAAGTAAAATTTCTTGCTCATGTAATTTAATAAATATAAGTGCAATACAATGTATTTCAAGGTTTCAATGAACTCACTACTTGCACACAAATTGGATATATCTAATTAAAAATTGTGAGTTTTGATTCATTAAATTACAAGTTAAGTCAATGCTCAAGTGTAATTTAATAAAACTAAGTGCAATACATGCTTCACATTTCATCAACAACCAACAACACTATTCAACAAACCTCATGCACCCAATGACTAATCACTCAGCATTAAAGGAACTACAATATAATCCAAAGACCAAGAACCAACTTCATGAATCAACATGATTTGAAGCATAAGTCCACCGGATTTGAAAAAGTTGAGTTGGACATTAGATTGATTCTGAGTTGAGTTGTGACAGTAAGATAAGATTATGGTTAGGATTAGGGTTTCCTTGGTAGGGTTATGGATATGGTCCAGGCATTTTAAACAATAAACCCTAGTTAGGGGTAGGGTTTTCCAATTTTTGCCTTCGTTGGCATGAAATGCATTGTCCAGCTTTGGCCCTCATTGGCGTGAATGCATTGTCCCCTACTGAGGGAAACCCTAGCTTCAAAAACCACCGTAAATGGAGGTCACTGGGAAATGGGCAAGAGGGAGACCCCCCCCTAGATAAAATTCCATGTCACGAATCCAACAGAATCAACGGTTCGTCGATCGGAGGCCCGAGCATCGATCTATGGCGAGTTCCAGGTCACCTCTAGATACCATTCAGGGACACTTGGTGGACTTGTGCTTGGTGCACAAAAACCCTCACAGAGCCGCAATTTTGAATTTCGTCAAATCCTTCTAGCATGTTTGGGCATGGGAAATATGGAAACACCAACTGCATCCCCATTGTACGTGGCTTTCTAGCTTTGGCCCTTGCTGGCATGACTGCATTGTCCCATACTGAACGAAACCCTAACTTCAGAAACCACCGTAGGTGAAGGTCACCGGGAAATGGACATGAGGAAGATCCCCCCCCCCACCCTAGCTAAAATCCCATGTCACGAATCCAACGGAATCGACGGTTTGTCGATCGGAGGCCCGAGCATCAATCTATGGTGAGTTGTAAGTCACCTCCAGATACCGTTTAGGGACACCTGGTGGACTTGTGTCTAGTGTGCCAAAAACCTCATGGGGCTGCAATTTTGAGTTCCGTCAACTCCTACTAGCATGTTTGGGCATAGGAAATATGGCAACACCAACTATATCCCCACTGCCCGTGGCTTTCTATGCATCAATGACTTAATGTTACTTTTGAGTTGTCGAGCTGTCATTGCTAGTATGTTGTTTTGTTTCAGGATTTTTATAATACATGATCCATGAGAAACATGAGTAAATGAGTTTATTGTTATCTTTTAATTGAAAATTAAACTCCTTAATAAAATCATATCTTTTAATTGAAAATTAAAATATCACAATTTCAATTACACCAATGACCCAACATGTCAACCTCCGAAAATTTTCTATTATGCATTACATGAAACATTAACCTTTTGAAAGCATGAGAGGTTCCAAATTTTGTTCGTTTATTAAGTTTATCACTTAATGTCTTCACATGCATGATGTTGACCTACTTCACATGCATAATGTTAGCGCATGTTACTTTTGAATAGTTCATATGCATAATGTTGAAGCATGTTACTTTTGAGTTGTTTGTGTCAATATTAGTAGGTTATTTTCTTCCACTTTCAATGTTAAAAAAAACATAATCAACTAAAAACAAATTTAAATAAATATCTTGTTATCTTTTATTATCTTTTAAGTAGAAATTAGACTTCTCAATAATAAAAAAATGAGATGAAATTCCAACACTACTAGGCACTACCCCTTTGGCAATGGACATGCGGGTATAAGAGGTGAGTTGTCAAGAAGGAAATTATACAAGCCTGAAAACATAATTTTATCATTACAACATCTTGTTTCCATCATCCTAGTTGTATATATCGGCTAAAAACATTGACAATATTACCTACGTGAAAAATTAGGGTTTTAGTCCTGTAAGAGAGCCTACAAAGAACTTTGATAGGTATGACCTACAGAGGTACATGTATGTATTCTAATGTTATGTATATCATGTGAATGAGATCTTGAAATGTTCATATGATTGATATATATGGTTTATTGATCATATGTAAAATTTGGCATGTTCATTAACTTGAAATACAAGAGAAATTTTGGCATATTTATAAACAACATTATGGAAAATTTCACATATCAAGAACACAAAATTGACATATTCATAAGAAACATACATGGGAAAATTAAAATTATGATACATACCTCATCATGCTAGATCCCACCTATTATCATACAACCAAGCCCTTTGGATCATCTCTTATAATCATGGTCTCCATTAGTCTCTCGTGCTCTGTATCCGGTAAGAAGTAGCATACCTTTGATGAATTCCGGCTAGGCATTGTTCGTACCTGGAGGTTTGTACCAATGATTGAGTTGGTAAAGTGATACACACTTGCACCTGCCTTGTATCCCCTATAAACATATCCACCCTTATTTCTTGCATTGTTGTCATGTGTAAGGTATTCACCTTTAAAAACCATAGACCCAATGGGGAAGTGGTTGTTTTCATCATCAATCATGGACATAATGAGGGTTTGCTTTCCCTCTATACAATGTGCCAACCAGTAATCACCACCCCATTCACTATCTTTTGAGGAAACCACTGTGTATATGTGTCCTACATAGTATGATTGTAGGTATATGATCAAATATTTTTCATGTGATAAAAGGCCATTAATGTGAGTTTCAAGACTATGTAAATTTTACAAAAAACTGTTAAGGAAATGCATCATACCAGGTTGTACAAGGTCTGATACATGATCAAAATATATAGAAATAGACGATTGGTATTCTTCCAATGGATTTAAATCAACAATTGCACGCTGATCAAGTGGAAGTGATATGTGATCCCATCCATCAACCCAATCCAATGATTCACACACATCCCAGTCACCATCACAACAAGGCAAGCAAAAACAAGCGAGTTTTCTGGTTCAAATTTCAAATATTGGGTTATCAGAGCTTCGAACCGAATGAAAGCCATGAGTCCCAGGAATAGTCTTGCATTCCCATGCATGTGGACGATATATGCCTACCACCACCCAAAAAAATCTCTCCACATGTCTCTTTCTTGTGGATTCTACTCGCATCACTGATTCCTCTCACATTACTAACGTGCACAACCTGACTATAGATTGAGCATTTTGAATAGTAGATATTGTATATAATTTCAATTCCTCTCTTCGTAGGGGTGTTTTGACACATGCTCAGGCTCCATCATGCTCTCCTTTACCATGCCCAGTCTCAAAATAGTTCCACATATGTGGAACTTTGTAGTTTTTATGCAATGAACACAACCATTGAAATATACATGCATTTTTGAACTGACTAGCACATCCATCAGACCAAATCCAGTGTCAATCCATTTGTATTTTCTTGCCCTTAAAATGATCATAGAACATGATAAAGCAATGACGTACATAGTGGAAGTCATGGCACCTATCATCAATT
The DNA here is from genome assembly GCA_001517045.1 of Pseudotsuga menziesii. Taxonomy (NCBI): domain Eukaryota; kingdom Viridiplantae; phylum Streptophyta; class Pinopsida; order Pinales; family Pinaceae; genus Pseudotsuga; species Pseudotsuga menziesii. The sequence goes on along the minus strand of LPNX010075544.1, from coordinate 312,241 downwards.
ATGTAGAAGTGATATTCCTTTAGAATTTCTCTTTGCTCTTCATTTCTATTTGGGCCATGCCTATATGTGATATGCACCATCAAGGAAACTTGCCCATAGTGATAATACTGACTTTGGATCTCATTTTGAGGTTGCAGAGTGTAGTTCTTGGAAAAATCAACAACTGAAAGTATAGTACCATGAGGAAATGTATTTCTACATATTCTAAACTCCTCATCCTGCCATCGTGCCAAGTGGACAGGCTGAACATATTGATGTGTCTTTTTAATAAATTCCTTGATGAAGAAAGTAACTTGTACCTATTGACAGAAAATGATCTCAATATCAGGTTTTTTTGTAAATAAGGAATGAAATGCAACTGTTCAAACCTAAACTTATAGATAAATGCATGTACTTGAGATGTCACCAATTGTATTTTTTTGCTTTCTTTCCTTGGGACTATTTCATAGCTGATATATTTGAAACTTTTCATGTTTCTAACCATATTCCCAAATTCATTGTCTCCAATCTCATGCATACATTGGCTCAATAATGCCATTCCAGCACAGTTGGAGCAAGCTCCATCCAAATAGGATTTTTCATAGAAGTTTGCCCCTCGGGCCTATTGCACATGATATTATGAATGAATTCTCTTGATGAGGTCAGTGGTATTGTTAAGGAGCAATCCTGCACATGGTCAGTATGCAACACACGACGAATCTACAAAAATGTTTCATAGTAATATTCATATTCTACATGGTATCTACAACAACAAGTGTTAGGAAGAGTATTTATTCTAACATACCAGGGCTTACATTTCTCAAAAGATCTTTGCCCCAAATTCAATTGTCTATGCTCATTCATAAATTTCTCGTATAGTTCTGTCTGTGTTATATAAAGAAGATGCTTAATATGTGGTTCACGGTCCTTTGAACCCCTTCTCAATTTTAGTACATCCTTCTGGTTTGAAGAAGGCCTTGCATGATCATGCCAAAAACTCTGCAGTAGTTCCTTTACTGCATCAACTAGCTTCATGTCAAAATGTGGCAACCGACCAATAAAGGCCCAAAAATCTGTCTGGGTGGTTGTGTCAAGATGTTCTCTTCTAATAGAATACCTATGAAGGGTTTTTACATTCAATTTAACTAGTTTAGATGTAGGCTTGAGAAAACGAAGGACCCTGGTGTTCTTATTTACAATTGCTTGTGACAACACACGACGAGCCGCATTGCGGTCCTTTGACTGTGTGTTCTTACCAATTTTACCAATGGCATCTACAAAGCTTTTAACTATATGAGAACTTGGTCCAAAAGTCATTATCATCTTTATCCCTAACGATTTCCTAACAATATTCATGCCCCTAGATTTTAACAATGATAAAAATAATCTACATTTATCTCCATCACATTTAGAAACAAAATATTCCTTTAGTATCTGTTGAGTTTGATAAGCAATACTACGTTTAGATAGCGTACCTTCAATGCAATTGATGAGTCCTTCATCAACTTGTATACGCTTCGGAGTTCTTCGACGTGTGCTTTATAATGGAGGTAAGGGGTTTGGATTTCTATCATCTAGTGCATCAATAATACGCTCTGGCGTTTCAGTAGCAACTTGTTGTCCTTCATTCTCTTCCCGGTAGTTGGATGGTGGAAGTCCAACATCCTCATCTATGGCCTGGATAATATTTTCTTCTTCAATAGTAGGCTCCATGTCCAACGCCTCTTCAACAGTAGGCTCCATGTACAACACCTCTTCATGAGCTTCGTCTTGAGATGGTAACTTATCACTTTGACTTGATGTGGGATGTGAAACATCCCTTAATGAGCACCTACGTTTTGCTTCTTGAATACTTCCATGGGGTGCTTGTTCAACAACTATTGTGGAAATTGAAGGTCCCTCTAGTGAATGCTTCCTTTTTTCTTTTGTTGTATTAATAGGATGAACCACCATATCCTCTATAATTGGATTTGGATTGAAGTTCCAAAGAAAGCCTCCAATTCATCATGTCTATTCTTTTCTTTTCGTTGTCTTCTTCGATGACTTTTTGAGGTCTCTTCTTCCTTGCTGATTTTCTTCCTCAGTTACGTACATTCCCCATCACCACAATGATCAATTCAATATAGTTTGTTTTTGTTGCTCCTCAATTACAAGATTTCAAACCTTTAACTTGCTTTATAACTATTGATCCTTCAAGGTGCTTCAATCTTCCTTCTCAATTGTTCATATTTCCCATCAAAACAATAATGAATGGGAAAATTTACCTTTGGTTCTCTTGAATAATAAGCAAATGAAAGTTAAATCATAAATTGTTCCTCAAGCTGATTCTCTTGTACAATTGTGTATATCCACCATCACCATGAAATGACATTGAAGCTTGATATCTTATCCTGTGTGCTCCTCAACCATGAAAGATATCCTCAATGTTGTACCTGCATAACAAAAAGAATGATGGAGAATGTGTAAATTGCGAGTATTTCCACAGGCGGGCTCGTGCTCTTGAAAAAAAATGCGCGGTAATCAGATTTTCATAAAAACAGAGTGAAGTTGCTCTGGGACAAAAAAATTCCATTGTTTTTACAATCACAAAATGCGCACGCGTTATATAGAGTAAAAATGTGTATGCGATTTGTATAAGTACAACATGCACACGATATGGTTAAGCACAATTAATAGAGTGGGTGCATGGCTAAGGCAACGAATAAGATCATAAGAAAACAAATGTTTTCTATGGCTAGCAACAAAACAAATGTTTTTAGTGTTCCCTTCTTTTCATGCATATAAATGTTTCTCTCTATAGCCCCAATAATCCCTACATATCCCTATCTCTTTCTAAATATACCTCCCTCATTCTCTCTGCATCCCTCGCTATATGTTCCTTTCTCTCCCTTACTCCATCCCTCCATACTGATGGTGATGAAGACAATGATGATTATCATGATGGTGATGATAATGATGATAATGATGATGATGATGGTGATGATGATGTTCATGGTGTTGATGGTGATGATGATGATAATGTTGTTGATGATGATGATGAAGGTGATGATGATGATGATGATGATGATGAAGTTGATGATGATGAAGGTGATGA
>LPNX010075544.1:289168-304168 GCA_001517045.1 Pseudotsuga menziesii | reverse complement strand
CAAACATTTTAATTTTGATTATGCAACATTGTTCATAAAGAAAGTTGGAAGATACGTTGTGCTTCTTATGGTGTATTCATATGGCCTTTCAATGGAAAGGGATAATCAGAGTTATATTGCATCTATAAATCAATATTTGAAGAAAGGATTTAAAATGATAGATTTAGAAAACCTTCATTACCACTTGGGAATTGAATTCACTCAACATCCTAACTACATATTCATCTCCTAAAAGAAGCATGTTCGAGAATTGTTGAACAAATTTTGCATGACATAATGCGACCCTCTCTCAACTACAATGGAACAAAAGTTGATGCTCACATCAATTGAAGAAAAACAATTTGAGGATGCGACCAAGTACGGAAAACTAGTATAAATCCTTATTTAGCTCACAACCACCATACATTAAATTTCATATGATGTTGGCATCCTTTCAAGGTTTGTGAAAAATCTCGTGAAGGACATTATTCTGCTGCTTAAAGAGGTCTAGGGTACTTGAAGCAAACTCATGTAACCTAAGGTAGATGACTTCAAACTCATTGAGTACTCTTATTCAGACTTTGAAGGAGACAAAGACACAAGAGTTTATACTTTAGGATATGTAATGAATCTTGGATCAACAAATGTCTCCTAGAGATCATGCAAAAAATTAGTTTTGGAAAATTTGACAATAGAGGGAAAATATGTGGTTGCTACAGAAGCAACGAAAGAGATTGTGTGGCTCAGGAAGATACTTTAATATTTGCAGGAAAACAAAGATAACTCAACTCCCTTATTGATCGACAACAGTTCTATAGTCAAATTGTCCAAGAATCCCAGATTCCATGATCAAACCAAGCACATCAACACAAAGTAGTATTTAGTTTGACATCATGTAGAGGACAAGAAAGTTCATTTATCACATTGTTCGATGAATGGCCAAATTGTAGAAATTTTCACCAAAGTGCTTGAACGGGAGATGTTTGAAAGGTTTAGAAACATGCTCGCACTCACAAAACATTCCTTTGAATTAAGGGGGAGAATGTTGGAATCATAATCATCAAATATTTTGTCTCTATTGTACATAATGTAACTAAATAGGAGATTAAGAGTCTCCGTAGGAAATCGAAGAGCCCATTGGAAGATGAAGTCCAATGGTAATTCCAAATCTATAAACAAAATATTTCTTAATGAATAAATGAACAATTCATGAGTTAATTACTAATAAATTTCATTCTCATCTTGGCTATATTAGTATTCTTCTTTGAACTAGTTAAGGCCGAGAGGTAGCTTCTATCTTCCAAATTATGATTAATGAATTCCATGCAATATCTTAATTTTCTTTTAACCTCTAAATCTTTCTCATCCCACTTTCTCAATTTTAACTTAGATGTGATAGCATTTTTTAAGGCAGTTAATATTTTGCAAAATAGCATTTTGGTCAATCTCTTAATGATTTAACCAGTCTATGGCGTCCTTATACTATCCTCTTTTGAGCTGAAGATATCCTTGAATATAATTTAAAGCAATTTTTAGTCATACCAATTTTTTGGATGGAGGAAGACCCTCTTTTATAAAAATAATAAGATAGAATGTATTGTTCTTAATAAGTTATGTATGATAAAGGTTTTTTTTTTAACAATTCAATCTTTTAATCAAGCTATTAATTAGTTTTAGTTTGAATGATTATAAAATAAAGTATTATCTTCTCAAATAACTTATTAAATTTATAAAAATATATTATTACAAAGTTTTCTAAATATATATTTTGAACTTCTTAAAAATAATTATAAGATAAAAGTTTGAATTTGTTTTCGAAGGGCAACACAAACTTTTGATGTGATAAGTTTCGTCGATGTTTGAATTTGATGTTCAAATGCGTTTTATATTGAAATTTTTAAATAAGTTTTAAAATTTGCTAAATTTTCAAATCCATCTTTTGATACATTTTATGATTAATTTTATTGGATTTTTTTTAAAGTAAAGGAATCGACAACTCAGGACGGGCCGGTACTCTCGTGAAACGGGATCCAGAGATCCAATCCCGCTACCACTATATCCCTAGATGCATCCACAAGGCCCAAACCATGACACACTCATAAATTTGGAGGATTTGAACACAAAATAATTTTATTAGATTTAGTTGATATTTTAATTATTTTTTATTTTTATTGCTAAAGATTTTTATACTCATTTTTCCAAATTATAAAAGCATTAATATAACCTAATTTAAATTAAAGTGGTGGAAAATGATGTTTATTTACATGAGTGGAGAAGACGAGTAATTTTTTTAATTAAAATATTATTATTATTATTAAAATATGCATGATATTTGATAATTGTCGATTTCATGTTTAATCGTATTTTATTATGTTTAAATACATTTCATCATGGTTGAATTTGATTAATTATTATTGATCATGTTTAATTATTGTTAGTTGTAGTTTATTGTGAGTTATTATGGTTTACTATGGAAGCTTTATTTAAAGATGGTTGACTATGGAAACAATGTTTGAGCATGATTATCCATGTTTGATTATGATTAACAATATTTAATCCTTGTTTAACTATGCTTAACCTTGTTTGAGAATGGTTCACTTTGGATCTTTATAGTTGACTTTGATTAGATGCAATTAACCATGGTTAACATGTATGACTATGGTTTGATAATGCTTTATAATGATTCTCCATGTTTAATCTTTGTTTAACATCTAGGTAATTATGTTTAACCATGGTTTTGCCATGACTCACCATAATTTAACATGTTTGGTTATGGTGGATCATCTATGACCGACCATGGTTGACTATATCTAACAATTGTTCACCATGCTTAACTATGTTTGGCCACAACTAACTATGTTTCACTATGGTTAATTGTGGTTGATCATGGTGGACCAAGGTTGACTATGGTTTATAATGGTTCACCATGTTTCTTCAAGGTTGAATTTGATTGATTATGATAAACTTTCAACAACCATGGCTGACCATCTTTGACTACTCTTATATTTGGTTAAACATGGTTGACTTTTGTTGACTAGCATTGGATATGATTGATAATGATTATCCATTCTTGAACATAGTTGACAGTGGGTGACTATGTTGACTATGGTTTATTATAATTGTCAATGTTGGCCATGTTTGGCTCTTCATGATAATGGTCTAAATGATTGACCATGATTTACCATAATTAGCTTTTGTGGAGCATAGTTAGCTATGTTTAATTATGGTCAACCATGCCTACCATGTTTGCGTATGGTCAAATTTGTTTCTTCATGGTTGATAATAGAAAACTATGAATAAACATGATTAGGTTTAGTTGACTGTGGGTGACCATGTTGAATATCTTGAGCATGTTTTACTATTGATGATCATGTTTGACCATGACTGATTTTTGTTGAGCATGGTTGTTAATGTTTTAGTATGGTGAACCATATCAATGATGATTTCCAATGGTTGAATTTCAGTGAGCACTAGAACCATTTTTAACTATTCATGACTATGGTTAACCATTTTTAACTATTATTGAACTATAATTTTAAGCCTAAATCTATCAATTATTTCAAAGGGATCCAATTTCTTAAGAAGTAATTTTTTTATATTAAATTTTATATAGATGAAGAAAAAAATTACATTAAAAAAATCAATGTTTAAAATAGATCTATACTTATTTTTTAAATAATGTTATGTATGTAAATCAATATTACTAAATCCCTCACTTCCTCAATGTGGACCCCAATCATTCAGAAGATTAAAGATAAAATCCACTCTTTGGGCTCAAAATGGCTGAACCTAGCAGGCAAGATTGTTTTAATTCGATCCATTCTCTCATCTTACCCTATCTACACAAGCTCCATGGTGTTAGCTCCCAGAAATGTTATGAACAGCATATCCAAGGAAATCAAAAAAAAATTGTGGCAGGGTGGTAAAACCCAGACCAAAAAATTCCATCTTGTTAAATGGGATACGGTCAAGAAACCCAAAAATCAAGGTGGCACTGGCATTCGGGATCCAGAACATATGGGCAAAGCCATGGGAGCTATATTAGTTTGGAGTTTGATCACTGGCAGAAAGGAATGGTGGAAGGAGGTCATCAGGAAGAAATACATAAGGCGTTCCAGGTCTAAGATGCTAGACAACACTTGGGAAGGCCATGGTACAAATTTATGGCAGTTGTGCAAAGTTTCTCTCAGTCTGATCAAAGATGATCTATATTGGATACCCGGGAATGGGAAAAAAATCAATTTATGGAAAAGTAAAATTTTGGGACAGCCCCCTCGCTCTACGCTTCCGGGACAAAATCTTCTTGCAGAATGGGAAAATGAACAAGGGATTTCCACTCTTTACGATCTCTCACTCTGGGATGCAAAGGGGACTTGGGCAGGTTGGAAGGAGTTGTCCCCTCCAGATCAATTATCTAACGCTGCTGTCACTCTCCTTTCTTCCCTTCATGGGCTGTCCCCTTCGAATGTTTCAGCTAAGGATCGTATCGGTTGGGGGAAAACTGGAAAGTACAACGTCAAAGAAGGATACAAAAAAATAGCCAAGGAACCGCCTGGGGCAAATAAAATGTGGAAAAAAGTATGGCACTCTGATTGCAACCCAAAAGTAAATAGCTTTATTTAGCTCCTCCTTCACAACAAGCTTCTTACTGCTGAGAATTTAAAGAAAAGGGGCATTAGCGGCCCATCCAGATGCACTCTGTGTAACTGTGATGAAGAAACTATCAGTCATCTTTTCCTCCAATGCAACTTTTCCCGAATGGTCTGGCGGTCTGTTCGCCCTCCGGGTATGGCCTTAAATCTTCCTGTCACAATATCTCAGCTTTTTGCCGAATGGAGTAAGTACTTTCCTGGTTCCTTGAATAAGATTCCAACTCTGCAACGCCTTTGGGCTTGTATTCCAAAGAATCTATGCTGGCAACTCTGGCTTGCTAGGAACAAGGCTATTTTCAAAGAACAAAAAGCAGTCCCAGCCCGGGTTGCAGCAAAAACCATTGGTATGATTGCTGAAAAATTTGCCTCAAACAATATCAGATTGCCAGAAAAAGAGGCAACCCAACACCCTTACTTCGCGTGGTGCAAGATCTTTCTAAAGGAAAGGAGCCCTCTTCAGTCCAAATTTTCTCCTCTCGGATCTGCTCCTCTTAGGAATTCTCTCTCATGGGAGATACGCCTATCTAGCAAGGACTTCAACATTTGGCTTAGGGAGAAGAACTCCTATGCTCTCTTCTTTGATGGCGCCTTGAAAGGCAACCCAGGGGTGGCAGGAGCGGGGGGGATCCTCTTGGATCCCGGAGGACAAATGGAAGAAACCTTTGCCTGGGGATTAGGGAACCGAACCAATAATGAAGCAGAATGGTTAGCTCTCCTCCAAGGCCTGCAGATTCTTCAAGAGAAACATTACCCAAAGGTCCTGATCTTTGGAGACTCTAAACACGTCATTTCCAAACTGCTCAATGGATACCCTAAGGGAGCAGTAAAGTGCAGGCGTTTGTATCAAAAAGTCAAGCTTCTCATGCACAGTTCATATGAACCTTTCCATATACTCAGAATCAACAACTCGGCAGCTGATAGCTTGGCCAACTTGGGGGCCACTCTTCATCAAGGCCATCTTAAGAAGAACGGGAATCCTTCCTCAATCAAGCACATTCCATAATGAATAGCAAAACCACCTTCTGCTCTTTTTGCATGCAATTAAATGGAAATCAAATTAGACAAGCTCAAAGTATAGGGAATAAGGTTTGGATTTTCTTTTGTTTAGGGATACGCTTTAAGCCCCCCCTTGGCATCGCCCCTCTCCATCTTGTCCCGCTCGCTCTCCCTCCCTCTTTCCTTGCTTCAGCCTTCCCATCACCCATAAATCCATTCCTATGCTCCCTTCTTGAAATATCTCATCTCTTTATTGCTGGCCTCCATTATCATTTAAGACATTGTCCTGCCTTTCTCCTCCTCCACGCCGCGTGGTTCATCCGCTATCAGCTCTTCCCTCCGGAGGCAGCTGCATTAAAATCCTTTCACCTCAGGGACTTAATTTCATTTCTCACACACGATTGTGAGTCTGGTGAGCATATCAATATGGCTTCCCTTGAAAGTAATTCGGCCCTTCCTTATTATCTCGGCTCCGGTCTCACAGAAGCTCTGCAATACCTGCTGTATACTGTCTCTGGCATCGAAGAGGGGAGCCTGCACAGCCTCCTGTGGCAAGAGCTCCCTTTAACTAGATCTGTGGTCAAGGAGAGACTGGCAATTGCTGCCTTCTCTCCTTGCTTGTGCAATAAACTCACTTGGTCGCAGTCTGTCATTTCTGGCAAAGATCCTCCTTCAGGTATTCGTGGTCGCTGTTTGGTTATTGGATGCAAGTGCTCTGGGTGGAAGGAAGGAGAAGCTGGCACTCTGACTTGTAGGAAAAGCGAAGAGTTCTCTCTGCAAAAGGAATTGCAGGTGCCCAGATCCTGTTGTGGTAACAAATTTGCTTCAGGCATATTGGTCCAGTCTCAGTTTATTGGCAGTTTGATCCATGCTGCTCAGTCTCAGCTCGTTCGCATCACTCTGTTTTCAGAAGCAGGTATAATGGCTCAGGCAGGGGACAATGTTGGGATGGCGGATCTTAAGAAGAACATGAGGCGTATGTATGAACTCCTTTCTATTAGCGTTATGGACAATCGTGAGATGGCTAAGGACATAAAGAAAATGGAAGATACAGTTAGCTATACCTCGTATCAAATTAGCAATCATGACGCTCGTATCGACGATAATGAAAGTAATCTCCGTGAAATGATGGGGAAGGTGGACAAGATACATGAGGATCTTCAGCGTCTGGTATCTCTGAACCAGGTCAGTAGAGTTAATGGAGTTTGTGATGAAGCTGTGCTGCCTATGGAAGAAGAATCAGTTGCTCCACTGGAGGCAACCCCTAGCCCTTTATTTTCAATTCTGAATGAATGTTTTTCTGCAAAATTTTGTGTAAACAGTATGTCAGGGTTTATACAGCCCGAGGCTTTAAATGTTTAGGTCAGTCTTGTAGGGAAATACTTTGGGGTTCTCAGTAGACTGTCTCATGGTTCAGCTCCTTTATTTAGTTACTCAGGTTTTTTGTAAGATTGTTATGGATGGCTGTGCACAGCCCCTTTTATAAAATCTTCCTTCTTAGTTTCTGTTAAAAAATATATATATATATATTACTAAATCCCTCAAATAATGAGTTATAGACCACAGTTCTATTCTCAAAATAATAAAAAGTAATTCATCTTTAAAAAATAGCTTTTAATTTTATTCACAAAAATTGAAGAAAAAGAAAAAACAAAAGAGAAAGAAAAAAAAGAAAGTGCAATAAGGCAATTACCTCCTTAAAAATTATTATTATATATATATTTAAGCCATTGTAAACTTGGGTGAGATTCAGATCATCAATCCCTTCGAATCTAATGTGTAAACTTCGTGAGATTCAAATCAGCGAACCTTTCAGATCTAATTTGTGAAGAAAATCAGCAGTCCTTTCCAATCTAATTTGTGAAGAAAATATATTATTATGGTTATAGCCCTTCCAATCTAATTTGTGAAGAAAAGATAATATTATGGTTATATGATTTTTACTGTTGCTGAAGCTCACTGAGACATATATGTAAGTAACTTTATAAAATCTAAAATTTATTTAAAATGCTTATCACTAAACTATATAAATTTCAGTTTTCCACTTTGTGTGATGTGCCTTTTTAAAATCCCATGTTCTTCTAGCTGTTCTATGTCTTAAGACTTCATCGTCGGTGATTGTGATTGTTTAAAAGCCAACCTGGGCTGCAATACATGCATAATTTTCCATGATTTTGGAGCTGACTTCCAACTTTAATCAGAAGCTCCATGGATTTAGCAAGGTGTTTTTGTTTGTGTTCGAGTTTTACTTACTCCTTGATTGAATGAATTAGCCAGATTTGACCCTTTTTATGCTCGAGTTTACTTAAATTCTCCCTTTTCTTTTGCTTTCACAGGTTTCTTTTTATGCTCGAGTTTACTTGCATTCTCCCTTTTCTTTTGCTTTCACAGGTTTCTTTTTATACTCGAGTTTACTTGCATTCTCCATTTTCTTTTGCTTTCACAGGTTTGTTATTTGAAAATTGCAGGTTATCCATGCTTTTTCTTACTTCGTTTAAAAGAAACATAGACAAGCATAAGTTCAAGTCAATGGTACTGATAGAATATTCGGCAAAGTCAATTCCAAAAATACAACTTGGGTGGTTCTGACTTTATTACAATCATTATCTCAAGCAGCGTTAAAAACAAGTAATAAATAAAGAAATAAATCAAGAAGCTATTTCCTTTTAATATTGACAATTAAGATATCCGACTAAGCTATTTACCCAACCATTTACACCTGGGCCCATCTCACTCCATCAGGTGATAGCTTACTCTATTACCTTTGGGTGAGACCAAGAACAATCGATTCCAACACCTACTTTCATACTAACTGAGCTCTCAAATTCATTCATCCATAAATTTATCCATAAAAATTCTTGTTTTTTAAGTGCAAGTTTAAAATCATAAGTTTTGATTGGAATTTTTATGAAAACTACAAATATATGTTTAGAACTGGATAATTTTAGTCAACTCCATAAAAATAACTGAAAGATCTAAAACTTGGAACTTTTTACCAACTTCCTTGTAACAATTAATCAACTCCTTTGTTTGTTTTATGAAACCCCATGCAGGTTTAAACCTTGGATTCTTTATCCTTCATGATCATTGAGATCACTGAGGTTAAAGTTTTAAACTAGCATACACACAGAACATTGGCTTTATCAAATCCATAACAATTGAATTTCAAATTACAAGTTTTTAGAACACAATTTCAGATTAGGTTTAGATCGGTCCAGTCAGTAGATTCAATTTGATTTGGTAAATTAGTATTCTTCATTATTGCATTATACCAGAGTGTAATAATAGTTTGTTGTAGAATTGATCTGCAATGAAAATGCAAGAAAAAAAGTAGAATCTACTGTTCTTAGTTTAGCTGTTACAAAAAAATAACGAAGTAATATATTACCTTAACGGAGTCAAATGGGCCAGGGTGCAAATGTTAGGATAGATAGCTTACTCCTTAATACATCAGAGGATCAGATGAACGGATCAGATGAACTAATCATGCACCTCTTAAATTAAAATAAGGAAATTAATCAAAGAAGCTCAAATATATCTCGCGTCAATATTGATAATTAATAGATAAAAGGACCGGATGATTTTATGCTGCACCAATGGGATGCTGGCCAGGACTTGTGGGAATATGCTGGAATACAATCAATATTTAAGATTTTCGTCTTTCGTATCGATCCTCGCGATCGCTAACATACCCATCACTTCTGTGTACATCAATACAAGTTATCTGCCGGTGGGATCTCCTGGAGTAACTTTTGATCATGAAAATTGTTGTTGAAGTAGCAAATCTGAGATTTGTATGTATTGGGTAGATGGATTCCTGTGATTAAGAAGCCTTAGTACATGCTCGAACAATGAAATATCACAGGCTACTCTGAGAGCTCCCTTCTGCGAATAACCGAACTCTCCTGCAGACAAGTCGAGCAGCTCAGCAAAAAGAGGATGGTTTAAGTAGTGTATGCCGACAATGAAACGACGGCCCTCGTTCCCTACGTATATGGGTAGACATCCTGCTGGAACAATGGAGGAAATGGGCAGATGAATTGACTCGGACCTTATCAATTTTGGGGACCTCTTCAATTTCTGTAAATGCTTCACAAGCTTCCTCATATTGATAACCCTCTCACCGCTATTGATTTCAACAAAAATACTGAACCCAGTCTAGTCTTGATAATGGCCGCTATCGAATATTTTGACCCAAACTGAGAGTTGTGTAAAACCAACTAATGCTCTTGATTGATTCTCTGATTCTCAGCGCTGTAGATCTGTTAAAGGAAGAAGACTTATAAGTCTTTTATAGGCAGAAGCAGGATCAATTGAAAAAATAAAACATAAACAAGCGATCGCTTTTGTTGTGAATAAGATAGTAGAAACGTCGGTGTTCCGTAAAGCAGGGTGCCAGCAGCCTGCATGTGCTTCGATTCTGCACAACACTATTTTTAATTATTATAGTTTTTGAATGCCCAGATGTCATAACGCAGAGGTTTGCTTTATGAATCATCAAAATTAAAGAATATATATATATATATATATATATATATATATATATAATCTATGATCCTCCTTCATGTCTACAACTACGACCCGTGATCATGGAGTCATGTGAGACCGTGTGGGTCGCACGCGTTTATGGTAAAAAGTAGAGTGCTCAGCAGTGCAGAGCAATCATGGGAGCATCTAAAAGATTGATAAAATATGTTATTGGTAGCGTAAGGATTTAATGCTCTCACAATTGTTTAATTAAACGAGTTGGCTTTTTCCAAGATCTGTATACAATTGCACCGCCTTTTGCACCATGTTTGCTGAGAGTGATTTGAAATAGTTTCTGAGGCAAAAGATCCCCATACATTTCCTTTTCTTCCTCTTTCTCCGGTTGATCAAGCATACATTTCGTTTTCGATCAAGCGTTCAGTCTACGGAAAACCGGGATAAGTAGAAGTGTTCCTTTCACATTTTGAGCAAGCTTTTGGAGGACAGCGAACAGTGATAACCTAGATAGGGCAATCAAAGATTAAAATGTTGAACAACGAAAAGTGATAAAACCACTAACGGAAAACAATGATCTTTGCAACGTCGCCCCACCCTAACATGCTCGTTATGTTTGATCCAGCAATACACTTTTCAAACTCTTTTGGGTGTATAGTTTAGGGTAGGGTTAGATTAGAAACAGATCCAGCATTACACTTTTAACTTTAATATTTAATAGAAGTTCTACATTCATCAACTCATGGAATTTTGATAAAAAACCAAAAATAAAAATTGAGAACCCTCAAATCTTCTTATTCATTTTTATAGATTACATTGAGCCTATTACTTTAGAGTATATTAATGATGGTACTCTGCCAAATGAAAACTTATTGGGTGGTGTATGATTTCACTTCAATGAATGTCATTTTTTATTAGCATGTTTATCTAAATTTAATTTAATAGTTGTATCACAAATTCCAGCTAATGGAATAGTTATCTAATAGTAATCCAATATAAATGCGATTAGAGTTGAAGTTAAGCAAATAATTATATCTAATAGTTAATATATTTGCACTTAAGTAAAAATCCTGATTGGAATTAAAGTAATGCTAAACTTGTATCACCATTGGAGTTAAGTTAATAGTTGTATCTAATAATCAAATAATTGTATCATAGCTATAAGAGTTTTAATTACCAGGTAGAAGTTGAAGTTTAAATTTTCCAACCATCACTAAGTGTACTTGTCACATGCTAACTACATTTTTTTTTTTAAACTGTTAATTATGAATTTTGAATAACCCCATAGAGTCAATATAGACAATACACTTGTCTTATTCTCATCCATAGATGAAAAAGAATAAATGATAATCCACCCCAAAATTCTAAGATATAAATGACTGTGTTTTTCATATTTGTTTAGAATTTGATTTCCTAGCTTTTAAAGACCATGTAGAGATTATACCATTGCTTTTTGGTTTTGGTAGGGACATGCTATATTAAGATTCAAGTGGTGTCAAAACAATGATCTATGACACCTGCTTCATGTGACATTTGCTCATTCCATATATTTCACATTAAATTGTGTTGTAGCGTTGCTTAATCCACCCTTCCTCATGAGCGATAACATCATGCCTCAAATCCATAGTGGTGCAACCTGTGTACCTCCCAAATAAAAGTGTATTGCAACTCGTGTAGTACCCTCCTCTCTTGTGAAAATCTATTTGTGAGTTGCGATATGCTTTATACTCATGGATTCAATCCGTAGAGAAACTCGTTAAGGGAGGTTGGAAAATTTAGGTTTAAGATTATTTGTTGTGTGATATCAAACATTATACACAATCATAAGAAATTTCTCACAAGTAAGTTTTTTAAAAGATCATATTTTAATTAAAAATTAAGTTAAGAGTGGATCAAATTATTTGAGATACAACATTTTTTTTAGACATTATTTGAGAGAGAAACCATAACATAGGAATTACAAAAACTAATGATTTTTATTATACATACCCCCATCTGGATACAAGTACATAGCTATATAGTTGGATTAAGATCCAACTAATATTAAACATGGAGAGATATGTTGAGAGAATATTTCAACAATCTCCTACAAAATCTCAAACCAATTCCAAACTTAGCACACAACATTGATGGAAGCATTATCTTTAACACCTCCCTTTAATGCTTACATTACAAAACTTACAAACAAATAACAATTACAATATTGGTCTCTTGTCTGATTTGGTCTTCATCAACGACTGTAGGGCTGATGCACAATCATGGGCTCCTTTAAAGAAAGTTTAGATGCCACATAATACTGAAAAAACCCGCAACCTCTAACTTTAGGTGATAATTAGGGGTACTTCCCTAATGGATTTGAAGATGAAGTTGAAGGCAAAAGATAGGTGATTGAATCAACTTTCATAATATATAACATTTATGCAGAAAAAAAATGTGTGTAAATGATTATAAAATTAGTTTCCGCTAAATTGGGTTTTCAAAATTTTAGCACTTCATAACATATATGTTTGTGCGGGTGCAACACTATATGAGGTAAATGATGTCAATTTTGGATAAAATCTTGCAGACATATAAAGGACATATGGGCCTAGTGCAACACTATTTAATTAGAATTTTTCATGAACTATTTTTTTATTATTAATTATTGAAGTCGAAAAATCTTGAAATGAAAATGTTATGTGTGGGTGCAACACTTTAGGGGAAATAATTAATGAAATCCTTGATTTCTATATATAATATTGTAGATCTCGCTCTCTTCTAGTGCACCATATAGTTTTCTTTGGAAATGGTGAAGGCAATCAAAATTTATATAAAAAACAATCGATGTCTCCATTTTTTAAAGCTGACATGTGTCATTTAGAAAAATAATAATAAATAAATAAAACATACACTTTAAGGAAAAAATTACATATTATGAATTGTAAGATCGTACTCTACAATATTCTATATTTTCATAAAAAAATATTTTGTTTGTCATAGAAAAAAATGCCATCAAAACTGAGCATATTGATAGAGTTCTAAAACATAGGCAATAGCCCTGGTTTATTTGTCCTAGCAAATAGGTTCAGTAGTCCGAAGCTATTTCTGAACATAATGCCAATCCTTGTTCCCACCGAGTTTTTAAATTTAAAACAACCACATATGCATTATAACATATATTTGTTTTAGCGTTGTTCATATCGCATATGCGATTCATATCGCATATGCGCTATAATGCATATGTGTTTTAGCTTTAGTAGCTTGGTACGAGAGTAAAAAAGAGTTTACCAACTTAGTGGATATGCTTTGGGAGAAACCTCATCTAAAAAGAAAAGATCATGGTAGTTATTGGCCCCTCCGAAGCGGTTTAGTGTGGCAAAAGGAAAATGCCTAGTGTAAAATTTGTGAATGGTTGTGGATAATGAGATCATATTATTGGATATTCAACGCACTTGTTCATGGCACTTAAGACATAGAAGTTTCTTTTTAGACTTAATGATTTAGTTTTATTTCCTAACCTTTCTCTAAGGATTGAAACTCATATCTAGCTCTAATTTATTCCTAATGGTACCAACCTTTATGAGATCATTTATGTTGTTTTGAAGCATTATTTTTGGTCGTGGACACACAAAAGCATATTTTAGGGCATAAGGCCAAGGTTTTATCTCTCGACTATGTTGAGGCTCCACAATGTATACATTATGCTCGAGAACTCATAATCATACTAATATTCCCACTTGGAGGCCAAATATCTTATTTAGACGTGATTTTTTTGTTCAAGGCATCATTCTTGGGTCAAGATTCCTATAACATTCATTTAGGGCCTACGGCTTAGGGTTTCTCCCACAACTATGTTCAGGACCTTGATATCCATACGTAGTGCTCAAAACATCATAATATTTCTAATTACCCCACATGGAGGCTAGGGATATGCTCATGAGGTCATGTATGGTGGATCAAATTTCATTCTTAAAATTATATTCTAAGAGTTTATCTTTATGGTACAAGGCCTAGGTTTCCTACCTTAACAATGTCCAAGACCCATGGATTCATATCTACTATCCAAAGCCTTCTAACAGCATCCATGTCACCCCTCGAAGGAAAGGGTAACTTCAAGAGGTCATGGCTGGTCATTTGAGGTCTTTTTCATGGTCATAGATTCCTAGAAGATCTTTTTAGAGTCCAATCCCAATGTTTACTCCCCCAAATAATGTCGAAGGGCACATGACCCATACCTAGTGCTTGTAAGTTAGCTGAGGTGATTCGAGGTATCATTTTAGGCCTTGGATGGATATGATATTCCTTTAAGGATGAAGGCTTGGGTTTACTCTGTTAACCATGTGTAAGGCCTTGAGGCCCATGTCTACTATTTAAAACATATCGATAGCATGATTATCCCTAGTTTTTGGGTAGGGATACCATCAATAGGTCCTCCGTGGTAGTTTGAAGTTTCCTTATTGACCTTCAATGACTAAGGGATTAATTTAGGGCCCAAGGATTGGGTTTCCTACCATTTCCATGGATATGGCCCTGAGACCCATAACTACTGTAAAAAATTCCCAATTGCTCGCATATCCCTTATCTAAGATCAAAGACCCCCTAAAGAGGTCATGTGTGGTGGCTTGATACGTTATTCTTTCCTGTGGATCCCTAGAATCTTCGTTTAGTGTCTACGACCAGGGTTTCCTGATCACTCAACCATGTCAAGGGTCTCGAAACCCATCCTTAGTGATTAAAACAACCTAATTGTGTTAATGCGCACACATAAAGCTAAGAATTCCCTCAAGAGGTAACATATGGTGTTTTACGTTGTTATTGGTGGTCCTAGATTCCTAGAAGCTTCATTTAGGGCCTAAAGTAGAGGTTTCATCCCTTGACAATGTCTAATACCGTAGGGACCTCCCTCCCACTT
>LPNX010075544.1:250660-287616 GCA_001517045.1 Pseudotsuga menziesii | reverse complement strand
AGAGGGACAAATGGAAACATTATGGGAATTTAGTGGTAGGTTTCCCCACAAAGACATGAAGTTAGTCGAAGCAGTGAAGGGACTAGTGCACACTTTTTGGCACGATAAAACTAGGCCTTATTCTAACACAAAGGATATGTTAAAACACTGCATGGGTTCTATGAGCAATGAAGCTCATGTTAAACATTATCTAGACATGACACAAACTCAATTTTTCAAGATGTTTAAAGTTTCCAATATATAACTAAGGCTCGAGAAAAGATATTTTAAAAAATGCAAGCCTTGGTATGTTATAATCAATACCATACGGAACACTTGTTGTTGTAGATACCACATAGAGTTTGATCTATATCATCATACATTTGCATATATACATCATTTTTTTATTATCCTAACCATGTGCAAGAATGCTCAAGTATAGTACCACCAATCTCCTCTAGAGATTTCATCCATAGCATAATGTGTCTGGGGAAATATGGGAAAACACATTACTTAAAACAAGGTGTAGAGGGTTCTTGCAACAATTTTGGTGGGATATCATTATATTTTGATTGCAGCCATGAGAGTAAAGATCAAGCATTCGGGAATGCAATTGTCGAGAAGCTGAACTATCAGTATGAGATATATCAGCTGCACGATGGGAAAGAAAGTAGGAAGATTAAATTGGTGAATTCGCAAGTGGAAATGTACATGAATAATATTCATTTAACTGAGTGTACATTGGTTATGTTGTCTTATAACATTGTTAAATATTTACATATTAATATTCATGTAAATATTTTTATATTGTTTTATAACACTGTTTATTTTTTTACACCAGGTGAAAGTATGTGATTTTATTTCAGAGTTTCATGGAAAGATCTGAAGCGAATAATTATTCACCCATACAATATTATTCACCAAAACACCTTGGAATATTTGTTAAGCCATAAGNTGGTTGATAACCCGCCTATTAAATAGGGCTTGGGAATTGTGAATGAAAGGTCATGTCCTTTCATCTTAATTATGTTTATTATTAATTATTTAATTATTAGATTTATTTTATGTTCATTACATTGCCTTCCCCTTAAGGGAATATTTGTCCTCAAAGATGTATTTGACATCAATGTCTGATTTATTTTAATCTATCATCTCAGAATTATTTCCCTTTTGTATTTTCAACATTTGAGGAGATGAGCCGATATGAATTATGAATTCCCCAGAAGAATTGTCGCATCGTATCTGTTGTGGTCCATCCCATATCTATTTTTATCGAAGATCTGAGATCTTTTTGTGAGACAATTCATCTCAATTGTTGCTTAGTATGTCGATATTTTTGCATGTCCACATAAGCCTTCTGTGAATATTCATTTTTACCCTGTCGTTGGCCAAAATCGCGATTATAATTAGGGTGTCTATAAGGTGTAGGTGTTGTTTGTTCTTCTTTCTTTTGGATTGTGGTGAGGACTGTCTTCACTTCCTCGATTTGATTTTTGGATACATTTTCCTGGATTGTGCTTCTTGGTTCTCCAATAGATTGTTCATGATTATGAATCTTTTCAATTCTTTCATCTTGCAATTTTTTTTCAATTTCTAACTCCTTGATCTGATTCTGTAGTTCCTAATTACGATTATTTAGACACTGGTTTTCTTCTTGCTTTTCCAGTATTTTTCCTTCGAGGTCTTCACTGGAGTGTTCTCTCTTGCCACTATTTTTCAATTTTTTGATTTTTGTAATAAGTGTTTTATTATGATTTGTTAATCTAAAATTTTCTTCAGAATTGTGGGATTTTTTTTTACTCTTTGTGATCTCCAACTTGTGTTCTCTTTTAGAGTCGCTATTTTGTTGTTGAAGAACTTTTATCTGTTGTCGATACTGGTCGACCATTGATTCTTGATCTGTTAATCTCTGTCATATGTGTGTCAGTTCTCCATCTTTGTCGTTAACGATTTTATTCAAGCGTATTATTTCTGCTTCGTAATCGCTTATTTCTTTCTTTATATCTTGTGTTTTTATTTCTGATTGAACTCACTTTCGTCTTTTAATTTCTCAATTTGGGCAGACAAATTTTATATATGATTTTTTTGGTCGGAATTTTTTTGTTCCTTGCGCTCTTTTTGCATCTTATGTAATTTAATCAAAATTTATGATTTCGTATATATGTCCCGTAACTCTTCATTGTCTCTCTGATAGCGCTTTAGCTTGGCTTCTAATTTCTCTATTTGTAGTTGCAAACTGAATTCCATGGTCTCTAATTTCCTTAATGATAGATGGCTACGATTTTTTTTAAACAATAATTATTATAAAATAATAATTATTTTAATTTTCTTTTTATAATAATAATTATTAATTAATTAATGCTTTTATAATATATAGTTTTTTTTCAATAATAATTAATTATTGTATTAATTATTATATAATAAAAATCTTTATTTTATTATTTGTTTTAATTATAATAAAACAAGGTTTTAAATAATCGAAAAATGCCAATAGTTTTGTAAAATGCTAGTAGATTGGATGGTTGAGAGGAATGACTTTTACCTTCCCCACCTAAGTTCAAATCTCACTTGCTTTTTAGTGGCAATTATTATGCACTTTTTATCTTTTATTTCCCTTAAGTTTTGTAAAATATGAGTAGATTGGGTGGTTGGGAGGAATGAGTGTTATATTCCCCACCTAAGTTCAAATATCACTTTCTTTTTACTAGTAATTATAATGCACTTTTATATTCAAACTCAAACCCGCTTTAAGAAACCATGTGTGGTTTCACTTTTACCCTCTCTCTTTTTTTTCCTTTTACTTTTATATTTTCTTTTTTTAAACTTTTTTTCTTTCCTTTTTTTTTCCTTTTTTTTTATGTTTTTCTTTTTCTTTTGGACAATGTCCAATATTTTAGGGAAACCCTAAAATAATGCTAAAAGCCAAAAATCAGACAAGGTTTGAGAATTAAGGCCAAAGGCCCACATTGGCCAAAGGAGGCTTTGATACCACTTGAAGTGAATAATTATCCGAATGGTTGATAACCCATCTATTAAATAGGGCTTGGGAATTGTGAATGAAAGGTCATGTCCTTTCATCTTAATTATATTTATTATTAATTATTTAATTATTATTTTTATTTTATGTTTGTTACAAGATCCAATAGTACATTCAACATGTTAATATGGAATAGTGGAAAGATGAGCAATTTAGAATATACTGAGACACCTTCCCTCTTGGAACAATACTATTAGTGGTTGAATTTGTGGAAAATTATGCCCTACAACCACAAAATGAAATACAAAGTCAATACTATCACTCATAGTAGGTGAGCATAATGGTCCATATCATGTATCGACATGGGCCAGATAACAATGAACATAAATGTGTGATACTAAAAGAAAGTCACTTCTACATAAGTGATGACCGGACCCATGGCATCCATTACGTGCAACATTGCTTTAAATTATTCTATGATCATGTGATAGCTATGGATGTAGCATTTTATCATGATTTTATTTTGTCAGATGGTTGTGTTGGAAAGTTCAAGAATGCACGTGTATTTCAATGGTTGTGTTTGTTGCACATAAAATACCAAGTGCCACATATATGGAACTACTTTGAAAATGGTCATGGAAAAGGAGAGCACAATGGTGCTAGTGCATGCATAAAAACTTCCCTTCGAAGGGAAGAGATGAATTTTACAGGTGCTCACCTTTGAGACGCTCCATCTATAGTGAAATGGTGTGCATATGTGATGGGAGAACAAGAAACAAGGAAACACCTACCGCAGAGAATATTCTGGGTGGTCACAAATGAAAAAAGATACCAAACACATTGGGTGAACACAGTGCATGGAATTCGACAGTTTCATTCAATTAGAAGCTCAGACAACTCGACCCTACAAATTTGGAGAAGATTGAAGGCTTGCTTTTGCAGTTCCTATAGCATCAATGAATGGGATGATTGTGAGTATACAAATACAGTTGATACATGGGATCAAGTGACACTTGGCACCGATTTCAAGGGGGTTAATGAAATAGACCATTTGGAAGATGATCAGACACATATTTATACTTACTATGATCACATATCAGATCTCATAAAAGCAGGTACAAAAAGGTAAATTAGTAGTACCTAAATCACTACACGCCTTTATATTGAAATAAATTTAATTTATGTTACATCAAATACCTTATTTAAAAAATGTATTTTTTACTCCACCTATTTCCTTTCACAGGTTAGATATATGCAGTGGTTGCCCCAAAAAATAATGAATTGGGTTCTGACTATTGGTTGGCACATTGCTTAGAGGGGAAACAAACCATTCTCAAGCCTATTATAGATGATTAAAATATTGAATTCCCAACTGGTTCGATGGTTATAAAAGGGGAGTACTTGACACTAGCAACAAAACAGAAAAGGAAGGGTGGGTATGTATATCAGGATTATAGACCAAGTGCTATTGGATACCACTTCACCAACCTGGTAGTTGGTATAAAAATCAATCTACGCACACTTTCGAACAAAAATAGGTCACATGTACGATACTTTCTACCTCATATAAAGCACCGAAGATTCATGGACATTATCGACAGTAGAGATGATCCATATGGCCTACTCGAGTGAGTGCATTGTCAAGTGTTACTAGATTGTCCAGTGTGACTATATTTTCGGGTGCATTACTTAAAATTTAAAGTGTCTGCTGAAGCACAATTTCAATTATTTATCCTTAGTTTATTCCCAATGTACTAACCTGTGATTGACGGATTCCATTTAGAGACATAATACTATTCAGAGGATACTGGACACTATAAACATGATCCTACAACCTAAGGTGAGTTATCTATAAATAATGTTTGTACATTTTCATTGGGTTCTATTTATTTTCTTATGAAATTACTAGTGTTTATCCTTGCGTGTGCCTAGGATAAAAACATGATCTATGGCACATTGAAGGTGCCAAGAACAAACCGGTGTCTTTAGAAACCAACAAATAGAAATAAGAAAATAACATGCTCTCGAGTTGTTGCAATTTACTTTTGTTTTATGTTTTTTATATTAATGTACATTTAATTACATTGTTGGATCAAATCTTACAACTCTTGCATTGGTGGGTCAACCTTGCAAAACCCTCGCCTATGCTTGTGTTTGTAGGGTTCCCATATCGGCCTTTACCATACAGAATTATAGGAGCCAAATCCATGCTATTTTGATACTCCATTTGGTTTTTTTCTCCTGGGCTGAAAGTGACCAAGTGTCCCTATACAACATTTTCATGTGACTTTAAACTCAACATAACTAGAAAATCATAGGTCATATCGATGAACTGTTGCCTCCGTTGGTCTTTTGGCATGCAATTACCTCTATGTGGCCCTCTCTCTCATGTTTTCATGGCCCAGTGACTTCATTGTGAATTGATTCCGTAAACTAGGGTTTTGCTATATTTCCTTCAATGCAACTCTTGCACTGGTGGGTCAACTCTGCAAAAAACTCAACCATTCCTGTGTTGGTAGGTTTCCCATATCATTCTTTCCTACAAACTTGCAGGAGCCAATGACATTCAATTTTGCTGCTCCGTTTGGTTTTTCGCTCCTGGACCAAAAGTCACCAAGTGTCCCTGAACGACATTTTCATGCGACTTTCAACTCAACATAACTCTGAAGACTGAGGTCAGATCGAATATCTGTTGAATCCGTTGCTCTCCTAGCATGCGATTACGTCTAGGTGTCCCTATCCCTCGTGTTTTCATGGCTAAGTGACTTCATTGTGCATTGATTTCATAAAATAAGGTATTGCTCCATTTCCTTCATTGCAACTCTTGCATTGATGGGTCAACTCTGCAAAACCATTGACCGTGCCTGTGTTGGTAGGGTTCCCATATAGGAATTTCTCATACATACTTACAGGATCCAATGACATGCAATTTTGATGCTCTGTTTTGTTTTTTGCTACCACATTGAAAGTCACCAAGTGTCCTTGAACGAAATTTTCATGCGACTTTCAACTCGACATAACTCAGAAATATGAGGTTGGATCGACAAACTGTCGACTCTGTTGGTCTCCTAACATGCCATTACCTCTATGTGGCCCTCTCCCTTGTGTTTTCATGGCCCAGTGACTTCATTATACATTGATTTCATAAACTAGGGTTTTTCTCAATTTCCTTCAATGAAACTCTTGCATTGGTGGTTCAACTCTGCAAAACCCTCAACCGTGCTTGTTTTGGTAGGGTTCCCTTATTGGTATTTCCCATACATACTTGCAAAAGCCAACGACATGCAATTTTGCTGCTACGTTTGGATTCTCTCTCTTGCAACGAAAGTCACCAAGTGTCCCTCGATGACATTTTCATGCAATTTTCAACTCAACGCTGACTCAGAAACCTAAGGTCGGATCGACAAACCGTTGAATCTGTTGGTCTCTTGGCATTCGATTACCTCTATGTGGCCCTCTCCCTTTCATGGCCCAATGAGTCTAGATATCACTAAGAAAACACATGTTGTAGCATTAAGAAAACACTATGTGTCTAGAGATCACAGGCTATATTATTCTTGTACCAAAGTACAAGCCAACAACCCGCATAATGAAACTAGGGTTCACAAATTGAGACATGGAACTACAAACTAGGGTTTTATGAACTCTATAGGTTTGAATATCAAACTATATTGGTTAGTATCATTTAAGTAGAAACCAAAATTCCATATAGCCCTAGGCTACACTTACAAATTGAAAACCAATAAGGATTTCATGAACTACAAATTGCATACTATAACTAGGGTTCACAAGTTATGAGATGGAACTAGAGTTATATGACCTCTTTAGGTTTATATCCTTATATTGGTTAGTATCATTTAAGTAGAAACCGAAAGGCCATATACCCAGGCTATGAACATACATGAAACGAAATGAATAGGGTTGAACATGGATCACAAGTGGAAGTTCACATGCATGCATGACTTAGAAGTAGAAACACATGTACATGAATTACAAGAAAAATCAACTAAGGTTTCATTAATTATAATAAATCCATGAGTATAGAGATGAGAGGATACGTTATTTTCATTAAAGTATAAACCAAAAGGATATATATCCCTAGGCTACACTTACAAATTGAAAACCAACTAGGGTTTCATGAACTCCAAATTGCATGCTATAACTAGGGTTCACAAGTTATGAGATGGAACTAGGGCTTTATGACCTATTTAGGTTTAGATCACTAGATTGGTTAGTATCATTTAAGTATAAACCAAAAGTCCATATACTTAGGCTATGCACATACATGAAACAAAATTAATAGGGTTGAACATGGATCATAAGTGGAATTTCACATTCATGAATGACTTAGAAGTAGAAACACATGTACATGAATTATAAGAAAAACCAACTAAGATTTCATGAATTATAATAAATCCATGATTACAGAAATGAGAGGATGTGTTATTTTCATTAAAGTAGAAACAAAAAGACCATATATCCCTATTCTACACTTAATAATTGAAAACAAACTAGGGTTTCATGAACTACAAATTGCATGTTATAACTAGGGTTCACAACTTATGAGATTGAACTAGGATTTTATGACCTCTTTAGGTTTAGATCATTAGATTGGATAGTATCATTTAAGTATAAACCAAAAGGACATATACCTAGGCTATGAATATACATGGAACAAAATGAATAGGTTTGAACATGGATCACAAGTGGAATTTCATGTTCATGCATGACCTAGAAGTAGAAACACATGTACATGAATCACAAGAAAAACCAACTAAGGTTTCATGAATTATAAGAAATCCATGAGTATAGAGATGAAAGGATATGTTATTTTCATTAAAGTAGAAACCAAAATAGCATATAACCCTAGGCTACACTTACAAAATTTTAAACCAACTAGGGTTTCATCAACTATAAATTGCATGGTGTAACTAGGGTTCACAAGTTATGAGATGGAAATAGGGTTTTATGACCACTTTAGGTTTAGATCATTAGATTGGTTAGTATCATTTAAGTAGAAAAAAAAAGTCCATATACCTCAGCTATGCACATACATTAAACAAAATGAATAGGTTTGAACATGGATCACAAGTGGAAGTTCACATTCATGCATGACTTAGAAGTAGAAACACATGTACATGAATTACAAGCAAAACCAACTAAGCTTTCATGAATTATAAGAAATACATGAGTATAGAGATGATAGGCTACATTATTTTCATTAAAGTAGAAACCAAAAGCCCATGTAGCACTAGGCTACACTTACAAATTGAAAACCAACTAGGGTTTCATGAACTACAAGTTGCATGCTATAACTAGGGTTCACAAGTTACGAGATGGAACTAGGGTTTTATGAACTTTTTAGATTTAGATCATTAGATTGGTTAGTATTATTTAAGTAGAAACCAAAATTCCATATACCTAGTATATGCACATACATGAAACAAAATGAATAGGGTTGAACATGGCTCACAAGTGGAAGTTCACATTCATGGATGACTTAGAAGTAGAAACACATGTACATGAATTACAAGGAAAACTAGCTAAGGTTTCATGAATTATAAGAAATCCACGAGTATAGAGATGAGAGGATATGTTATTTTCATTAGAGTAAAAACCAAAAGTCTATATAGCCCTAGGCTACACTTACCAATTGAAAACCAACTCGGGTTTCATGAAATACAAATCGCATGTTATAACTAAGGTTCACAAGTTATGAGATCGAACGAGGGTTTTATGACCTCTTTAGGTTGAAATTATTAGATTGGATAATATCATTTAAGTAGAAACAAAAAGGCCATATACATAGTCTATTCACATACATGAAACAAAATGAATAGGGTTGAACATGGATCACAAGTGGAAGCTCACATTCATGCATGACCTAGAAGTAGAAACACATGTACATGGATTACAAGCAAAACCAACTAATGTTTAATAAATTATAAGAAATCCATGAGTATAGAGATGAGAGGCTATTTTATTTTCATTAAAGTAGAAACCAAAAGGACATATAACCCTAGGTTACACTTACAAATTGAAAACCAACTAGGGTTTCATGAACTACAAATTGCATGTTTTAACTAGGGTTCATAAGTTATGAGATGTAACTAGGGTTTTATGACATATTTAGGTTTAGATCATGAGATTGGTTAGTATAATTTAAGTATAAACCAAAAGGCCATATACCTAGGCTATGCACATACATTAAAAAAAATTAATATGATTGAACATGGATCACAAGTGGAAGTTCACATTCATGCATGACTTAGAAGTAGAAACACATGGACATGAATCACAAGAAAAAACAACTAAGGTTTCATGAATTATAAGAAGTCCATGAGTATAGAGATGAAAGGATATGTTATTTTCATTAAAGTAGAAACCAAAATACCATATAACCCTAGGATACATTTACAAAATTTAAAACCAACTAGGGTTTCATCAACTACAAATTGCATGTTGTATCTAGGGTTCACAAGTTATGAGATTGAACTAGGGTTTTATGACTACTTTAGGTTTAGATCATTACATTGGTTAGTATCATTTAAGTAGAAACAAAAAGGACATATACCTAGTCTATGCACATACATGAAACAAAATGAATAGGGTTGAACATGGATCACAAGTGGAAGTTCACATTCATGCATGACTTAGAAGTAGAAACACATGTACATGAATTACAAGCAAAACCAACTAAGGTTTCATGAATTATAAGAAATCCATGAGTATAGAGATGAGAGGGTATGTTATTTTCATAAAAGTAGAAACCAAAAGGCCATATATCCCTAGGCTACACTTACAAATTGAAAATCAACTAGGGTTTCATGAACTACAAGTTGCATGCTATAACTAGGGTTCACAAGTTATGAGATGGAAGTAGGGTTTTATGACCTCTTTAGGTTTAGATCACTAGATTGGTTCGTATAATTTAAGTAGAAACCAAAAGGCCATATACCTAGACTATTCACATGCATGAAACAAAATGAATAGGATTGAACATGGATCACAAGTGGAGGTTCGCATTCATGCATGACTTAGAAGTAGAAACACATGTAAATGAATTACAAGGAAAAGCAACTAAGGTTTCATGAATGATAAGAAATACATGAGTATAGAGATGAGAGGATATGTTATTTTCATTAGATTAGAAACCAAAATTCCATATGGCCCTAGGCTACACTTACCAATTGAAAACCAACTAGGGTTTCGGGAACTACAAATCACATGCTATAACTAAGGTTCACAAGTTATGAGATGGAACAAGGGTTTTATGACCTCTTTAGGTTTAGATCATTATATTGGTTAGTATCATTTAGGTAGAAGCAAAAAGTAAATATACCTAGTCTATTCACATACATGAAACAAAATTAATAGGGTTGAACATGGATCACAAGTGGAGGTTCACATCATGCATGACATAGAAGTAGAAACACATGTACATGAATTACAAGCAAAACCAACTAAGGTTTAATGAATTATAAGAAACCCATGATTATAGAGATGAGAGGATATGTTATTTTCATTAAAGTAGAAACCAAAAGGACATATAGCACTAGGGTACACTTACAATTTGAAAACCAACTAGGGTTTTATGACATCTTTAGCTTTAGATCATTAGATTGGTTAGTATAATTTAAGTAGAAGAAAAAAGGCCATATACCTAGGCTATGCACATACATTAAACAAAATTAATAGGGTTGAACATGGATCACAAGTGGAAGTTCACATTCATGCATGACTTAGAAGTAGAAACAAATGTACATGAGTTACAAGAAAAAACAAGTAAGGTTTCATGAATTATAAGAAATACATGAGTATAGAGATGAGAGGCTATGTTATTTTCATTAAAGTAGAAACCAAAAGGGCATATAGCCCTAGGATACATTTATCAATTGAAAACCAACTAGAGGATAGTTAGGATGATTTTCAGAGAAGTTTAGGAGGAGAATCAACAATACTATGTGTATAGTATAAAGTTCCATTTGAAGGAAAATAGTGCCCATAAATGATTGTAGTTTGTTGATAGAGGGTGGTCTTTAAAGATATATTGTTTATCAAGTGGCACTTGTACATTCCATGGAATTTCTTAGGTAGAGGGAATTTACCTTTATGATATTCTTTCTTGAAAATTATCTTAGAAAGAGAGATTTGACTTAGCTCATGTTAGTGTGTCAACTATCAAAGGTTTTAAGGTGTGTGATAGAGGTTATGATGTTAAAAATTTGATGATAGGTGTACATGGGTTGTTAATTGAACCATGATCTTGGTATTTCATTAAGGATGGATTTGTGAAGTTATATATCTTTTGGATTTTCATAGATACAAATCATTTGTCTTGGTCTTGTAAAGAGTTTCGATTATCTTTGTAGGATGTACTAAACAACTTATGATGTGTTGTCTAGTGATTATCTCCCATGGTGTTGATCTAGTGATTATCTCCCATGGCTTACTTAATGGTTACTTTATCTTAGTTGGATGAGTCATACATTCTTCCTTGAAGTATTGGAGATCTTCAAATAGTTAGTAGGATATGTCATGATAAGGTCTATAATATCATAATATCACATAGGTGAACCACACAATATGATTTTAATTAAACACATACTTAATGAAAGACATAGTTAAACATATCTGAAAGGCATATAATAAATATCATGTTCCAAAATCAAGTCAACCATATATATAAAATTTAACCTTGCTTTATATTATATGTACATATAATGTTTTAAAAAATGGCATGCCATGGCCATAATACAAAATAGTGGATCATAATGTACATCCGTGTGTATAAAAAAAAAAACATTACATGTATGTATCCCCCCTATACATTAATTTTATTTATCCCCCTTTCACTTCCACTGTCAACAGCTTGTGAGAAGTATATCTTTGTTTTCCAACTGCTCATTATTGATCCTCAACGTTGAACAAGAGGGATAGATCTCATTTTCGGAGACTGCACACAAACCAAAATTTGTAACTTAGTTTACCAAACTATAAAAATTCTATGTACATTTGTTCAAATTCCAAACCAATATAACATTTTTCCTTACTGTTTGTGGGTAAGTTATGGTGGGTGGTGGTGTAAGTGATGGTGCCTCACTAGCAGTGGCCCTGATGAGGTGCTCTTCAAGAACCACTTGCTCACTATCAATATAGATAAAATAATATATATGTCAACGTTAGCATATCAATGGGGGCAACAAGGAAAATGATACTTGCATGTACAAAAAACTATACTACATGGAGGGAATATTGGGGAAAAATAGATACAAGATAAGTGATATATAAATATACCCGGGGGACATGAAGAGGTGTGTAACTAGTGGGTGGAACAACTGACACTAGGATAAAATGATTGGAATATGCATTAACGAGAAAGGCCGCTCTGTGGACAGTTGTATCAAACATAGGTTCCTACGTATAAAAACATATAGATACAGTTAGACAATTTCAAATAATTAAAAATGTACATGTTGAATCATTAAAAGCATAATTAAAAGAAATCAAGACATACAGGTACCTTGGGGGCCAGATGTGGATCACCAACAACATTGATTTGGTTCTCTTCAAGCATCACTGCCTCACAATATGCCTGCATAAATTAAAATATGTGAATGTTAGATAATCCAAAGAAAACAAGACATATACTACATGGACCAAAAATGGTTTTTTCAAAGAAAGAAAAACATACATGTACCTGGGGGGGAGAGGTGGGTCACCAACAACCTGGATTTGGTGCTCTTCAAGCACCACTACCTCACTAGATGCCTACATAAAGTAACATATGTTAAGGTCAGAAAATACAAAGAAAACAAGACATATACTACAAGGGCGTATAATGGATTTTTCAAAGAAAGTGAGACATACACATACCTCAGGGTGGCAGAGATGGATCACCAACAACATTAATTTGTTGCTATTCAAGCACCGCTGCCACACTATATGCATGCATAAAGTAACATATGTCTGTTAGTATTATTAATCCTCCCTTGTTCAAATTTCTATTAGATTAATTATTTCATAACTTAGGAACCTTAGTTAAATATTTGGGTCCACTAGTACAATTGGGTCCACTTGGCCCATTGGGGCCACTTGTACTAGTCACTGGAGTGTGGGGAACACTACTAGAGGTTAACTGCCACTTACTTCATATGCATGCATCAGTTTGGGTGCCTCCTAGACCAATCCCTGCATTTTAGGAGCCACTGGAAGTCATGGCACCAACCTACTTCAGTTAGTTGGAGCTAGTAGTAGTTTGTCTCAGTTAGCCCCCAGTTACTTTCAATTAGTTCACAAAACGTTAGCTAGTGCATGTCTTGCATGGATAATGTGTGGATGCATGTGGAGTAAGCACCTTTTCCCACCTACCACACTTAGTTGCACTGAGTTAGCTAGTCGTCACTGATTGTTTGAGTTGTTGGACATCTGGGAGTTGATTTGTTGGACTTTGATATTGATTAAGAGACCATGAGTTAGAGATTCAGTTAGATACAGTCATATCCACTTGGGAGATTCGAATTCATACCCATGCATTCAAATTATTCCTATGTAAACTATTGTAACACCGGATATTATTATTGTGAATGATATTGTAAATTCCTGAGCAATAATTGTCTAAATCATGTGTGGTTTGTTTTGTTTAGTTTGTATCTTCATTCTTCATATATTTGCTGCAAACATTATTAGAACTCTCTTATTGAAGATATAAATGGAATTCAAAATCTAATATGGTATCAGAGCCTTCTCAGGCAGGATTCATGCTTGTTTCTCCCCATCAAACATTAGAAGCAATTGGGTTTCCAGAGAAGTCGCCTATGATGATTTGCTAGCTCTGGATTTATTTAGAGTAGCAGAGAGGGCATGACAGACCTTGAAAATATGTTCATTCCAGGAGGAAAAGCATGATTCTAATAGTTCATATGTTTTAGTGTGTTATTGCATTGAAATTGACAGGTGCTACATAGCTTGTGTGAGGTATTTGCAGTCTTCCAACCAAAGCAATTATGAGTTCTCAAACTCTTGAACCACGGATCCTCACAACTTCCAATTGTCTTGATCAGAGGATTGATATGCAGCTGGTCTTGTGCAAGCATGGCTACCATGGGAGCCTAAGCCTCATCGGCTAGTAGAGCAGAACAAGTTTTTGAACCGTTGTCTTGAAGAATTTGGGTACTTATGTACTTATATTTCTAGAGATCTCCTCTTCCACCTAGAAGGATTGAGGACTCCCATAGAAGCCTAGGAGAATCTTGATAGATTGTTTAACAAAAAATATGAGCTTTAGGGACACATTCTGGAGAATGAGTTGGTATCTTTACATCCCAACAGTTTCAATACTATTGAGCAATTATTTACTAAATTCAAGTCTCTAGTACTCCAATGCAGACAGTGCAGAATAGAGCGAAAGTATGAGAGGAATTTCCTTTCCATACTCAACAAACTAGGCCCTGAGTAGTCTTTATTTGT
Source organism: Pseudotsuga menziesii (assembly GCA_001517045.1). Lineage (NCBI taxonomy): Eukaryota > Viridiplantae > Streptophyta > Pinopsida > Pinales > Pinaceae > Pseudotsuga > Pseudotsuga menziesii. Next base: position 273,191 of record LPNX010075544.1, on the reverse strand, counting down.
TTCCATATTTCATTCCAAGCGAGAAAGTTTTCCTAATTGGAAGGTTCCTTCATTATATTTTTTTGTGAGTCCTTAATCAAAGAGCAAGACAAATTGATGAGAATGGGAGTCATCAAGAAATCCAATGATCAATATCTTCTAGTTTCTGACTCTTCCAAAGTGCAAGCAAAGGGGAAATCAAAGAAGAAGTAGCCAAAGGAAGTTGAATCAATTCCTAAACATAATCAGCAAGCTTCCGAAGGGGTTTTCAGCTCTAAGAAGAAGAAGTTTGAAAATAAGTTATGCCCTTATTGTGAAAAGGGGTACCATCTTGAAGATCATTGTATGAGGAAAGAAATTAATGAAATGTTAGCTCTTCTCAAGCAACATAACATTGCTTCCCCAAGAGAAAATAAGCCTGAAAAGAACCAGAGACAGAAGATATCGAGAGGTGTCATGCTTTGAAAGAAACAAGCTCTCCATCCTCAGCATACATAAGATATTCTGGAGATTCCAATCACATGGTTTCTTCCAAAGAATTCTTCTCTACTCTTTCACTAACAAAGGGGCGTAACATTCACATACGAGATGATTCCCAGATTCTAGTAGAAGGAAGGGGCTCAGTCAGAGCGACGTATGGTGAGTTCAATAATGTCTTATATGTGCCCTCCCTTTCTGCTAACATGTTGTCTGTTTACTAGATGACAGATATAGGCTCTCCCAAGAGATTTACATTCGATTCAGAATCAGTTGAGATTGCAGAAAAAATCCATTGGAAAGCTTGTAGCGAAAGGTATTGCAAATCACTCTACCAAAGCTTATGAGTTCTCAAATTTATTACATGTTTCTCTTCCTACATATTTATTGTCTCGTGCTAACAATACAAGAAATATTTGGCATGAGAGATTTGGCCATATCAATTTCAAATATCTGAAGTAGCTCCACAATGATAAAATGGTTGAAGGTTTTCCCTCCATCCAAACTATCGATGGAGTATGAGCTGGTTTCTTGGTAGCTAAACATCCATAAAAGAATTATGATGTTGGGAAGGAACATAGAGCTTCCTCTACACTTGATTTGATACATAGTGATGTAGCAGGAACTATGCCGAAAAAATCCATTAATGGTTGTAGGTACTTCCTCACTTTTATTGATGATTGTTGATGGTACTGTTGGATCTACTTCATAAAACAAAAATCAGACGTTTTTGAGACTTTTAAAGTTTTTAAGGCTATGGTTGAGAACAACTTCAATAAGAATATCGAGTCAATAAGATCCAATAAGGGAGGAGAATACATCAAAGGATATTTCCAGAGTTTTTGTGATTCAAAGGGGATTCGAATGGAACACTCAGTTCCATACACACCATAGCAAAATGGTGTGGCTAAGAGGAAGAACAAATCACTGAAAGAGATGGAAACATGCCTTATCCATGCCAAGAATCTACCTCCTTCTATTTGGGCTAAAGTAGTAAACTGTGCTTCATATTTGCAGAATAAGGTGCCCCACAAGTTAGTATTTGGGGTGACTCCATTCGAAGCACTACATGGGTATAAGCCCAACATATCTCATCTGAGAGTTATTGGGACAGAATACCACTTAACAAGACGAAGGCCTTCCAAGCCCAAAGTAGCAAATGCTGGAATATGAAGAAGATGAAAAAGATTACAAACTGATGGAGGTTTCTACCAGAAGATGCTTCATTGAAACAAGTGTCCAGTTCGAAGAATATCAGCTGCATGATACTCCTCCAGTAGCACAAGAAGTTATAACTATTTCTCCACCTATTTTTGATGATGATGATGATATGCTATAGGTTTCAGATTCAAATGAAGAAGATCAAATTCAGCATGATCCTGTTATTGAGAATGAATCTCAAGAGATTCTAGATCCAGATCTAGTACCTATTCCTAATCAGAAGCCTAAACCCAGATGGGATAAAAATCTTATTGATGTAGTTGGAAGAAGGAGATCCAGAAGACATAAGAAGAACAAGATACCAGTATCAGAATAAGCATGCTGCACTATCTCTCACAGATTCACTCTCTATAGTATGGTGCAACAAAGTTCCAAGTTGGTGCTACTTTATGATGGTGAATGATCAGCTACATGGCCCACAGAAGCATAAACTTGATCATTCCCTATCTTCACCATCAATAAGAGACAAACAAAGTCATCAGTTCAGAAGTACATTGAGAGGTCCACTGAGGGACCATGCTAAAGCATAGAGCTACAAATTTTGCAGCAATGTTTTTTCAAGTTATTTTTCTAAGGAGGAATCTTCTTTCTTCTAAAGATATCTTGCAGATTTCTATTTTCCTACTTATTTTTGAGGGGGAGGGGGGGGGGGGTTCCCATGATATTTTCCCCTGTTTCATCAGTTGTATTAAGCATCATTTTTTATTATCTTTTAGATTGTATTTGGGTGACCTATGGTCTCGTTACCAGGGCCCAAAGTTTTACAAGTTATAATTTAGAGGGGGTGTTGGGATTATTAAACCTCCCTTGGTCAAATGTCTATTAGATTAATTATTTCCTAACTTGGGAACCTTAATTAAATATTTGGGTCCACTAGTACAATTGGGTCCACTTGGCCTAATGGTGCCACATGTACCAGTCACTGGAATGTGGGGAACACTTCACTACATAATTTGAACCCGAAATCTGATGAAATAATCCGATGTCATCCAACATTTTGCATAGTTTTCCAGACAGCAATCAATCTACAGAATGCCGACAACGAAATATTTCTAGCAACGTCAATTATCCAACACTCTGGAGTCGGAATTCTGACGCTTGTAGTGGCGGTTACCTGACACATCCGTGTCAGATAGGCGTCGGATGTTCGACTCCCATAGTGGTGGCTATTCGACACCTAAATGTCAGATCTTCGATGTCCATGAACCCAAAAAAAATTAAGGTTTACATAATTTTAAATTTTATAGTCCCATACTTTTAAAGGTAACTATGTTGAAGGCGTCGAAGATCTGATGCATATCCATTATAAATATAAATTGTTTTAAACATTTCAACATGTTTGTTGTAGAAGAGATGGACGATTGCAAAAATTATTTGTTCCTCGATGGACGTTTTCAGGAATAGTTTTATTCTTCAACGGGCAGTTGTGGGAATTTTTTTTTTCATCGATAGGTAGTTTGCTGGGAATTTTTTATTCTTTGATTTCTCTCCGTTTGACAAAACCTTGATGCGTGGTTAATGTGTGTAACTTGATTTTTTAATACAACTGCTTATATTCATTAACGAAGTTTATGTCAAAATGTCAAATAGATTAAATATCCTGGATCCAAACAAAGACAACTGACAATTGCTTGCTAGACTATGGGATGTAGTGAAACGAAAGGGTGATGGAAAATTTTATTGTCCGTGTACTCAATGCAGGGGATTTAAGAGGAGAAGAATATTGATCTCAACAGCCACAAAACATTGCAGGGAACATGGACACAGTGAGGGGGGGAACGAATATCGTCCATTTGTAGGTTTAGCACTATAAACATTATTATATTCATTTTTTTTTAATTGTATGTATTTTTTTTTCATATATTAATGTATATCTATTGATGTTTCCATGTATTTATATTAAAGTAAAGACACCCTATAGCATGTCGTCTAGAGGAAGTGCTTTCAGAACAAGTTCAGGATTAGGATCATGGAGCATGTATGTTTAATGGAGAACAAGTGAATGATCATATTGAACAAGATGATCATGCCGATGATGTAATTGAAGATGATGGTACAAATACATTGATCCATGATTCATTTAATGTTAGAATGGATGATGATGATTTTGATAATGAAAATGATGATGACTTTGATGATGTTCACGATATACCTCTTCTTGATAAGGCATATGAACCCCTTTATGAAGGCTCCAAAACAAATCTTCTCTCTACTATATTATTGATAATGAACTTGAAGGTTATGAATGGTCTTTCAAACATTGCAATCACATGTATGCTAAGGTATCTAAAATAATCCATCACATTTATAGGATCGCGATAAAGTTTATTTGCATTCCCCTAATAATTGTATTGTTAACTCATTATTGATCAACGTACGAATGAAGCATATTTCGTTAATATTATTTATTTATTACATTAACAAATTTTTGTTTTTCTTCTTGTAGCTTGATAGTTGATTTTTTGTTACTGCCATCAAATATTTTACCTTGCACATTTCGAGATTTATCTTCCATCATGAAAGAGATTGGAATGCATTATGAAGCAATTCATGCATGCCCCGATGACCATGTTATATATTATAATCAGCATGAATTTGCAACAGAATCTCTGGAATGTCATGTAAGTAGATATCGTATAGATAAATTAACAAAAAAGGTGCCTCAGAATGTTCTTCATTATATTCCCATCATTCCACGTTTGCAATGACTGTTCAGGTGAAAAAACATAGCACAATTTATGGATTACCATGCCAGGAACATAAGTCAAGATGATGTTATTCGAATGCCTGCAGATGGTACTGATTTTAGATATATTGAGGAAAGTGGCCTCACTTTAAAGAAGAACCACGCAATCTTAGGATTTCTTTGGTAGCAGAGGGTGTTAATCCATTTGCACAGATGAAGGCCTCACTTTAAAGAAGAACCACGTAATCTTAGGATTTCTTTGGCAGCAGATGGTGTTAATCCATTTGCACAGATGAAATCCATTTACACAGTGTGGCCTATTTTTGTTATCAACAATAACATTCCTCCATGATTGTCAATAAACAGGGAGCACATAATGTTGTCAATGATTATACCAAGTTTTATTGACGAAAACTGTTTTATTTATAATGTAGTTGTGGCATCTCATTTTTCATAATATGTATCTTAATTTCATATATATCTATTATTTTACTCTTCTGCATGGTTTTTATATCTTAATGATTCTCATAATGATATATTTTATATGTTCTTCAAATTATGAATCAGGTAAGTTCCAAGTCAAAGATATGAATGCATACATCGAACCTCTTATAAATGAGCTACTAAAGTTATGGAATGGCATAACTATGTATGACATATCTAGACCAATACGACAAAGGCAATTTCAATTCCATGCAATGGTTGTATGGACAATACATGATGCCCCTCGGTTAACTTCATTTTGTGGTTTGTAATTTTAAGTTCCACTTTAATTGCATTTAATGATATGGAGTAGTTAGAATATTTTATAAATGATTATATTTGACATAGATATTCCATATGTAAATATGGTAGGTCTTCAGATGAAGGGTAAATTTGGATGTCCAGTTTGTGGTCCTAAGATAAAATCTCAACGTTCAAAAAGCTTAAGAAAGGAGGTGTTTGATGAGTGTAGGCATTTCCTCTCTAAGAATCACAGGTATAGAACAACTGAAAGAAATCTTTTCAATGGAAAGCAAGAGACTACATTAAAACCATGGAGAATGATACCTCACCTTTGGAAGATGCAATACAATAGAAATCGTCATCATGGTACGTATGGATCATCGTATATGAATTTTTATGTATTTTAATTTTTATTGTGAGTTGTTTGTTGTAGTGGCCATATTTGATTTATGATGTAATTTATTAATTATAAACTAATATTCATGATGTCCATCGTGATCATGAAGGCATTAATGGTATTCCATGAGGAATGAAAAGTTATCCTATTCAATTCAACAGGTTGCCCTACTATGAGCACCTACAAATTGCTCATTTGTTTGATACAATGCATATTGGAAAGAATGTTACTGAAACCTTATGGCGACTACTAGAGCTAAGGAGGGAGAAAGATAAAGTTGTGAAAGTGTGCAAAGACATTCAAGAAAGCAACCATGCAATGAAAGACGTCATCTAATTTCATACCAACAGAGAACAAGTTAATATAAACTCAATTCCATGGATGTTTACGGAGCAACAAAGCAATGCTGTCAAAGACATAATGTGGAAAATTAAATTTCCCACCGGTTTTTGTGTAAACTTGAAGAATATCATAACTAAAAAAGGTGATTTTGCGGGGGTCAAAACACATGATTGGCATGTCTTCATCAAGGTAATTATTATTGTTATGTCCATATAATTTTTTCTTGTTTGTATACTCTTTTTTTAATAAATGGCGTGGTTTGTATATTGATACAGTATGTTCTACCTCTCTCTCTCCCGAACAACTTCGACAACAATGTCAAACAAGTTATATATAATCTTGGTAAATACATGAGGTAACTAGAGATTACTTGCATGTGCTTAGTGTTTCTTTAATTCTCCGTATAATAATTTATATTTGTTTTTTTTGTGCACTATTTCAGCATATATTGTAATTTAATGTTTATTTTTGTTAAATATCGTTATTGGTTTGCATCACTTGTAGATGGTTGACATATAAAGAAATCCATAAAGAAGATATAAAGTATTGGAAGAGATAAATTCCTCGTCTCATGTGTGAAATGTAGAAGCATCTATCATCAGCATTTTTCAATGCACAGGAACACTACCTCATACACCAAGTTGAGGAGATTGAGTTGTGTGGACCTGTGCACTCAAGGTCCATGTGGATGGTTGAGAGGCACTTGAAATTTATGAAGGGTTTGGTGAGACAACTAGCACATCCAGAGGGTTCTATGATGGAAGGATATAGGTATACCAAAAAAATTTGTATGTTAGTGAATATATTCCTATTTTAGCGTCAAATCTCAATTTACATCGCATTTGTGATCCGAGCTCCAATAACAAATTTGAAGGGGATAAACTGAAGGGGAAAGGTATATTGAGGAAGCTGAAAGGTAATTATTAGCTACTGGATTTTTATTATATCCTTCGTATTCTAATTGTATTTTCTAGTCATAATTGCTTCAATTAAGAGCATATACGTATTTGTTCAGGAGATTTACACCTTTCTTTGATTTTAATGGTTATTGTCATTAAAAATTTGGTCGAGAATGGGATGTAATTCATTTATACATCGCAAACAATCTTGACTAGATGAAGGTATGGATTGAAAGATGCACACAATTGGGTCATGGAATATCATGGGAAGGTGTGGCTTCATTGGTAAAAGAAGCACAACACAATGCAGATAAAAATCTAATAGAAAGGGAAATCGAATTGGCATATGGTGTAAAAGATAAAATGGCAAGTATATAATTAATCAAATATCCCTCTAAACCTTTTATTTTGTTTGATACTTATTGACGTAGATGTTCTTTTTTTTCCATGTATTGTTGCATAAGGACTGATTGGTTGTGTAATTTTTTCATGTATTGCTTATTGCAGGTAAAACACCATAAGGCTATGGTCTACAATGGAGGTAGATATCGGATCAAAAAACTGGAGGAAACAAAGAAAACATCAGATTTTGGGGTTTCAGTTGTCTTTGAGGTTACCAATGTTTCATCTAGAACTGACAGACATCCATAAGTCTCAGAAAATCGATACTATGGGTATTTGGAATATATTATACAGTGTGAATTTAATTCCTTTAAGGTAGTTCTATTCATTGTCAAATGGTACAGGTTACGATTGAATCAACATGATCTCGATAGAACTATTATTGAACATGATAATGGATTTACCATGGTAAACACAAGGTTGTTTGAACTAGGAAAAGAGCCCTATGTTCTTCCAAGCCAATGTGAACAAGTATTTTACTCAGAGGTTTCAAGTAAAGAGGGCTGGTCATTTGTTGTGAGACACGATCCAAGGGGAAGGTCGGTAAAGTATAACCTAGATGATGGTAATGAAGAGGGTTCTCTGGAAGAAGAATATGATGACGAAGAGCATGATCAACTTGAATTATCTGATGATGATGATCCAACAGAAGATGTCCAAGGAATAGTTGAATCAGATGATGTAGCAGACAATGCCGTTAAAGATTATTCTGACGATGACACGATGAGCGTAACTAGTGATGATGACGATGATGATATGGCCAATCCTTACAATGTTGACATAGATGATGATACAAATGGCACATCTTCATCATCATCATCGTCCTCTTCATGATGATGATACTCATCATCAACATCATCATCATCATCATCCCCATGATGATGATAATGATCATCATCATCATTGAGATCATCATCATCATCATAATCATGATCATCATCATAATCATAATCATCATCTTCATCAACATCATAATCATCGTCATCATCATCATCATCATCATCATTGTCATCCTCGACATCATTATTGTCATCATCATCATCATTTTCATCATCTTCATCATCATCATAATCATTGTCATCATCTTCATCATCATCATTGTCATCATCGACATCATCATTGTCATCGTCTTCATCATCACCACCATCATCATCTTCATCATCATCATCATCATCATCATCATCGTTGTCACGATCAACATCATCTTTTTCATCATCATCATTGTCATCGTCGACATCAACATCATAATCTTCATCATCATCGTTGTCATTATCATCATCATCATCGTCATCCTCATGATGATGATAATCATCATCATCATCATCGTCATCACAATCATTATCATCATCATCATCATTGTCATCGTCGTCATCAACATCATCATCATCATCAACAACATCGTCATCATTGACATGAACATCATAATCATAATCATCATCAACAACATCATCATCATCATCATCGCCACCATGCTCACAAGCTCACATGCTCAACTTTTCAATCATCCTTCAAAGATATATTTTCATTTATCCAAGATAGGGATGTGTTGTTATGTAGATGGTTCTTTCCTCATTAATGTGAAGGTTCTTTATTCAAGTTAGGATATAATAAAAATATCCTAATACTATTATGGAAATTTATATAATATAAAATAACATATAATAAAAATAAAATACATATAATATAAAATAATATATAATAAAAATAAAAAACATATAATATATAATGTTTTTTGTGACAAGGGTTTTTTGTGTGCGCTGTGATGTTTGCTCCTTTGTGGGACAAGCTTGAATGCAGACAGACCCTTCCTCATTTAGTGGGTTATTCAGGGATTCAATTTACAAACCTTCTTACCTTACAAATGACAAACTCAATGTTCGGGTCACGAACTTAGAATAGTGCTTTCGCATCTCACCCCCTCTCATATCTGTAGCTCATCTATAGATGTAATTACACAATTTCTCTAGTTTTTCACAGGCTTGATAAACATTGTAAATACTATATGATAGCGTTAAGGACTGCTCATACCATAAGGTTGGGAGACTATGGTATAAATACCATGTCCTAAGTACTAAGTCTGTGCTGATATTTAAAGGGTGGCGAAACCATAGGATAGAGGGTTTAACATATGACTTGGCTGGTATGTGGTATAATGTTGATTCCATAAACTATGGTGAGGGTTTTTGCATGCGTTAATGGTCACCAGCTGAAGGTTTGTGCATGGGTTAATGGTCACCAGCTACTTGTGCAATATGGTTTTTGGCATTTTGGTTTAGTGTGGCCTCTGTGCATTTGGAGAAGGGAGATGACCCCATCGATTCGCAGGTAAGCTAGATCGAATCTGTGTAAAAATGCATTAGTGCGTTGTATTCTCCATGGCATGGTCATGCTTTTCATGCCATCATTGGTTTGTCTACAGGTGAACACGAAGGAGCTCCGGGATTTGCACAGGCTACACTATTGATTTGGGATTTCTTCTTCACGGCCACGGTAAGCATGCTAGCAAGATTTACTTTCCTCCTCTCATTCTGGGCATTTCTGAGTTGGAAAACTTTACTAGGTTGGGGTTTCGTGTGGCACTTGTTGACTCTGCCTTCGGGGTTTATAATGTAGCTTGATCTGGTTTTTAATGGACTCTTGTTGGGAGGTTTGGCATCTTTTGGCCATGGCTGCACCATTACTTGTAATGGTGCCATAGCTCACGAATTTTCCATTTGACATTTTTAATAGTTTAACTGTTGTAAAAGAGGCTTCGTGCCTCACTGTGTAAATACATTGCGCATTGGATTTTATGTAAGGACTACAATGTGATTTGGTATATATGATTTCATTCGACGTTTATAAAAGATTATACTGGGTAAAGATTTGGGACTATGTAGTAGATTTAATGCTGCGTTTTGAATTGCTAACTTACTGGGTTTAATTCGTGGGTTTCATCCCATGGGATTTACTCTGTGCATTAATAATGGTTTGGGTTTGGGAGTATGCATGACACTCTGATTTTATTGTTTTTAAATTAACTCGGGAAAGATTCTAGATATTGGGGCGTTATGCCATGGGCTACATCATTGTAGCAATGGTGCTACAGCCCATTGGCTTGCCATCGTATGCGTTGTGTTGGCGTTAAAATGAAGAGTGTGTTTTTAGCCAAAGTATAGAACTTTTGGATTTGTATTAGCTCAAAGTGGGTGCAGAGAGGTTAAAACATCCACTCTACAAGACGTTACTCATTGAGGCATCATTTGAAGCATGCTTACACTATTTAATACACCATTTCATGAGAGATATTACATGTTTGAAGGTTACTCATTGAGCTGGTCCATTTCATGAGAGATATTACATGCTTGGTAGGTGATGCAGGCACCAATTGCCATAACTCTATGCAGACCTTAGTTTTACAAAAACCCTGTTCAAAAAGTGAATTTCAAGCAAACCCTTAGTTTCTCTCTTCCATCTCTATCCTTCTCGAGCTACCCAAGATTCTACGAACTGCCTCACCTCAAAATGAGCTAACAAAAATCTCCTCAAGCTAACCTAAGCTACCTAACTAAATGATTTGGATCTGCATTAAATAAACCTCCAGTTCTATTCTAATTATGTTTACAGATCCTATAATTAAGGAATAGAGTCCTTAATAAACTCAACTGACCCCTACGAGTCATCAGTGACTCACTAACAAACTAACAACCCTTATCCAAACATTTACAAGTGGAAAGGACAAGTGTCCTCTTCCAGATTATTCAATTTTTAATCAGGATAAAATAATTTACAAGTGTTGAGACCCTAGGTCTCTCAATTCATATGACTTTGATCAAGCCATGGATGAATTCGTTTCCATGAGTCTATGCTCCTGCATCACAAAGCAAGTTGTGTTTTACTCCAAATAGTGTTATGATGTATGGTTTTGGTGTTTCATTTGGAGAATAAAATCCTATAACAATAGTTGTTATTGTGAATCTTAAAGGGTCCTAGATGAGATCTGTGCACTTTTAGGTAGTTCAACTTTCAATCAAAAGAAGCCAATAAAAATATCACAATACTATTATGGAAATTTATATAATATAAAATAACATATAATAAAAATAAAAAACATATAATATAAAATAATAAAAAATACATATAATATATAATAATATATAATAAAAAATGACAAGTGTATTTGGACATTGTCGCGACTTGTTTCTTTTTGGACAGTTCAATTCAATTTGGAGGTTTTTGTGAATTTGGGAGTAGGTCCGGTAGACATGGCAGACAACTCTGTTGCCCCATGGTAGTAAGAGCTCAACATCTTCTCCTCACCGGAAATTACCGGTATACCGTCCCCAGACATAGTGCAAAACACGCTGGAAAAATAGACAGCTGGAACCGAGAGTAGGGTTCTGGTTTCTCCACCATATGAAGAGCTGCTAGGTGTGTTCACATCATGACCATTAAACCCGTCCTTAGGAGGAGGCCCATACTCATTATTCCAATCCATCCAATCTCGGAGTTTGACTAAATAAACTATTTTGATAATTGTACCTACATCTTCTTTGATGGGGTTTCAACCAATCAAATTGGAGGTATAGGTGTTCATCTTTTGATCACCCATGACCACTATTTTTGCTTCAAATTGGGTGTTGGTCTGAGTACAAACACAAGATTTGAACTACTTGCTTTATGGACTCTCCTTTATTGTGCTAAATCCATGGTCCTTCCCACTCTACACATTCATGGTGACTCCACAGCCATCATTAATTGGTTCAATAGAAGATCATAACTAACTTTACTTGCACTTGATGGTTGGTGTCAATGTATCCATGATATGGAACCTTACTTCATCCAGCTAAAAGCAGTTCACATATTCAAAGAACACAATACTAAGGCTGATAGCTTATCCAAAGAAGCATTAAACTTGGCCTCAGGCCATTTTCAGTTTACTGAATTTACTTATGGTGAATGTACTGGTCAGGGCACTTTCCAGCTTTTCTAGCCCTTAGCACTTGAGTCTTTTATGTGCTGTTACTATTGACATCCTTTGGATGATTGAGGTGGATGATCCCCTCATATTACTGATCTCTCTTATTTATTGCTTCTTTGGATTAGCTACTTCAGTATTAGACTTGAATTCTCAGTCTGTTGAAGGTTAGTGATGTGGATGTAGTCAAGAGTCCTAGATTAGGGGTGTTACCTTTGAATGTTTGTCCAGTATTCCTATGAAGCTGATCAATTGTATTCCTTAGGGTTTCCTTAGGTTTGAAAATTAGTATGGGAAAACAAGTTAGTGTTTCCTTAGGGTTGAAAATTAATATGGGAAAACAAGCATCATCAAGACAAGCTAAAAGGAATAAATCAACAAATTTTACAGACTGATATAAATGTATTTAACGTGCCAACTAGCCAGATCTGGAAGTGTCCGCTCTTCACCACCACTGGGAAATATGCCTCTAAAGTGCTGGATTATGCACTTCAGAGTACCATAGAGGTTAAAAAATCCACTCTAAAACTAAAATCATCTACAACATCACAAAATCATTCATGGGAAAACTAAAAACCACTTAAAGGAGATATGTTCTTTGAAGGAGATAGTCCATTAAAGGAGAACCTCTAGGTTTTTTATAGACATATATTGGCATAAATTGCAGTGTTATATGTGATCCATATGCATAACATATTGTCTCAAGCTTGACAACGTTGAAAGGATAAAGTACAATGGCCACAAGCATACATTTGAAGCTTATGAAGCCTACCCAATTCATGTTAGCAAAAGGCAATGCAAGCAATAAGTTAGAATGGAGACTTGTACGTAACCAAAAGAGGGGCATACATTAGAATTTTTAGGGCTACCAAATGCCCACACCTATTAACCAAACTCATTCTTGACAAGCTTTTTCTTTAACAAGTTATTGGCTTACAAGTATTTCAAAGTTTCTTTTCTTACAAGTCTTTCCATGTTTTTTTCCTGGTATTTTGCTATGTTGATGCCAAATTTTTTTTTGCCATGGTGCAGGTAGAACCAAATAGGTATTTGCCAGACCTGTCTTCCTGTAGTGGAGGGAGTTTAGGAATGCTAGAGGAAAATGAGACATCAAGTAGGTCTACACGAGCTAGATCAACTAGATGTCAGAAGATTAGAAGAAAATTTGACAAACGCATGATTTTTTTTCTCCAAGGAGGGGGGTCATGTTCCTATGATGATGATATAATGGGAGACATCGACATGCCCTTAAGGTACCAACACCTAGTGAAACAATGGGTGCCTAGTGATCTTCCTAAAGTAAACACTGATTTTTGTGTGAATGAGCGGATATATAGAATTGCACCGTCGTCATTGCATGGATTGAGCTTATTTTGCATGGAAGGCATAAAGGTTGGATACGATAGATGTACATAATTGATGGATTATGTTGGACCCTGATACAACTACAGTGATTGGATGCGCCTGGTCCAATATACACAAATTATGCGTAGATATGGGTTGTCAGTGATTTATATACAACTGAAAGACAAAGCTCAAAATAAAGGAGCAACCATGTACATGGACGGAAGGCCAAAAACAACCGGTAATATTGCAGGGTTTATAAACAGCACACAACCAGGGTCTACATTAAAGCAACCCAATTGCATATTCGATTCACATGAAGGAAACTGTGTCTTTGTATGTGTAATTAAATCAATAGCTGCTGGCGAAGAACTGCTTATTGATTACAATTTGAACCGTGTACATACAAACAATGTTAGTATGGTTGTGGTAGAACAAAAAATTTATAAGTCCTTTTATTAATTATTTTTAACGTCTATAGGAATTTTTGTTAGCATATAATTGAAATTATCTGCTTAATTTCATGCTTCCTTATGTAACTTTTAGTATGTTTTTGATGCAGGGTTCTCTCAGGGGCACCTCCATCTCCGTAGATGTTTGTCGACCCGAGTCAAGGCAGCAGGTATACATCGATATTGCCAATGTAATATTAAATTTTAGGATGGACATACAGATACATTGTTATGTATTTTCATTAGTATATTAGGTTCGTTTATATAATATTATCGATTTTCCATGCAGAGTGTTGATCAGGGAAGCCAACCCGCTATTGATTAGCCGACTACAACATCAGGGCAACAACCAAACACGAATGTAATTCTCCATTTCAAATACTTTAAAATCGTAAGCATGTCTACCGTGACGCATTATGTTTATTTTGTTATGTATTATTTCCTTTTTATGGTTGCATTCATGATGGTAATCTTGTCTACCTTTTTTGCAGATTGACCGGGGAAATTCCCCAGCTATTGATTAGACGACTAGAGACTTGAGGCAACCATTTAACCTAAATGTAATTCCACATTCTAAATATTTCAAAAATGTGCACATATAAAACATGCAGCATAGTGTTTATTTTTGTTTTTGTTCTGTATTTGTTAGCTTATACATATTGCGTTCATTGTGATAATGTTCTCTACTTTTTTTGCAGGTGGCTGATCGAGGTAAATCCCCATATGTTGATCATACCATGCCCTCGGCTAGGCATCAGGTAATCCTAGATGTAATCCCTAATATAATTATTTGTGCACACTATATTTTCAAAGACTAAGCAATTTTTTATATATTCCAATTGCAGACAGGGAATTCCATTTATGAAACGGCGTCTCAAAACTCTTTAGAGAATGAGGTCTCTCAGTTGATGAGAGATAGTGAAATTAGAGAGTCTGCAGACCTGTTAAGGGTGCTACAAAGGACAAGGGAAAAACAAAATGAGGAACTAGTTCATCTAACATTGGTAGTTCCACTAACAAAAGGGCTCGAACAAAGGCTTCAATTGTTGTTACAGCAACATAAACAACTGGATGTAAGTTATCGAATAAAAATGTAAATTCATTTATAAAAACTTTATAATATTTGATTTTATATGTTCTTGAACTTATAATACAATGGGTTTAATTTACAATGTACTATGGATATTATCAGTGGTGGTCAAGGCAATTTTGGTCCCAGTGACCAAACCACTCCACGTACACCACATACTGCTCCCATATTGTCCACTGAACAATCAACAACATGATCTACGACACCGCTGAGGGCAGTAGAGGGTGAAGTCGATTGTGCCCCACCCACAACAGATGCTGTAGAAGAAGGGGTGGATGCAGGGCTAGATAGAGATGTGGAATCATTTCCTGGATCTTCCCGTGTGACTAGAACTTGTTCAATAAAGTGTACATTTTTGGTGAATGAAGAACTACTTCCAATAAAGATAGAGAGGATTCCAGGTCATTATAGATTGTTCAATTTTATTTTTTTAATTTGTGTCTAATATACCGATAATATTTTCTAATGTTCACTAATGATGGCAATAATGTTTTGCAGGAAATGATATATTTTATAAACATCTATATGATTTGGCCTTGGAGATATTCAGGCCCACCGTCCGCACAATGTGGAACAAGCATCCAAAATATTTAAAGGATGATCTGACTAATCGCTTGGTTAGTCTGTTTGGAAAAGATACCTTTGATACATCGAAGGTACTACAGAAGGCTGGAAAACATCTAAAGATTGTCTGAGACCAATATATGGTTCACCTAGAAAAGAACCCTAGGTATGAGCACCCTTCAATGATTCCATCTATGGAGTGGAAAGCTCTGGTGGAAGATGGAAAAGAGAAGGGCCTAAGAAAATCAGGAAAGATACCACCAGGTGGAACAAGGAGGTATGTAATTCATTCCAAAATGTAGTGGCAAGCCTTATTATTACTAGTTTTTATATCAATTTTGGTACATAGACTAATTTATTTACAAACTTAATTAGGCTCTCGGACACATCTAAGGCCACAAAGGAAAGAATTGAAAAAACTAGCCAACACAATCTTGGGCCTAGTGGTTACTCCAACTTGGCGGCTCGATATGTAAGTATCGCAAAACCCGAATCCTCTTCCAAATATCATGTACATATTATTATTTTTGTTTTTTCTTACAAAAGGCTTTAAAATTAATGACATCATGCAAATATGAAGGCCAACCAGTTCAAAGAATTGCCCAGCTTGGCTTCGAACATGGCTTTAAAGCCGTTGTTGAACGCCGGAGAAGCTTGTCTATGAATACTGCACGATCTTCTGTTGATCCATCTGGTGCCCAGGTATGTGAAAACTGTATAGTTTAATCTTAATTTATTAATCCTCATGCAATTTGTTCCTTATAAATAAACTAACGTAAATTATTTATTCCTTTTTGTGCAGGAAAGTAACGATCCCGTTCATGTCGGGGATGAAGTACATGAACAACCAAACGAAGATCATGCTTCTCATCATGGTAATGAATTTATTAACATTAGAGGAAATTTCAACTCAAAATGGGCCTTTTAACTTTTATTCAAATTCGATATCATCATGTGTTAGCCAATGAAATTGCTTTAAATTTGAAATACTGTATAGGTCTTAAACACTTTTTTAATATAAATTTGGGGATAGGTATCATAAAAAAACTACTTTTTTCGTTTGTATTTTTGACATATCTCCCTGTGTTTTTACTCAAATTTTGATCGGGAGAGCTCGTTGGATGTGGAATTAAATTCCCCATCCAACGAGTACCCACTCAGCATACTTTTGACGGACCCCGCTACCCCAAAAACAAGAAATACCTGAAAAAAAATGAAATGATGGCATCATCATTTCATTTTTTCAGGTATTTCTTGTTTTTGGGGTAGCGGGGTCCATCAAAAGTATGCCGAGTGGGTACTCGTTGGATGCGGAATTTAATTCCACATCCAACGAGCTCTCCCGATCGAAATTTGAGTAAAAACACAGGGAGATATGTCAAAAATACAAACAAAAAAGTAGTTTTTTTCTTTTCTTCCTCCAAAATTAATAAATATTATTTTATTATTTTAACTATTATTTTATTAGTTCATTTTAGGAGGCCCATTTTGAGTTGAAATCTCCTCTAATGTGTGCTACTATTTTTTATAGACCATTGTAGATGATGAACATTAATTCTAATTCTACACAGTTCAACTACAGAGCATGTAGCTGCAGATCATAACACGGAACAGGTTGGGCCAGTACGAGATAATGTTGAACATGTTGATGTGCACATGGCAGGTAAAAGCACACATTCATAATGTCTTTTTAATTAATTACTCATATTTATCAAAATATAAATATATTAATGAAATATTTTGACATTATTGCATAAATTCATCGCCCCTCGCTTGAAGTTCAACCTTCTGAGCAGACTAGTAGGGATACCAACGATCAGATTCCCGAAGATGTGACTCTAACTAAATATTTAAAGAGAAGAAAAGTAAAAAGGAAGTGACTAAA
Source organism: Pseudotsuga menziesii (assembly GCA_001517045.1). Lineage (NCBI taxonomy): Eukaryota > Viridiplantae > Streptophyta > Pinopsida > Pinales > Pinaceae > Pseudotsuga > Pseudotsuga menziesii. The sequence continues at coordinate 255,770 of LPNX010075544.1, read as the reverse complement.
CAAATTTTCAGTAATCCTTATTTATAAAAAAAAAAGTAATGCTTTTTCCTCTGTTTTATGAATGAATGCTTTACTGAATTGTTTAGTGATATTTTTTTCCTGCCATTTACCAAATTAATGTTTTAATGAATGAGTTAATGAATGGTTTTTTCAGCTGTTGAATGATTGAATGGTTTAATGAATGTTATAAAGAATGATTTATTGAAGCATTTTTCAACTATTGAGTGAAATAATCTGCATTGTAGATGTATTGTTATTTGCATTGTGAAATAGTGAAATAAATTGTTACTTGCAAGTATATGCATTGGGTTTGGGGAGTTGAGAGTGATGCGAGGGGGGGAGGGGCCATAAGTGCTTCCACCTTCATGTGGTTTGTCTTGTTTAGTAGAGAATATTAAATTATTCTAGAAACAGAGAGGAGCTCAATGAATGGTAAAGAAGAATACTTTAGAAAACATCTATTTCTATATTTTTACTGTGTAATTTTCACTATTGCTATTTGACTCCTCCATTGGAACTTGTTGCAGATAGCGTTGAGAAACATTTCCATAGTTAAGAGGCAAGAAATGAAGTTTTGATTAGATCGATGGCCTTATATACATAGTATTTTTGGTTATCCATATTTTATCAGGTGATATATTCTTACTAATTATAATTTTTTGCTTACATAATTTATGTTAGATCATTATATTTTAAATTCCTTGATTAGATTAAGCAATTGAGTTTCATTTAATGTTGCTTGAGGATTTTAAAGAACTCAGTTACTTGAATTGAATTAGTAAATGATAGATGTTATATAACATGTTTATATAAATGGTTGGGCATGATAGCTTCGAAGATAGATTGTTTGAATACTTGGTCAATTGTAGCAGGATGCATTTATTTTCGCAACACAGTCATGTCTTCATTTTATGTTTTCAAGATGCTTCTGAACAAATAATGGCTTGTTTCTACATCATAAGTCCACATTCAATGTTTTCAAGATGTTTTTGAACTAAGAATGACTTGTCTCTACATCATAAGTCCACGTTCAATAGCCTTTGCAACAAGAGTTTTTATATACCAAAAAACTAACATTCATTCTTTACTTGTTTATGGATTTTGCAATCCTGCAGATGCAAGATGTTAACAATGGTACATTGTTAAAGTGGACTCTTCAAAGGTTACCCTGGAAAATAGAGCAGATCTTCTTCAACGAGCCAAAGTTCGTGTGTGTGCTTTTGATATAGAGACAACCAAGCTTCCTTTCAAGTTCCCTGATGCCAAATATGACATGATAATGATGATTTCACACATGGTGGATGGGAAAGGCTATGTTATTAAAAATCGAAAGGTAAAAACACTTGGCATTGTTTTATGCCCATTGGTCAGCCTATTCTTTGTTTTGGGATTTCTTTCAACTATGTTTTGGTATTTTTATTGTTTGCATATTGATGTTGCATTGATTGTTATGAACATCATTGCTCTTCTTTAGTTTTCCAATTCCTTTTCGTTTGTTTCCTGAGTGTGTAGGGGTGGGGCATTGAAAACTTGGAGTAAACTCCAAAACCAAAATTTGAAGGAAATTTCAAAGTAGCAAATGTGCCAAATGAGGTATATCTTCCATTTACTGTTTACCCTAAGACTATAATTCTAAAAACAAGTATTGATCCCCTGGAAGTTTGCTAGACTATTCTACTGTACTATTCTACTGGTTGTTTGGAATTTGCAAGAGTGAAGTTAAATATCTACTGTACATTATTAATAATGATTTAAGGTAACATAATTTTTTGTTTCTTTGTCTCTTTGCTATATGAAGTGGTTATGTATTTGTAGGATTCAATATTATTCTATATCCCTTCCTTGAGCAAAGCTAGACTATTCTAAAAGTATCGAATGCCTCTTGGTCAGCAAGTTTATTTCAGTTTTTTTTTTATCTTAGCTGTTTCCTTTGGTCCCCTCTATTTAGAGACTCTATAGGTTCAGTGTCCTCCATCATCACTTATTAATATTGGGGATGTAAAGCACTCTTTGCATGAGAGCTCTTTCTTATACAAAGAGAAACTTATGCAGATACTTATACAATTAGCACAATGCATATGAGGGATAAACACAATTCTTTAGATCCATTTCATCTTAATCATGTTATAAAATAACACCCTTTAGAACTTTAGTCAACTCAAAATGGACATCAGGGACACATACAGTGTATGGGGATTGCTTTATTCTACTTTCTAACTAATAGTCTCACCCAGAGAAGCACTGCATTGTGTTCAACTAGGAAAACTTGATTGCAAGCAACCTTTCTCTGACTCTCTCGAAAGCCAAGTCACATAGACCATTTCTAAGTGGGTAAGTTGGAACATGCGGGCATGGGATTACGTGACATTTGTACATGTAGTTCACACTACCGTGAAGTTGTGTTCTAATCACCTACCCTTAGCACATATAATGTCTCTAGTTAAGGAACATTCTCTTAAAGTGTTCATGGATTGGTTAGATTGGACTTTGTCTTGTTAAGTGGTCCACTTGTAGACTTAGTACATGGTTTGCTTGTAATTACTCTCTTCCTTATTCCATAAATAGAAAGGAGGGTGCTTCTCTTGAGGATATTGGGTTTTGTATTTTGTGAAAGTAAAGTTAAGAGTAAAGTAGTTGTGATAACTATATGTGCAAGGATGAAATATATACTTGACATAGAATCCTCTATTTTGCTACCAGGCTTCCTTCAGTAGTCAAATTCTATGCTGAAACCATGTGGCCGTAAGTGAAATCTTTGGATTTTTTTTTAAATCCATCAACAGGCGTCGCTTTTTTGATGTTATTCTGACACTTCGGTCAACCCATCTGATGGCCATGCCATGACTCCGATGCTTCCTCTCGTCAGACGACCAATGGATCAAGTGTCAGACTGCGTCAGAAGTTCGACGCTTCTAGTGTCAGAGTGCGTTGGAGTGTGTAGGAATACCGACATGGTCAAAATTAAAAACCGATGACACCACCATTTCTCAGACACTTTTGTCCATCGGACGACCGACGCTTCAAGGGTCAGAGGACATCATATTTTCAATGGTTTATGCAATTTTGGTTGGCACTTCGGAAGGAATAATGGATGAATATGTGACACAATGGTCTGTCGGAGCTTTGACCCTTATTATTTGATGGTTAGAGATCTGATGTTACGCCACTGACGGCAAAAAAAAGTCTATGTGTCGAATACCCGACATGTTAGTGTTGAATTTCAGACATGGTAGTCGTCGAATTTTGGCCTCAAATTATGTAGTGCTTCTAGAGTTTAACTACCACTTACTGCATGTGCATGCATCAGTTTGGGTGCCTCTTAGACCAATCCATACATTTTAGGAACCACTGGGAGTCCCGACACCAACCTACTTCAATTAGTTGGAGTTAGTACTAGTTAGTATCAGTTAGCCCTCGGTTACCTTCAGTTAGTTCTCAAATAGTTAGCTAGCGCATGTCTTGCATGGATAATGCATGGATCCATGCAGAGTAAGTGCCTTTGCCGACCTACCACACTCAGTTGCACTGAGTTAACTAGTTGTCATTGTTTGTTTGAGTTGTTGGACATATGTGAGTTGATATGTTGGACTCCGATATTGATTGAGAGACCATGAGTTAGAGATTTAATTAGCTACAGTCATATCCACTTGGGAAATTCGAATTCATACCCCATGCATTGAAATTATTTCTTATGTAAACTATTGTAACATAGAATATTATTATTGTGAATGATACTGTAAATTCCTGAGCAATACTTGTCTATTTCCTGTGTGGTTTGTTTTTTTCAGTTTGTATCTTCATTCTCCATTCTTTTGCTACAAACATTATTAGAACTATATGCTTGAAGATCTAAATGGAATTCAAATTCTAATATTCCTCACATGTGGGAATCTAGTCAATCCGGTAGGGGTCATTTCCCTTTTCACTTGGAAGGTCCTCTCAATGGCCAACTACTTTAGGGTTCATGTGGTACTCCTTATATTGAGTTTTAGGGAAAATCCCAAGTACTTCCCACAGTTGTTACAGATGATACTTATGTCCCAAACCGAATGTTATTAAGTACAGCTTAGGTTATTAAGTAAAATATGTTACTCTACCTTACCTTAAGTAAATTGTAATGTGATTGTAATTGTAATTATGATTCTAATTGTAATTGTTGATTTTATTTGAGATCATCATTGTCATCAATGCATAAATCCATATGATTCCTAGTCATTTGTACATGATTGTAATGGTAATTGTAATTGTAATTGTAATTGTAACATGTAATTATCATCATTATCATAATGTAATGTAAAATTGTATTTGCATTTACTTTACCTTACTATCCCATTGACGTAAGGCTGGTGCTTATGCACGTTAATGTGATTGTAATTGTAATTGTTGATTTTCTTTGAGATCATCATTGTCGCCAATGCTTAAAGCCATATGATCCCTAATCATTTGTACATGATTATAATGTAATGTAATTGTAATTGTAAAATTGTTTAATGTAATTGTAATTGTAATGTAATTATCATCATTATCATAATGTAATGTAAAATTGTAATTTGAACAATGCTCATATATGAATATGAAATTAAAATCATTGCGCCGAGAGGCACTCTACAGCCCAGTATGGGGGAGATCTTGTAACGTTAAGTAATGTTATGTAACGTTACATAACGTTGTAACGTTACGTAACATTATTTTTATCAATAAAAAAATATTTTTTTTAATTATAGGCCAAAATAAATGTTGGCCATAAAAAACCTAATATGGGGGAGATGTTGTAATTTTTCTACCTAACAAAACAATAAAAAAGTCAAAATTTAATTATCCGTAAAAAAATATGGGTGAGGAAAAAAACATAATATGGGGGAGATGTTGTAATGTTTTTACTTAACAAAATAATAAAAATGTTGGCCTTGCGCATGGTTTTAAAACCATGTGCACATGGTTTGCACATGGTTTTTATGCATGTGAACATGATTTTAAAACATGGTTTTAAAACATGGACCATGCACATGGTTTGATATTAAAATCAATGAAAGGAGAGATAATGCTATAGAAAAGATGAAGAAAATAAGTGCAATGATAAGGCTATATATGCATATTCATTTAGAACTAT